>VUYV01000059.1:4079964-4476105 GCA_008711295.1 Anarhynchus alexandrinus
TGAGGACCAAGGACAACACTGGAGGTATGTGCAAACATTATTTTTATGAAACAGTCCCTGGATAAAATAGTACAAGCACCCGTTGAAGTCCTCCAGTCCTTGGGACTGAAATCCAGGTTACCACATGGAAGTGAGTGCCCTCCCTGCAAACTACGAGAGATTCGACAGCGACCCCAACTTCCCTCATTCCTTCTGGCTGCCGACAGCAGTCCCAATGCGCCAGGGCAGAGGAGGCACAGGGCTGGGCACCCCTGTAGCCTGGAGGCATGCTCTGACCACCAACCTACTGGCTGGACAGCAGATATTGCCAGTCCCCACATTTTCATCCCTGGAAGCTGTGGTTTGAAATAAAATCCCTCTTGCAACACAACCCATGCTTAGAGAAAATTAACTGGAACAAGCCCCAAAGGCCACAGAGGCAGACAAGGTATCTGCTTTGTAGATAATGATGGGGTCTGGGCATGAGGCAGAGACTTGGTTCTGTCAAGGGTAAGGTGCTTCCGAGCGTGTGAAAAGCAGTATGAATATCAGCAAAATCATAGGGACTTACTGCTTTGACTCACTGCCACTGTGAGAGGGGAGCTAAACAGGAGCCTTGAGAACTGCAATTTTATACTCAGGGTGTCTAAAAATGTTCCAAGTCATTTAGTGGATCTGGGCCCAAATGAATTTATCAGGTTATCTGGTGATTTGCAGTTGATTTCCTACGCATCAGTGCAAAATTACTAAAATTTGACAATATAATAATGTTGTGTTCTCAACTGGCTGAGGAAGTTGTAAATCTTTCCCTGGGCGAACAAAGAATTTTCTATTACCCTGTGGGTCTTTATTTTGACTATTCTGCTACTAGCTACGTATTAACATTTCCTTTTTGGTCTGGAGATCAATTACAATACACCTACCTTTATGCAGCACTGACAAAAGCCACAAAACAAGATTAATGCTTAAGTTTGTGCTCTTCCGTGGGCGTTAGCAGCTGGGTTAATATCTCTCAACAGCTTGTCATTGCCTGCCTTGAAGGATAACTATGACACAAATCAGCAGCTAAGGAGGTTTTCAGCTTCTCACTTTCAAATGTCATTCAGCATGATAGCGACTATCATTTAAAACCATTCTGCTCTCCCTCATCCACCCCCGAAGGGAAGCGGCACTTTTTGCTCGCCAACACAGAGTTTTCACTAGTTCCTCCAGGGAGCTGCGGGGTGGTCCGTCCTCGGGAGCAAGGAGAGGCTCTGCAGCTACCAAGTCACCACGCTCTGCACAAGTCACTACCGAGCACACCAGAATGATACCATGAAAGTCTCTCTGGATCAGGCATCTCACTGCTGCCATTGCAGATGACCAACACACGGCTCCTAAGCCAACCATGGAAAATTCAGTTATTTCAACATACTAATGTTATTCAATGTAAAGCTTAAAAAAGAAGCTTTCTGCACATGGAATATCCATTCCAGTGGGCATTTATTTCATACAGTCATAGAATGGTTTAGGTTGGAAGGGACCTTGAAGATCATTGAGTTCCAACCCCCCTGCTATAGGCAGGGACACCTCCCACTAGACCAGGTTGCTCAAAGCCCCATCCAGCCTGGCCTTGAACACCTCCAGGGATGGGGCACCCACAACTTCTGTGGGCAACCTGTTCCAGTGTTCCAGTGATTTATCCTTTTGGACGCAGCCAGGCTGCCTGCATCCTACATCGACAAGCATATTGTAAAGTAGGAGGCAAATCTGTAGCAATTAGGGCTCGTGGGGCATAAAAGCAAGTGCAGGGATCTTTGAAAGAATAATTTTAGCAGCTTTCACTAAATTCTCTGTAACTCAAGGGTATCCCTATGGAGTACAACAGTATTACTTAAGATTCCCATCAATACATCCAACTTTGATTTGTCCCTGAACATGCTATTTCTAAGCATTTGTTTATTAAGCTTATATTTCTCTTTAAAACAGAGTACAATCGAGCCACTTTTCAGCTAACATGAATCTTGGTGAAAAAGATTGTTACATTTATCTCCTGAAATGACTCTGCAAAAGAATCAGGAAATTACATATCTTTGATCTTGTACAAAATATTGTTTTCTAACTGTACCAGAAAATCTTAGAATATCTGCTACAGCATCTCATGGTTCAGTAAACAAACAGGTTTATCTCACTTACAACACAAAAGGTCCCTTTCCTCTCAAGTTATCTACCTGTCATTCGGTATGTTGGCATTACTGACTATGAATGATTAAAACTTCTCTGAAACTTGAAAGAAAGTGCTCTGGGTTCAAAACTGCATTTGCAGCAAAGCTTGTCTGCTGCTCTATAAAGACCCTTTGAGATCTGCTAGGAGAAGTGCATTATAAGTTCCATGATTCTATTTTTTTTTTTTAGGAACTTACTGCTTAAGGTAGGGCAATACCTTTCTAGTTCTGACAGCTGTTCAATCTTGGGAATGTGAAAAGCATGGTGAAGTCTAAGAAAAGGGCTTATTTGACAAAAAAAAAAAAAGGAAATTGAAAGAAGTATTATATAAAAGCTAGTAAAAGAAAATCTGAATTGTTAATATTAGCCCCTACCTTCACCTTCAAGCCTCAGTGGACTTTGACTTTCATCATATTACTGCTGAATAAAAATTTCTTCACTTGAAGACACAATGATAATTTTCATAATTCATCCTTAATTACTTCATAATTTCTGAATTAAAGCACCTTAATTTGATTGCAAACAAAACTCTCTGATGTCCTACTTCAAAGACTGGCAAAAATCGAAAGCATATTTAGGACATATTTTCCCATGAGCTAAGCAGAACCTTATTATTAAAAGCTGTAGACACACAGCTGAAAAAATATCAACAATAATATTCTCCATGCATCTCATTTTCTGAGATAAACGAATTTGTAAAATAGTAATTGAAGCTGACATCTGCTCTTGGAAGAAGCGTGAATAAGAATTTAGAGCTGCTAGTTGAATTCCAGCTACTACTACTTATTTAGAATATAGTTTGTCATAAGAGGAGGCATTTTTTTCCCCCAGAAAAAAAAAAGTCACAACAAAACACGGTCATTTAAATGAAACCTGAATATTGCAATTTTAAAGTCTTGCTATATTAACAAATTTACTGCCGAAACCTGAATATTGCAATTTTAAAGTCTTCCTACATTAACAAATTTACTGCTGATACTAAAAACAAGAAAGGAAACAAGTTTGCTTATATAGAGGTATTCTTCAGGAATTAAGACAGGTGAAAACTATACTGTTTAGTGCCCATGAAGAATTATCTGAAACACGCTTCCCTGGGCTGCAGGCTCTTTATACACAGTCTGAGATTTCCTAACCTTGGTAAAATTATTTTAAACAACACCCTGGTTTTAACAGTGTCATGGCATACAAAGGGTCTTTGAAAAGTCATCAGCTTAACTCATTCAGTATCACTGATCGAGATCAAGCAAAAATTCAAGGCACATTTGACACATAGCTGATGCCGTCTACTTTGTTGATCAATGCTTTTGTTTCAGACAGATGTGCCTGAAGAGCAGACAATACACTGCTGCTTCTTGAATGTGGGCATGCAAGGATACAGTAGGTACCTCCGAAAAGTCAATAATTATATACAGTTGTCATAAGAGTTTAAGAGTAGGAATATAACTGCAATCTCTTTTGTTCAGCTGTGTGGTAATTCAGAGTTAATGCTGATTTCCTTTCTATGGCTTGAATCTGGGGGAAGGGGCTCTCTCCTGATTTAGGGTTTTGCACCAAAACGCCAGTTATGAAACTAACAATTTGCCCATCAGAGAAAGGAAAAGATTCAGGCTTATGCATTTCAATGAAACAATCATAATATTACATATTACTACATATATATTTTTGGTCAACCGGAGCACTGTCTTTAGCCACATTGTATTAATTGTTAATACTGGATGTAAAGCAACGCATCTCTGCGTTACCAATAAGCCAGTCCCATCAAAAGGCTGTCAATGTGTCAAGCATGTCAGTGGAGAGATTAATGTAATCATCTGCTATGGAGCTGGACAATTCTTAATAGAAACATCACAATCCCCACAGTAATTTACTAACAAAACTTTCAGCTGTACTGTACAGCAACAGGGGGAGATGAAGCAGCATTCAAGTGCTGAACTATGCTAAATAACCATACGAGGTTATCATAAGAGTAGTAATACTTTTAAGTAGTCCAATTAAAAAGACATTTTAAATGTTAAAAATAAAAACAACTGCTGTGGATCCTGAAATGCCCAGTTATGTCAAGTATATATGCATCTATATATGTACCCATAAAAATATATTAACATAGACACAAAAAAGCTGTTTGTGTAAAGTTTTTGTACATCAAACGTGGGCTTAGTTGACATCTATATCCATTGGAAGGGGCCTGAAGGTAGGTGGATAAAGTCCGCAACTTCTTTCAGGTCCCTTTCCACATCTGTAGCCCTGGAAAGTGTTCATAGCACAAAACAGGATTAAGACCCATTCACGTTCTGTCAGAGCCACACAATGACTACACCATACTGCAGAGCAAGAAAGAAAAGCGATTACCACCTATGGACAGTAGATCTATGATTTTCAGAAAGGCCCAGAAAGGTTTATGCATTCAGTTTCTTCTGGCTCTTCATCAAAACAAGACAAGCTTGACAGAGCTATTTAGGCATTTAAAGAGGCAGATAAGAGGTCTAGTCCTTTTATTTGTTTCCCAAAGAATAAACATTTAATACCTGAACACTTTTCAAAATAAGACTCTGGTCATTCCTCTGTCTCAAATCTCTTGGAAAATCAAATAATACTACATCCAGCTGTCTGAAAATATGGCATATAAAAGACTAATGAAGATTGCTATTAACATTTACAGAAACATAACAAGCAGAACATAGTATAAATAATTTGTTTCAGCTAGTAGATTCACAGAGATAAAACCCGAGCTTGCTTTGAAACATGACTGAAACAGAAGAATTACCATTAAGCTAAAGCGTACTTTTGCAATACTCGGTTCTTCTCTTCAGTACCAAAATTATTTTTCTGCAGAAAGAAGTTAATAGAGATACATGTCTAAGGTGTTACCTTAAAACTAAGAGCAAGGTTAGGCCTTACAAGTACTAGTATCCTCTGTTTTTGTCTCAGCCTTTGGCCATGTCTGGTTAATGTAAACATAGTACGTGTACTACTGTAAATGTTGTTTGGTATCTCCAAACTCCAAAGCCCAACAACTCGTGAAAACAAGCTGCTCAGCAATGAGGTTCACTGCAGAAGGAGACAGACCTGTGACAGAGCCACCCCTGATGCTGCTGCACCCTCAGAAGTGGTGGCTTCACCCTTTGGATCAGTGGCAAATGCGGTGCTTTCAGTCTGCTAACCTCTCCTTCATGCAAGATAGTTTGCATGTTGCCCGGGTCTCCGGTGTTTTACCTCATGGGTACTTTTTGTGATACCAACTCTGGATGGCTCACCTCCCTCCACATGGGGAACACGAGACATATACCTTAATGACTTACGTATACAAAAAGAAAGAAATCACTACGTGATGCTGGAGAAAAAATTTGGTGAAGGAAAGAAGGAAAAGGACTGATTTTTCTTACAGGTAAGTACAGTATTAGAGTAGGAAGCAGATGAAGACAAAAGCAATAGAGGAAACAGTAAACATCGATAGCCCTGGCAAGGGTTTGGTCAATGCCCTTTGTGTATTCCCTACCTATATTTCTCCCAAGGGCCTCTGTAAACTTCCCAAAGTTCCCATGCTGCATCTAGTAAACACTGTCAAAACTCTTCAAGTGGTCCTGTATTGAGAACAGACTATATATTAATGCTGTGTGAAAGCATTCTCATATTTGCAAACTATTGACAAAATCAAGGCGCTAGAAAACCGAACAGCTCAATCTCTGTATTATGTATGCACAGCACGAGAAACTAGGGAAATCATGCTTTTTGTGCAAAACAAAAAGATGTATTAGTCTAATTCTCCTAATGTTTTGAGTGTTTGGGGCTACTTGACATTTTAAAATGAGTGAGTCTATACTTACGATTTTATGTGTTTTGTTACTGGATAAAAATTCTCTCTAGTGCTAAAGCAATTATGACACTACTGTCTACTTTAAAACAAAATCCTTAAACATTCAGGATAACAGAATGGCTCATGGATCAATGACATGCAGCTCAGTAGAGAAGCTGAAAAAGTCTGAGTTTTATTTATGTATCTAAACTCACAAGATTTTACACTTTAAAGGTTGGACCTGAGGTTTAAGTAACATGCAAAATGAGCACCAGGATGAGCATCCCAAAAAAATCCATCAAAGTTTAATCATGCCCTTTTGTATGTTAGCTAATAGGTACACTCACTCTAGCTCCTGAGTTTGTTCCCTTAGAACTGCTGAAATGATGGCATTGGCAGGCGACATGCTCCTCCCATCCCCAGACGCAGGATGGAGAGGAGCAGTATAAGCTTCTCAAAGAAAAATCTCTGACTTGCAAGAAATACAAGTACAGGAAAAAGCAAAGCAAATGGTCATCCAGCCTAATTTTATACACTTACCTTAGCTGGCTACCACCTTTGGCACCAGCATGAGAGAAACAAAACTCTTACAGGTAAATTTGGAATAGGAGCCTAAAACATACGCTCTGAACCATCCTGTGCATTTCCACAAAGAGGGCCTGGAGAAGTTCATAGGCACCTAGGAAAGGTTGCTAGAATTGGGCTGTGTGAATATCCTCCTGTACGACTACTCCATTCAATGTCTGATTAAGCCAGGTGGTTGAATATTTGCATAACCTTAGGTATTTGTTGTCTCTCTGAAGACAACAGACCACTTGTGTTTAACATGAATATGCTGAAGTACTTTGCTGAACTGGGGCCTTAATCTTTGGTACCTTTACTAGGACAACAAATTAAGCAACTAAACATCAATATTTGTGGCCAGTTTTACACTGAGACACAGCAAATAAACTAGTATTGATTCAGTTTGGGCTACATAGCTGGGGGCTTCATACTGGAGACCACTTCAGAGAAGCCAACACATGTTCTATATTGCAGACTGGTTGAAAACCCAAGAACATTCGGATTAGTGACCTGGGATTTTAATATGTAATTCCATTTTCCATAAACATCAGGCTAGAGCAATATATATACACTATCTTTAAAAGCAACCAAAAAAACTTGGTAGAACATACTCTTCTTGCCAAATACCTTTCAGTAGCAGCTGTTCAATTCCTTCCTTGCTTCTAGCTGGCAGGGCAGCACATTAAGGTCTACATAATCAGCACACCCCCATCTAACAATTAAATTATGGATCACTTGCAACTTTCGCTAAGCTCAGGTGTATTGGTGCTTGTTGTGAAGAATCACAGAGGCCCTAAAGCTGAATAACCACTAAAATTGAAGGCCAACAGCTGTAATACTCTGGGGACATGGAATGAATGCTCTTGACCATTTTAAAGATGTCATCATTTCCAACTCAAACCAAAATACTTGGTAAGATCCAATTTTCTCCAGAAATGGTTCATTACTAGTGGCTTCTTTTCTGCCTAATACACGCAGAGTCACACAGAAAGCAATGGCAACCGAATTAACAAACCTCAGGTTTCACGCTTGCACGTTGAATCTGTTTCCCTGCTGTAATGGAAAAGAAGTTCTGTATGTTTGAGTTGGAAATGATGACGCCTTTAAAATTATCAAGAGCATTTCTTGTATGAAAGCTAGGCAAGATCTGAATTAATACAACGCATTTTCCAAGATTCACACCTCTCCCCACCTACCACTCCAATCCTGAAGATGTAATTTGATGCATCTGGATACCAGAGATCACACTGTTCCTGATGTAAGGATGAAATGCTATGCGTATGCAGTCTGAACAGGAATGAGGATAGTACCCTAGAGGAGTCCTGAAGATTAGGACCCCACCAGGAATTGAACAATAGCTGTCAAACCATCATCAGGAAGATATTCACAGGATAACCATCTCCAGGGTGCCTCGGCCCTTCTGGAAGTGAGTGGAACTTTGCCTCTTTGGGTGCTCTGAGATTTCACCTAGTTTTCCCTTCCTGGATGATAACAGCCCAAAGCATTTCACTGAGGAAGGCAGAGACAGAGGGCCAAGACAACAAGCGAGGCAGCCAACTCTTGCTGTGGAAAGGGGAACAGCAAGGACAACGGGAAGAAGGTGAATGAAAACCCACAGGAAACGACCATCAGGTCCAGCTTCAGCCTTGGGGGGGCTACTACATCTGCTGCAGAGGACTCCTACATTCCTGGGCTGTAGCCACTGCCTCATTCACCTTCGTTTCTAAGGCAGGAAGAGCCCCGGATTTCACCCATTCCCACTTTTTCTCTCAGTTCTTGCCTTGGGACAGCAACAGCTCACAAACCAGGACAGGAGCCAAGAACCAAGTTCTCAGCTTGGTCATGTAAAGGCATGTTCAACTCCCCCACTGTTCCCTGTTAGTTTTACCGTATTCTCATTTTACTTGCTTGTAAAGCAAACAGCAAAACCAAAATACTTCAGACCTTCAAATCTAGGTCTGGAAGGTAAGCATGCAATTATCAATTATAACAGTAAAAGCAAGAGAAGCTCATGGGATAAGATGTTAATGTGTTTCTGTAGTGAGCTCATTCAGCCTTAAACAATTAAGAGATGGAGGCTGGCCTCCATCTAATCCTGAACCATCCTGAGAATGGATATATAAGTAATATTTTGGCTTAGCCCATGACAAACAAAAAGCTACAGTTATGCTGTAAGATGCTGTAAGATCACCAGACAGAAATTATTACCAGAAAATGGAGTGTTGAACAGAACAACTGTGGGGTGTGTTAAGAGGAAATTTCCTGCTCAAAAACATTCCAGGATCAATACTCTCAAGAATAATGCCCTCTATTCATCTGCAAAAACCAGCCGTAGCTCAGACAGTGTCAATAAAATTCTTTACCAAATATGTCTTTTGTCTATGAGAAGACACCTTATTCCTCATGCATGTTTACTTCATGACACCTTCAACATGACAGTCAATGGCAATTAGAAGATGACTGATAATATTTTTATGGAAGTCAAAACCCCTGATTAGCTTTTCTATATTTGTTACTTTTGTCTTCACCTAAAGCTGACCTCAATCATGTCAATAACAATACCAGTTTCAGGAGACTCAGCTGGCCCTTAGGAAGGTCCACCTAGCATCTAATAAAACACTAAATCAGAGAATCAGTTTCTTTACCACAGCAGTTCAAAAATGTGCAGAAATAAATGTACAAAAAGTGTTGTATACTTCAGGCATTTTTAGGACTACTTATCTCAAAGAATATCCAATGCCCATTCAATGACTTTAGTATGACCTTTCTTTCTGAATTTTTAAGATAAACGATATATTTGATGCCAATGTCACAAGCACAAGAAGCATATATGCATACTGCTTATGAGTCTAAACCAACAGTGTTATGAGCATTCACAGGAACAGAATAAAAATATCACCAAATGCCTTTTCTCCATGACTTCTGAAAGATGGCTTTACTTACACTCAGCAGGTGATGATGAAGTCTTTTGCCTGATCATGGTATGCTGCTGTGTGTGAGACTTCAGGGACTGACTAAGAGGTGCTTACTGCTGTGCTAAAGGATTTTAATTTACTTAAAATCCGGGGCATAAAAGCCTTTTCCTTTTACTGACATACATTTTATTGAATTCTAAGCTGCATATTAAAGTTCATGGCTATTAAAATGACTCATTCTATATATTCATGTATACCTCCACAAAGGAGCACAAAACACTCTGTAGTAAGTTTTTTTTTCTTCATTTTCTGCGTTTTTATTTCTCTTTATATTTTCAGGAAAGAGAGAAGATATACATTCTGTTCTGTAGCTATTCCATTATTCAAAAACTAGCCTTACTCTGTAAAACATGAACCGTGATTTTACAAAGTCAAGAAACAAATTTTGACTACAGTGCTGAAGAAGAGGCTTGAAGGGGAAGCCTCAACTCACTGGACACCTGGGATACGAATACTACATGATATAGGGAGGTACAATTGTGAATATAGCCAACTGCACCCAAACCCCTAATAAGGCTTGTTCTTTTCCAAAGATTTCTGAACACACTTGTCTTATTTCTCACCTTTGCTTTTCCACTTTGGACCATGAAACCCTGCACAGACTTGAGATGCCAAGCATGCATCATAAGACTTTCCACAGGCTTCTGTGCTTCTTCCAGGCCCTTCAGTGTGGTCAAATTGTGGCTGAGGTGGTCAAAAACTTGGAAAGAAGGGCCTCACAACAAGATAGAATAAGCTGAAAAGAAGCAGAAAAACTTTTTCAGCTAGAGATCTAAACAAGTTGGGTCTGCCTCTTTTAATGCAGATTTTGATCTCTTCAGCCTCTTGCAAGCTATCAGTGCTGTTAGTCCAAGTCTGAAGAAAGCCTTGGGTTTGCCTACCAAGTTTTTCAGAAGCTGGCAGATTACAAGCTAGTGTTTGCTACAATGACTCTTCTAAAGCCTTTCCTTAGGGACAAAGCCAGTCTTTCAGGCAACGCGTACTCCCAAAGCTTCTGACATCTTGTAAAGAAGACTGTGACAAGCTGTATGGACCTCAGGGGGGAAAAAAGGAAAAGGTGGTATAACAATTTGATCCGATGGTGAAAAAAAAAGCTTTGGCTTAAGGAGTTGTTTCTGAAGAACAGCGTGGTTCTCTTCTAAGACAAATAGTTGGAAAGTCTCTATAGGGGAGCATTGGTGGAACGGACATTTGTTTTTCCTCATGTATCTCTCTAGTGAATATAATTTAGCTCTGGACAGCATGTGAGAGTAGAGCTTCTCAGACTGAGGTGTGCACCAAGTTACCCAGTACCATGGATGGGAACCACCATGAGAATGAGATTGTGGCCATGACAGAAAATATCAAGAAATGGCTCCTCCTTTTTCCTGCATCTAACATGATTCCTCAGCCTAAAATCCCAATATGCAAGACTGGGAAGGAGCATAACGAGAAAAAACTCAGATAACCTTTGAGGGAGTTAGAAGACCCCAATATTGAAATGCTTAGCACTGAAGTAGAAGTTTTTGCAGAGAGAATTAACCCCACTTGAAAGGTAAAGTTAAATCTCTGCTGCTATAGGCTTTGTAATGAATACTGATACCAAGTATAACAAACTAGAAATTGTTGTCACTGGAGTAGGCGATTTTATCATGACTTTTACTGAGAGGACAGCAATTCAAAAGGCTGGAAGAGAGTGCAATGGGAATTGGAAAGAAGATGTCAGAGAAAATATTCAAGGACTGTAGTGAAGGAAGCTAGTGACTGAATCATAAACACTATCAGGCTGTCTGTAGATTAAGCCCTGAGCCTTTTTTTTTACTTAAAATAGAAGGAGACAAAGGACTCTCGCCTACCATATTCAAGAACATCCATGGCTTCCTTCTACATTCCTGTAAGGATTTTAGCACAACTTCCCTTTCACATGAAAGGTATAGGTATAAAGCTCTGCACAAGAATACAGTAGAGGGTACCTAAATTGGCACCTCAATAAACAGCAAGTCTCTCTAACATCAAAGAATGCATTCAGTGCAGCACATTGCGATGACTCAAGCAATGAGCACATCACATCTTGTCAAGTAACTGTCCTGCTGCAGTTATTTGCAAGCCCATATCATTCACAGGTGTCAATTAAAAATGGCTAAAAGGCCCTTTTGCTGTTAGACTCCATGTTGTTTTACATGAACCTACCGTTTTTTTGGAACTAATGAGTTTCTTTCATTAATGTTACTTGTAATGTGTAGACACAATGCTTACTTTCTGAGCAATCTGTGACATAAAAGAGTCTCCCTCATCAGAATCTATTGCTGTTAGCATCTGAAAACAGCACCAATCTCAAACCTTCATCCTTCTGTTTCTATAGTGACTTGCCACCTAGACAGATTCCACTGCACTTCCACATTGTCTCTTCTTTTCTCTTTCCTCATAAGAACTCCAGCTACTCAGTTTCTTTAAGAGAAAAAACCCCACATTCTCTCTTTCATTAGAAGCTGTCAACTGGAAGACCCCACCATAAGTCCGTGGCTTCCTGAGTAAAACTGAATAGCACAAGTCTAAATTATAGTTGCCTTGCCTAAGCAGCACTGCTGTGCGGATGAAGTACAACACGTTACATGAAGTTTGCTGAGGGATGAGCAGAGCAGCTGAGGCCTCATGCATCATTCTGCAGCCAGATATACTTCCTTCTCACCACTGAAAACTCCCTCACTGTGATCCTTGTGCAAACTGGCCATGTGTAAGACTTTGCAGGGATCTCCTTGTGTACCTGCTGGGTATGGTGTTCACTCACTTGTTTCTTAACACTTAACTTCCAAGGAATTAACGTACTCACTCACCTTTACATATGCAGAAAATGGCAAGGTCATAATATGCTTGAGGAAATATTTTGATAGACTTCTTTAAAGTAGCTATTACAGTGCACAAAAGGAGACCTGTACCTTTATTTACCCCAAAACCCCCAAACAAACCCAAAAGGTACCCCCCACCCCCTTAATTTGTTCTCTTAATCAATGTAACCTGAAGATCATTCATGGGTATGGTCTGCTGGAAGTTCTCAAGATGCAGATTAGGTGGGTCTTTTGGCCTACATACCCAGCTGACTGTTCTCATTCAGGAATGAAATGACTAGGAAAGTGTTCCAAAACCAGGAACCGTGCATTAAATGTGAATTACTGCAGTTAATCAGGCTTTTCATTAGCACATGGCTAGTTTATAAACTATCCTGAAATGTGACATTTCCAAAGGATCATATTCCAAATTTTTCAGCATTTACCCACCACTATGTGCTTATCCTATCAGAACCAACAAACTGTGAAAACCATGAAACAGCACTGGAAAAACAGAATTTGAAAGAAGCAAGTGATTTAATTGTACTTCAGCCCTAAAGGCAATGACCATGAAGTTCAAATAGTTAAGGTTTATCCTGTAACCATGAGAACACAAGGTGAAGGGTGTAAAACTAGTGAGCATTTTGACTAAACAACCTCATCTTCCAACTAGTTGGGACAACATGATGCATTTTTTCATTTTTATAAGGACTTTCCATGAAAAGGGAATGGAAAGCAATCACAGCAGCAGGCTGTGAGACCTGCTGACTGGTTGCACAATAAAGGTTACGCCATTAAGTGAAACCCTAGGAGCTGCTGCATCTTGAAATACCATAAAACTGAACAGCTTCTGTCTGGAGTAAACCTGATTGGTATTTCCCTTGAATACACGGTGTATTTGGCACTGTAATCTATTTTAAAGAGTGATTGGCATCAATGCTGTTGTGGTTGCATTCATTTTCTTTAGGGGATTCACTTAACTACCAGTATTAACAGTTTGAACTTATTTGTATTCTGATAGCATCCACCACATTGTTGGCACTGTCCACCCACACAAGAGAAGACTGACCTTTTTTTTTAAAGAGTTTACAATCTGAGATTGGTAGAATGTTGCAAGACTGCAAAGAAAATTTGAGTTCAGAAATAATACATAGCATTGTGATTATCAGATCAGTACCTGCATTAGGGTACAATAAATCTTGGAAGGCCAGAAATTACTGAATCAAGATAAAAGTTCAAGATACATTAACCAGTACATTCTAGAAAGGAAGAACAGATCTTTGTTTTATTAAGACACTGAAATCTTGATTAATAAAGCTGGGGTTTCAATGATGCTGAAAGCAATTAGACAATGAGTTTCAAAGGGAGTTGCACATGTAAATTCCTCTGTCTTATTTGAAAATCCCAGCCAACAGCAACAATCATATTTGGTTTAAATTATCATACCATCATGGGAAACAAATCCATTCGTCTTTCATTCCAGGCAAGAATGAAGTGTGGGTGAGGAAGCAAACATGGTGGGAACATGGATGTCTGCAGGTGATTTATTTGCATGTGCTGAGCTAATAAAGAAAGTGAAGTTCAGAACAACACAGATAGCAGTGAAGGCAAACTACATGCTGGAAGGATGACAGTGATTGTGCAGATTATAAGAAAACAATCAGAAGTGACAGTCAAACTTCATCCTCTGGAGGCAAGCAGGCATCCCGTCTGTAAAGAATACCTTACCATCCACTTCTTTTTTCTGAAGGGATTTTTTGGGGTGGGGAAACAACACATGGTTTTCTTTGCTGTGTTCTACAGTTTTCCAAGTCCATCCTGTTTGTCTGAATATCGGTAACATATAAATATGGTACTTACTCCCTCATGCGTTTCAGTTTGGTCTCTGCCATAGTGCTGTTGAGAGCTCTGAATCCCTGGGGTGCCCCTGGAGACACTCTGGTGACAGTCCCCGAGCCTATAAATCAATGCACAGACACATAACCTTACTCACCTTCATCCCCTGAGCTCTATTGCAGAGTCAAGGGCAGTCAGAAAGAGGAAGACCTTGTTTCTCACAAGGTAGTGCCACATTAATTAAAGATGAATTAGATTATTAGATGCACATTAAGGGCAACTCCGTTCTGAGGCACAAGTAGATTTATAGCTTAAAGGCACCAGAATTGTAACAACAATTTTCTGTCTGTGTAGCGTACAGGGAATGAAATTACAACAGAAAGAACAGTCACTTGAGGAAGTGCTGGGACAGATAAATATTCAACAAAATGAAATTTGCTTAGACAATATGTATTTTCCTCCATTGCTCTTGCACTTATTTATATAAGAGCAAGAACCTTCTTCCTAACAGGCAAGTCTCTCCTTTAGCTTGATTGTTACTGTAAACTGAAAGTATTTAACTTATTACATCACCTTCCCCTTCATTCTTTTTCTGTATGCATATATATAAAAAACATACCTTTATATGTAAATACATATATATATGTGAGAAATACACATAAGCATATACTCCTCATCCCTGGAGGTGTTTAAGGCCAGGTTGGATGGGGCTTTGAGCAACCTGGTCTAGTGGAAGGTGTCCCTGCCCATGGCAGGGGGTTTGGAACTAGGTGATCTTTAATGCACCTTCCAACCCAAACCATTCTACGATTCTACGATTTACTTATTGCTCCTACTGCTCCGATTGGAAGATGATTCTGGAGCCTCTCTGTGAGCTGGTGGCTAAAATCTTGCCTCCAATTTCCCAACGAAACTTCTTTATTAGCCAGTTCATGCTTATTTTTCTCCTGTGCCAGTCCTTTTCTTTGGCTTACTCAGTTCTTCCCTTCCCTTTTGCATAATCCTTTCATTTATTTATAATTGGAAAAATAGATCCTACTTCAGCTTTCAATTTGCTATGCTAAACAAAGCAGCTATTTTGGTTTCTTCTTGCAAAATATTTGGCATTAGGATTTCACTTCCCAAAAGAGAAGAATATGAATCATGGTGGAATTATATCCTGTGCAAATGTGCTGGCTGTGGCACACAGCACCCAAGTTCTGAACAGACACGGGAGGGCTCTGCATAGGATACGAACAAGCCAAAAGCCACACAAACACATTAACACAATGCCCTGTCTAAAGGAACACACTCTCACCTCCTAGCAGGCGTTTTTATCTTGGACTCAGTTGGGGTTTAGTATGGATTGCGTTAACATTGATCGCATGCAGCCATAGGGAGCTTGCAGCCACCTTCCTGCTATGAGCAGTATAGACACCCCCAGAGAGTACTGAACGCTTCCCTGGAAAGCATAATCGTGGCTTTCCCAGGAGTTAAGCTCCTATGTCTTACATGATTCTAGATTGTGACCACATAAGGTTGAATACCGAGATTAAAAGTTTCTATCATGTGGGATCCTACTGAATCACTCACAGTGTCTGCTGGATTCAGAGCTTTGCTGGATTCAGAAGATACGAAGCAGGCATGGAGAGAGACCATAGAAGAAATGGATTCCTGACTCTGTTATCTGGCTACGGACAAAAGATTTGACTTTTAAAAACATTTTCCTAACTTCTCTTTACACCTAATGGCTAACAGTTGTCTGGTGTCTACGTATTACAACTGAGGTATAGTTAATGTAGTTTAAAAGATGAAAAATGACAAGCTCTGTTCTTACTAGCAACCAATAACTTCACCCATTGAGGGAAAAAACATTTCCTGATCATTTACTGTAACACTGCACGTGCATATCCATACATTTTTACATGGGGTCTGCAAGCATTCGATTACTTTAGCAGCATTGGAAAATTTAGCTGTCCTCAGGGTGGCCCTGAGGAAACCTCAAGTGCTGTGCAAAGCAATGCTTATGACTTACTGGGTGGCATCCTCCTCTTGGAGTTGGCACAGAATTAAGGTCCAGATGTGGGCCTTTGGGGCTTTGAAAGCAATAAAAAACTGATGCCCTGAGCACCTATGGTCTAAGGAAAATATAATCTTTGCATTCTCTCAAGGAAGAGTACATTTAACCACAGGCCTCAGCTGAATTCTGGTATTACTACTATTAGAGCATACATCACTGTAGTAAGAACTCAGCATACTCTTTCTGCTTAGTGGGTTCAATCTATTTATTGCTACAATATCTCCTTCTGCTCTGACATTTCATTATTAAAGACATCCTTCTTGTTTTTTTCTGGGATTCCAGGCTAAATAATTTGTACTTTGTCTAGTCTCCACATTGGCAGTTGGCCAAGCAAAACTTATTCTCTACACGCAAACTAGTATCTATCTTCCTCTCCATTTAATATGATTTTCTGGGTACTATGAGACAGCTGCAAGGACTACAGATTGTAGGATGCTGCAAAGGTGTGGTTAGTCATAAAAAAAAGAGTTCTCAGTGAAAACTGCTGAGAGCTTTTCACATTGTTGTTACAGGCCTCAAAATTTTTTCCTGGGGTGATTTATAACCCACACCAACTTCTATATCACAGTTATTTTCTTAGAAGCAGTTACTTGTTTAATAATATGTTTTGCACCCACCTTTGAGCAGCTTGCCTACCCATACATCAACACAGAACAAGGAACTATGCTTCTTCAAAAAGTGGCCAGATAACTACTTGCATTTTTTATGCAATATATCATTCTTGGTTCATTAAACCAAATCAAATGAATCAACAAAAGCACTGATTTTTCAAAACCAGGTATTTTGCCTTTCTAAATGTATTTCAAAGACAAATACCCTCCCAGTGTCTAGCCCAGTACTGCAGAGAACATAGGGCAAGAGGGCAAACGATCTTTGTCGTCTCAGGTCATGGAGCACCAGTCTGAGGTTCTCACCGCATTCTTCCTACTTGTTGAGGGGAAGATGAAAGAAATCCTCTGGCTGACATTTATTCACAGGTACTTACATTTAAAATGGGTGATTATGATTACCTGGTGAGACTTTTCATACTTTATGGCCCAAAGGCATTCCTACCAACATTTCTGCTAACAACCGAATCATTGCTAATAGACATCTACTGCATCTCCTGATAAGCCATTATGTGTTGTGAAGCTATTATCTCCACTGAATGATAGACTTCTGTCTATGAACTTAATTCTAACTAACTAACTTAATTCAATTAATGTAGAGAAATACAGGCCTGGTACAACAGCTGATGCCTTGAAAAGTGGGGACAAAGGATGAGGTGTAAAGGATTACGGAGGTGGGATGACAAGAGATGTGGGGCACAGGCTGGCACTGGCAATCCCAAGGCTATAACCAACATGCTAGTGATCAGTTAAAGAAATTCAGACCTGGAAGTGGACATAACTAGCTTTAGGGTGAAAAAAGAGAACAAGTATATAATCTATGTAAAATGCACGATATACAGAAAATTTTGATGTAACATGAATTTGCAGCCCAGTGAAGGAAAAGTAAGGTATAAACAAATGTTAACAAACATGTAAAAATGGCCCCACCTGCAGCTTTATAGCTTGACATTGGAAGAACTTAAAATAGTAAATGTTTAAACTTCCATAGTGACACTGAGCATACAAAAGTAAAAGGGACCTTAGCAGATTTCTCTCTTATTATTATCACCACATATATTTTTTTGGAACAAAACATGCAAACGTAATTACAAACTCAGCTTGAAGAAAGGCTTTAAGTTTCAGCACAGACTTGTCAGAGATTTTTTAATGATTAAAGCACAATTCAATTCTTTAATATTATAATTTTTAAAGGCAGCTTCTTGTTCTTAATAGTGAAAGAAAGAGAGGAAGACAAGAGTCTCTTTATTACTAAGATTTTTTAAAAGTACCGCTAATACCACACTAGTCTTTGGCTAATACTCTGGGTTATTCCCAGAAGCCTTCAAGGCAATTCCCCTCTTTCATTAAAATGACAAAATATTGAAGCATGGCGCTAAATTTTGTTCCCATTTCCACTTCTGCAAACCCACTGCAGACAATGATGCTGCAAACACATAAATGAGCGCAGAATTTGCAGAACGTGGGATCTCCATTAGTGTGAAGACAAACTGGGTGTGAATGTTCCTTCCCTCAGTCCTAAGGATCTCCCTGATGTGGGACCCAGAAGGTGACCAGATATGATTCACTTTTCCCAGGTTTCCCCTATATTATCATGTCAGAGCCACAAGATAATACTGAGTCAGGTTTATCCCGACTGAATGAGGGTAAATTTGGCAGCTAAGCAAGACTGCAGTTCCTGTGGGAGCCTTCAGGATCTCAGCTGGGCTTTCATGAAAACCACACACAGGCTGCTGCTGGCACAGTTCGACCCAGTGGTCTTCAAGGGCAGTGACTACAGCAGCCTCAGTAAATACCCTTCTTTCATTTAAGTTTTCTTTTTAGCTTTTAAGTAGAACACAAGAAACCAGGCTTTCAAACTCTGAATTTATGGAGCGAATTTGCAGGCGATTTTAGGATTAAATTACAAACTTAAATTCTCAGTGATTTTTCTGTGCCTGTCATGAGATGCTGTAAAATAAAATAAAATAAATATTATCCAATCCTGAATCACCATTTAGAAGAAACTTTTAAATATTTTAATCCATTTTCTCTTATTGTTACCAGTACTAGAAACTATAAAAGAACCTACATATCCTTAAACATTTTCCTCTGAAGAAAAGATGGCAGGAGCCACGTTTTTAAAAGCTTTTGTTATAACATTCCATGCTTACGACCATCATGCTTTATCTATTATTTTCAATGAAAGCACTTAACTGTGTATGCCTTTTCGTTTGGCATATTTATACTTCTCTGCAGTAGGCTGAGGAAGCAATTTTCAAGATCACATTTTTTTAGTTGTTTTGTTTCAAAATGGAAATAATTGGACTGTGATGAATACAGACTGCTAATAACTTCTGCTATTACATTTAAAGAAGAGATATCATCTTACCCAATGAGCTATTATTCAGGACACTCTCCAGATACTTGACCATTGCCTCAATATCACTGTCCTGTGGATAAATGAAATAAGGAATATCATTAGTGTGAGCACAAACTTAACTGTAAACACTATGTACCAGAGGTATGGTCCCACAAACATAAAGGATATTACTTATACCCATGACTGTCAACACTAGACTACAAAGAGTTGACATTGCTCAGGACTTTTTCTATGTTTTCTTCTCCTAAAACACCAGGCTTGGGAATGATGTTATATACAAACAATTATTATTCCTTGCAGAACACAAGCGTGTAGAACAGCTGTGCATGGAGTTTAAAGAAGATATGTTTACTGTGAAGGGTGGTGTGCAATCTCAGAAAATACACCAGCATTTTATCATCAGTTAGTTCTGGAATATCTAAAATAACATTACATTGAAAAAGGCAAGTATGTACTTCTTAACTGTGCCAAAATTTCTTATGCTTATGATAGCTGCTCACTGCAAATTAATACTTATGTTTCATGTAATTGCATCTAGTAACTGTTTGTAATTGCAACTAGTAACAACGACTAATTGAAAAAAAAATTTATTAAGAAGAGATTTTAGCAGTTTTCTATTTCAAGTACTCTGTTACCAGATAGGTGATTAACAGTTTTGCCATGATATCTTTTGTGTGAAATGCTGTTTGTGTACAGAGATGAAATTTAAAGATCTGGCTATTAAGCAATGATTGTGCTCCAGGAAGTAGATCGCAATTTTGTTAAAGTCCAAGAGAAACTTGGACTCTGAGTTTCTAGAAGCTGCTGCCATATCACATTTGACAACATGGCATTTCTTGACTATCTAAAACTGAAAGTCAAAATCTTGACCTTGCTGACAAATCTGCCAAAAATCTGTATTTTAAAAAATATTGAGAAGCCTATGGTTTTAAAATATAAAACACTGGAATAAAAAGAAACAATATTGACCTCAGCTTCCACTACGGACAATCTGCTTTATATTTCTTTGTGATCTTACTCAAAAATGCTCATTCTAAGTTTCTCAAACTGAGGAAGTGCCAGAATACCTTAACAGGTTACCAATAATTGTTGGCAATGACTATTAGCTGGTTAGGGACCTTTTGGTGCAAGTGAGAGCTGTTATGGATGGGCATGATCTAACTTCTTATCACCCTAAGTTGTTTTATGGGCTTATATTTGAGACAGGTTCTGCTATTTTAGCTGAGGTTTGCAAGATGGGAATCAACTTCTTGGTTGGCCATTTCAACAGGTAACCCAAAGGCTTGAGGGTCTGAAGGAGCCTCTTTGCCCTTTTGGAGCAGCCTGTGGGGTCCTGGCTTAAAAAAGTCAGTACCAGGGTTTCCAGTTCTGCAGCCCATCCAAAGTGCCAGAGTTACCTCAGGTGACCAAGTTAATCTGAACCTGCTTAACTGGGGCTTTTGCCAGTTAGCAGTAAAGTGCCCGGGAAATGCTGCGGAATGTATTACATTTATATGTAAAATATATCTTGAATATTGAATTAAGGCAGACTTAATATTACAGATATAAATCCTCTGTATTTGTAAAAGAAAAAATAAAAAAGAACCTTTAGGACTTCAATAAAAAGTTATTAAATATTTTTCATTCAAAACTCAAATTTTATAATAGTTTTCTGCTAATATAAATTTGTAATTTATTTTATTTTCATTATCGCTAACAGTTAACTGCACATCTATAGACAGAGACAAAACCATGGTAAATGGCCACATACAATAGTAGTACAATTCCTTTAATAAAACCTGTTTTTCATTTTCAACTATAATTCCCAAACCTCTGACTTCTCACAACAGGGCATCATATTTACTCCAAATATCGCAACAGAGCTGATTTTTTTCTCATTATGCCGTAACGCAAAAGATACACGTTCACCACTTTCATCACCACTGGTTTTCAAGGAAACTAGCCAGCTGAACTTGACTATCTTGAAATAAAATTTCAGTGAGGAACAGAATATGGTTTCACAAAGCTGTAAATAGATGAATACATAGTTGATCAATTTACACTGAGTTGAAACTTCCACTGAGGGAGGTTTTGTCCACTTGGGTTCAGCAATCCAAGTGGATTTTAGCTGTCCTATTTAATATGTTTATCTATCTAATATATTTCTTTAATGTTTCTCTTTTTTTGCGGAGAAAGCAAAGCAAGGGACTCTGACAGATGCACAGAAGAGAGGCACTCTTATGCGTAAGAGCCAGCGTGGATGAATGCTTGCACATTTCAAATTCAGAACCAACGAAACCCTTTCTAAAAGCAAAGGCGCGTGTTGGGAATCCAGTGGAACATTTTTTGGGTGACAGCACACCGACCACCCACAGCTCCTGGAGCTATGATAATTTATGCCCGCTGATCACATCAGCCACATTAGTAGACTTTGTCAGAATGAAGACAGTGAATTTGCTATTAGTGTCACTAAAGAAAAACCCCACAAAGAACAAGGTGATAAACTGCAGTAAAAAGCATCCATTAGCGTCTCAGGTAAATCAAAGCCAATGAAAGCTTCTCTGTGCACTAACCTCTCCTAAACTTCACTTCCCTGTGAAACCTCTCCTAAACTTCATATTTTTAAATTTTTTTAGAAACAGTTTCTCACTCTCTTTCATGTTTTCCCCCTAACTAGAAACCAGTGTTCCTAGGAAAAAACATGTGGAAAAGAGCCATTGGCTCAAAGAGGTAACTGTTGCTTGAAATCTGGCAATCTGCATTTCTGCTCCAAAAGAGAGAAACCACGGACACTAAACTCCAATGCTACAAGCAAGATGAGAGGTCCAGATGTGCTTAGGGTCTGAAATTGGGGGTAACCCCACATCTGCAACTGGACAATGTCGCTGAAAACACATAGGCTGTATTGAAAGATATCACCATGGCAAAAATAGCTGTCTCAGCTCCCATCCTAAACCTTAAAAATAATACCGTTTCAGTTCCTAACTCTACCTTCTTAACTGAAGAGGTGTTGCATCCCACGTAAGGGCACTACTTCTCAGTCTGTCTTGACATCTGTGGGAGCCTAATATAGCTTGAGTAAATAGCTCAGATGTCTTTCTACATCGTGCACCCTAATGTGTTGTTCCATTAGATGACTTTTCTGACCCCATGCTACCGCATGAACATCAGAAAGTTTTTTAATCGTTGTTTGAAGTAATGGGGTCACCAGGGAGCACAGCCAGATGCAGCATTTCTGCACTCTCTGCACAGAAGTAACTGGTAAAGCAATCTTGGCATTGGAAAATTGAGAGATTTGCACAGATTAGGAAGGTAAATATCTTACAAGTCCTTATCCTGTATTGCAGTGGAATCACTTCTTTATTAGCACACACCTCCAAAAGCTTAATTTATGAAGGTATTTTTGAAGAAAGGGTTTAAGACTATGAATCCCATCATAGAAATAGGAGTAGGAGTTTTGGTATTAAGTAAATGACTGCAGAAGCAAACCCCTGCTATATACTAGCAAGATCAAACCTATTCTGGTAGTATTTGAAGCTTATTAATACTGAGCATGATCCCACCTACCTTTGAGTGGGATTCATCTCATATAACTGTTGGCATCCAGAATGAAGATGGCCCATGCATGCTAATAACTGTAGATCCCTTTATAATCACCAGGGAGAAGAAGACCCCTCAGCATATTTCATCAAACCTATGTTAGATGCTTGCTTACTTCTCCTTGCTGTACAGACTTTCCATTCAGTTAGTTCAGACGTAGGTGTCCAGACTGCACAGCTAAGTTCAGTCTGCTTTGACCTCAGACTTACTGCGGAATTTTTTACTTGACAAAGGGAAAACTGAAAATTACGCTCACTTCCCAAGAAAAAGAAAAGGTGATTACGTCAATAGCCAGAAACACACTTCTGCTTTATCTAAGGTGCTAGGGTCAACATGAGAAAAACCACAGACAGACAATTAGTTTCTCTGATAGAGGACGTCCTAAAAGGCAAAAGGTCGCAGGGGGTGCTTCCCAGTCAGTCTGTGCAGGCCAGTTCGCAGAGGGTTAATTCTCTGTGTGCACACAGACTGATGGTAGATCGAAGCCTCAGAGCCATCAGGGGCTGGACTGAGACAAGGGGTGCCAGTGGGACAGCTCTTCCAGCCCACCCTGACGGTTCTTGTCATCGCTGAATTCTGAGTCACTGCAAAATGAGGGAATGTCGCTGCTCAGATCTGACTGCCAACACCTAATTTA
The DNA here is from genome assembly GCA_008711295.1 of Anarhynchus alexandrinus. Lineage (NCBI taxonomy): Eukaryota > Metazoa > Chordata > Aves > Charadriiformes > Charadriidae > Anarhynchus > Anarhynchus alexandrinus. Next base: position 4,103,366 of record VUYV01000059.1, read on the forward strand.
TTCTGCATTATTGAGAAATCTATTTTTATCTTCTGCCCTTCGTTAATTCTAAGCAGCAGTCTGCCTGTTCAAAAACACTATTGATTGACACTTAATGATACCATCAATGAAAGTTGAATGAAAATTTTAACAGGCATTCTAAAAAGAAAAAAAAAAATCTCAGAGCCTGATGAAAGTGAGCAACAATTTATTTTCAAGTCTATCTTGTGGTGGACTTTCTGGGCAACAGACTGTTTGCATGTGTATGTGTTGTGGGTAAACACAGACCCAGCAAACTGAAAAAAAGCGTTGTCTTAGATATTACACTGATTGACAATTGGCTAATAATTTCTTTAGACTGGCACTGTATAAACTGAGCCTGAATTTTAAAACATGCTGTGTGTTTAGTTTGAAAGCTCGGGGGACATTTCTACTTTGAATGAAGCTCTTTCTGAGTAAACTTCAAGTTTAACTGGCGAGAGAATTTCAGGACTCCTCGCTACCATGGTAGAAGTAGAGTTCTGATTTCTCACACAAACGTTTTATTTTTGCCTTAAAAACTTCATCTTAAAGAAGCTATTAGTTCAAAATTTTCAAAAATCAGTACAAGTTATTTATAATTTAGTGAAGAGTATTAGCATATGTGATCAGTTCCCTAAAATGCAAAAGACATCACACTCTGCTCTGCAAAATTTGCACATGAACCCAGAATAGCATATATGATCCTAAGCAGAATCAGACAGTATCCTTCAGAGGCACTGTATGCAATGCTTTAAGCTGATGGCCCAGAGGAGAAAAGAATTGTTCCTGAATACCTTAGAAAGATCCATTTGCAGAACTGACCTGGGCATTTAAGTTCATTGATTTCACTGAGACTTGATCGCTGTAGACAAGATTCATCTCAGCTCATTCTGATCAGATCTAAATTAGGTGCCTTTTCCAATAATCTTCAACCTTCTTCACACTGTAATCCCTAAGACTTTCTTGTGGCAGCCTCACCTGACAAAGCTACTTTAAGACTTCCAATAATATGTTTTCTCTTCACTGACACTTTTCAAGATACTTGGGAAAGCCTACAGATTTGCTGCTCAAGTCTTGCAGTTGTTTAGGCTCACAGTTCATCATGCTGTCCTAGAAAATACGTCTAATATAGGCAGGAAGAAGTGGCAACTAGAGGTGCCTATCTGTCCCTGGGAATTAGAGCTGGAACTTAGATCTTATGCTTGAAGTACACCTTCAGCTTTAACTTATTTTACCCATAGCTAACACATAAGAGAACCCCACTCTGAATGTGGGAGTGTTACCCTTAATCTTGAAGGAATGCAAGAATCTCATCAACGTCTCAGAAGTATTACATATGCATACACGTATAATTCATGATATTGATATACACACACATTCCTAACAAAACCAAATTTCAGTAATGTCAGCAGGACAAAATCTTGGAAGGAGCTTAATTTTCTCATGAGCATCAAGTATATACTGTTTTCCCAAAGATCACATATACCTGATGATTTGTCTTAGAGACCGTCTGTGATGCTTCCACACCCTCCTCCGCTTCACTGCCTTCTGAACAGGATTCAAACTCATCATTATAATATTCTTCTGCAATTTCTGGGTCTTCAGGGATCTCTAAAGGCAATTATGAGTTTAACGTATATAGACAGACAATATGCATGATATTAAAAAGATAAAATGGATTTTATACCACCCATATTATGTCACAAGCAATGCATTCTGTAATTGAAATCAAGGCATAGATTCTCAGATTAAAATGTTCATCTTTGATGACATGATAAGCAGTGTTAAAGCTGTCTCTGGCAAAAGGTCAGATCCTCACCACATGTAAATTAATGACCTCAAAGGATCTGTATTGATTTCGGCTTGAAATCACTGAACCATAGAATAATTCAGGCTGGAAGGGACTGCATGTGATCATCTAGTCAAAGTCAACATTGAATTGAATCCAGCTTTCATGAGCTGAAATTATGCTCCAGTTTGATTTTCCCTAACACACTTAACCTATGGCGAATACCACTGCTAAGCTAAAATGGAAAATAATATATACCAGGCACATGTTTAAAAGATAAAAGAAATAAAATCTATATCTTTTTTCCAAACTTTCCTGAAGCAAAAGCATAACAAAATAAAAGAAACTGTTGTAAAGTCAAGCTGTGCATACTTGGGTGTCACGCTCTCTCAACTTGTTACTATTACAAGTTTTAGTAATAGCAGTGAGTGCAATATTAATATAGCAAATGAGCCTATAAGTACTATAATTATTATTAAAACTCAACATATTCATCACAACATGAAAGACAACCCAGCCACTCTGCTCCGGGTGAAATCCTTTAGCATCCCAGACTCCGTAAGTAAGTAAGGAGGCAGTCAAACAGCTCAAGGCCTGATTGCGCCTGCTTCGGCGAGCTGTCCTTTCCCAGCAGAAGCACCTAAGCATACGCTGAATTTTAAGCAGAGGCTGCACTGCAGTGACTATCTGAATAAAAAGCAGAACCTCCACTTTTCTAGACAGAAAGCTGGAAGGCAAAGCATTGCCCACAGGAGATACGGGTCAGCAGCAGAAGACAAGGGAGCCCACCTTACCAGCCATCCCATCAGTAGCTCTAAGCATTCATGGAGAGATGTATTCCACAAGAGCTAACCCCCATGCTTCGATTTTAGGCAGTCTCTTACTGACTTATCAAGATATGTTACATCCAAGCCCAGGAACAATATTTTTATACTACCAGTTTTCAAAAAGAAAATGTTTGGTATATACAACTTTGCCTGGTATTATTACAAGAAATGTTAGTTGAAGATAAAAAATGCTTAATATTCAGCTGTCATAAATCACCATAGCCCTAACTTTAGCTAATGCTGATTTCCACCATTCTTCCCAATTAATTATACCACTTTAAAGAAATATAAACCAACTTATCTTAAATATTGCTGCATTGAAATCAATTAAATTCAAACAATACGATATTAAAGATGCTTAATAGTTTTTTTTTTACTTGTTTCACATGGATAATAAATCCAAAAGGATTTAAACAACGGAATACAATTAAAATCCATTAAAAGACATTGGAGTTTGGGCAGGAGGAATAATTCCAATCTTTAAGGTGTAAGAAAGAGAACTCAGGAAAAAAGTGAAAATGTATTTATCTGCAGCACTAGGTGGTTGAAGCTCTCCTGTTGAGATATGATGTCTACTGTCTCTAAAGTATTTCAAATAATACTTCCTTTTTCTATAAACTTGATTTACGTCCAACTTACTGACACATTTTCACTCAGGTCTCTCTGTTTTAAGATATTTATGGAAGCTGATAATAGCACCATGCTCCACTGCCACAATTTCCAATCCTTCCTGTTTCTATTTTTCACCTAACTTAGTTTGGGGAAGAAAAAAAACGAAGAACCCCTCCAGCCCAAAAACTTTTTCCCACAATAGAAAGCGTTTATTATTGTGTTTAATTGTTTGATTTCTACAAAGTGCCATTTGTCAGAAAAGCCTAACACTTCGTCTTAAAAATATATAATCTTTATTATCATTCCTTTTTAGCATGGAAAGAACACTACTAAATGAAGATACATCTCCTTTTCCAAACAGAGTGAACATTAATTTTTCTTTCTTGCAGACAGGTTGTCATTCCTGTGACTAGTATAATTTTGTTAGGTTCATCTGCATTCTACCTATGTCGATATATGCATTCAAATACATATGAATCAGCCTATTTATTATGTTATAATGCAAACATTGGACTACACTAATGTTTTCTGAGTTGTTTTCTCCTCCCACATTCTTAATTTGTTTACTGATGTACTAAAAAACACAATCCTCTCCTTCCCAACCAAACAAGGTATTCATATCAGTCTTTTTACTCATAAATATAACTTCCAAATGTCTGCTCTGGCTACAGTAAAGCTCTATACCTTGCAAGTAGCCAGAACTGCCGATGCCTCCAAACTCCGTGGACAGGCTGGCACTGACTGTATCCCACTACCACACCAGCTTTTACAGCCTTGTCAGAATTGTTCAGTTTACCATTTGTGACATTGTTTTGGCAGCTGTTCATAGATGGCCAGTTAATCCGAGCTCAGTAACATAATTTTAAATGCTACTTCAGACACCAGAGACGTTTCAGGGTACAGATGTTTACTGGCCCTGATTCAGAAACTATTCCAAGTGACATTTCTGAAAGAAGACGGCGTGTCCAGTGGATGGGAACTTGGGATTTAGCTATTACAAGTCTTCAAAACATCTTGGTTTTATGACAAGCGTCTTTAAAGAAGGCACCTTCAAAACATCAACACATTCATTTAGACTATCTGGTTCCATATAACAGTTCCTTGAGTCCTACTAAGTAGAGCCAGTTCCCAGTCATCCACGTGCTACAGATGCAGAATTAATCTGAGTACAGAACATCTTATTTAGCTGAGACTCGGGATCAGCCTAATTTCAAGAACAGGTAAACTGGCTTTAGCATAGCAGATACCATAAATCAACGTGGCGAGCTGTACCCATGCTGGCCGAGTAAACTCTAAATGCAGGTAAGTGGACCGAGCAGGGAGAGGAACAGCGTCGCTGGAACCATTCTCCCTCTGATACAGCATACTTACGTGCTCCTCATGGAGCAGAAAGGAAGGTCTCTACTGCTGCTTCTGCCCCCTCGTGCCCCCTGATCTGTCAGCTGATCTCTGAAAATCTATTACGTTTTAACCAGCTGTGCGTATTGCACTGAGGCCAGTCACGGTACCTTTTCTTTGCTTACAAAGCACTTCATGCAGAACAAACACAGCTATCACTTATGCATTGCTGGGCCGCTTGGGCATAGCATTGAGACGCTTGATATTTGCTATTAGACATTTGAAGGAAAATGAGCTCTGAATAATAAGATTCCTCTTTCGGTTTCTTTCTATATATTACCATGATACTAATAGTGGAAGGAAGGGTAAAAACCCATTATCTAAAAAAATCATAAAAGCACGGTTATTTCCCAGGAAGACAAGCTATACAGAAAACAAAGGAATGCAATACTTGTAATATTTTGCTTAAATCCACCAAGAGCTTGTTTCAGGTAGCATGGTAACTTGGCAACAAGTTTTCTCCAAAGAGATGAAAATACTTTGATAAATATCTTTAATTTTATCTTGCCTTGAAGTCATAATTGGTGCATTGACGCAGCATTCTCACATTCCAGTGCATGCAGAAGACAATAAGTAAGGCCTCTTTTATTTAAAAAAAGGAGAAGATGAAAGAAGAAAACAGAATAGTATAACATATGTTCATTTTCACCACCTACATTCACAGTAACAAAGTCACACTTGGCTCATAAGGACTACTCTACTTTTTAATCCCAAGGCTTCATCACATCTCTGGAAGAAGGCAGATTGTCTCAGCTGTCACTTTCCCATCTTAAGGAAAAAAACGCTATAATTCCATGTATTCCTCCTCGGTTTGTGCAGTACCACAGACAGCAAAGTGAGGAGCAAATCATTCGACTGCTCCGACAAACATATACCGTCATGAGCTATAACGCACTCTTAACGTTATGGTGACATGAACCAAGACACTAAAAAATGGAGCTGCCACACCTTTGCTACCACACACTGCCACAGAGAGCTAGAAAAACTGAGAGGAGGGGCCAGGACACAGACACTTGCGCTGACACACATCCCCCCCCGCAAGGCTTTGTACATCAGCCACGCTGGGGACTGAGGCAAGAGCAGAGACGAGCGTTCCTCCACATTTTTGCTTCTGCATTGCTCTGGGCTGCAAGGCAGCCCACTGGCCAGGCCTCATCCATAACACAAAGGTGCCTCTGGTCCTTTCTTTTCTGTGGAAATTTATCAGCAAATTTCAGTTTGATCCCATCTGAGCAGGAGTTCCCTACTGAAACGAGGATCGCAGCAGCCCCTGGGTGCAAGGAGGGGGTGGGAGAGCGGGGTCCAGTCAGCCTTAAGAAGGGAAGGTAAAGGGGAAACCTTATTGCTGTCTATGACTATCTGCTCAGAGGATAAAAGGAAGCTGGAGCCAGAAGTGTCTGGTGAAGTCTGGTGAAGCCAGACTCTTCTCAGAGGTGACAGGGATACAACAAGAGGCAACAAACATCAGCTGGAACACCATAAATTCCAGTTTGACATTAGGAAAAGAATTTTACTATGAGAGTGATCAAATACTGGAACAGGGCTTAAAGAAGCTGTAGGATCTCAGTCCTTGGAGGTGTTCAAGGCTTGACCAGACACAGCCCTGAGCAACCTGATCTGATCAGACCTGCTTTGAGCAGGGGATTGGACTAAACTGCCAGAGGTGCCTTCCAACCTAAATTATTTTATGATTCTGTGGTTACATGATGCTCCACAAACAAACCGTTTGTGTGTGTGCACATATTTAACATACACACTCACAAGCTAAGCAGAAACTCGCCTGTTTCTGTATGCCCCTGCAACATGTACACATTCTTGCAAATCACCGGCAAAAGGAGATGGTGACCAGGGCTGGCCACCACTCTTCAGGATAGTGCATCAGTTATCACAGAGGGATAAAACAGAATGGGATCTCTCCCTTCAAGGGAGAAAACAGACAGAGCTGAAGCACTGTCACTAGGAGAGAGGTTTGAAACACAGAGACATGTTTCCCTCAGCTACATAATCCTGAATGAGAAATTCAACTGCAAAGGAGACCACAGGCTTTGCGCCTCTCTGCAGTTCAGGTCAATGCTCATACAATTAGGAAAAATAAGATAACTCCATTATTATAATTTAAGGTCACTCAGATTGGTTTGGGTTTATTTTTCCCAGTGCAAGACAAAAACCTTCAAATTTAAAAGTTTCCATCACAGATAATTGCCATCCTTTGGTCAGCTATAGACGAGATATACATTATTAAGCTCTGAAGCTTTATTGTTCAGAAAGTCAGTGGAAACTTCTTGTCCAGCCCTTCTAAACTAGGCTGAAAAAGACTCTCGGAAAATGCCTTGTTTAAAAAAATGAACCAAGGGATGTAACAGGACTTTTGTGCCCATGAAAGTCTTGTATGATCCTCTTGGCTAAGCACAAAAGGACTATGAAGTCATAAATGGAATTACCTTCTGACATGGCCGTGTACAGCATAGACATAAAGTAAAATGGGTTGTTCTAAATGAGAACCAGAAATATAACCAAAGTTAAACATTAATATTTTATAATTCTCCTTTTAGTATTTTAATACAGAAAAAAACTTCAATTCACTTGTGGGCTTCACTGAGTGATGACTTACCTATTGTGAAATGCCTAGGAAAAATAGAGATTAAGAGGATTTAAATCAGAATAGCATTATGGGGATCTTCTATTACTTGATGTTAGAAATGAAGCAGTTAATTCAAAATGTTTTTCCAAGGAAAAATTACTATTTTGAACCAAAATGAAATTTCCAATAAAAATGTTTTATTTGAAGGACATGGTACTTTCCCCCTAACTGTCCACCTCCTGGTATTTTGTCAGTATGTACACAGGCAAAGCACGAGAAGAAGAAAGGAGTTGCTAAAAGTTGTTAACAAAAATGAACAGCAAGATGGAACACTTTCATCACATTTTGTCCCCTAATTTTCTGAGTGGTTAGTTGGAGTTTTTTCCTCTGATTTTCTAACTGTCATGTATACAGAAATGGGAGCTCTGGTAGGCAGTGATAATGAAGATGATAATGCCACGCTGCCTTTTAAGCATGGTCTAAAGTTCAGCAAAACTAAAAATTTTCCAAATATTCAGAAAGCCTTTTAATATCAATGGGTGAATGAAGAGAAAGAATACAGGGATGTAGTCAATAACAGGGAGCACTTAGTGAGTCTTAGAAGCCATTTCCTTCATGGCCAGAGAGGCCCTATTATTGTAAAGGTTGCCCTATTATTTGCACAGTTTCCAGCAGGAACAGAGCAAGAGCTGTAAATTAAAGGAAAAATGACCGCGAAGTTACCTTATGACATCAATTTAAAACTACCGTAGTCCTTGAGTTATTTTAAACTTTTTTGATCAGCCAAAGCATACTTTCAAATAAAACCTCCATTTTCCTGCTGAATCTGGCAGAGACTGCCTGATACTTTCCCTTTCAGTCTGACCACAGTGTTGGGTAGGAAAGAGTCCAGGTGTTAACACAAAAAGCTGCCCCTTAAGACAGTCACTTCCTTCTCCCCGAGATTCAGTTCAAGAATGCCATTTTTAAGATGTAAATTGGGGGTATTTTGACAACCAGAAATTACTGAAAGAGTAGAAAACAAATGGGAACAGTTCAGATCCAAACTTGGTGTAAGCAGTTGTGCGCATCAGAGTCTGGATGTAGGGAAGATGTAAAATACATTTAATTTGGATATAAGCAGTAATATAAGTTATATGTGGAAGAAGTACAAAAACAAGTAAATGACTGCAAATAAGCAAATCTAGGAAAAAAGTATTGAGACATAAATACTTAGATGAAATTAACTGGCGAAAGTCACTGTAATTACCAGATCACAGGTGCACACTTTGCTACGTGGAGCAGAAAAAATAGCAGAAGAACGTAAACCAATGTCTTCATTGCTGTCACCTTCTCATTTCCTCCAGCTAGTTGTCTGACAGCCACACGCACTGAAAGCTAAACTGGTAGAAACTGCAAACTAATTCAGTATTTACAGCTACTTTCTGAGCAAATTCTCCCTCACTTGAAATTGGCCCCAGCTTCTTACGTCACTATATAATTTGGCCCAGCTCTCCAGAAATGTTGTTTAGTTTGATAAGTGAGCCAGAAAACTGTGACTGGGGGGGTGGACTGGGATTCCTTATTGAATGTTTTTCAACACCATGCTGTTCACAGATGCTTTGTTTGCAAGGAAGTGCCCGGTGCAGTTTTATTTACTTCGGTTTAACCTTGAGTCTAAAGTGCAGTGTAAAGTTATATTGCCCTGTAAGTAGGACAACTTGGAATAAAACCTAGTATCTTTCTAAGGAAGATTTAAAACATTGAAAGTATCTGAAAGTATCTGCTATAGAATCTAGTATTGTTGTGGGTAAACCCCAACCAGCAGCCAGGACCACGCAGCCGGTCACTTAGTTCTCCCCCTTGCTCCCTAGAAGGGTAGGGAGAAGAGGGAGAAAAGGAGGGGAAAGGAAAGGAAAAAGATCTCACGGGTTGAGATAAAGACAGTTTAATAGAACAATAATAGGAAAAGGAAAATAACAACAATAACAATCGTGGTAAAAGAAAATACAAGATAAAATAGTACAACACAAGCCTCTCCCACCACCTGGTGAACTGGTTACCCAAGCAGTGGTCATGGATTCCTGCCCCCCGGCCAATCCTCATTTATATACCAAGCATTAGGTCTATGGTATGGAATATTCCATTGACCATTCCATTGTTCTGTCTATGCTCCTTCTCAGCTTCTATGGGAAGCTGAATAAAGTATATAGTGTGTGTGTATATATAGTATAAACACCACCTAGTAACAACTAAAACAATATGCATTATTGGCACTCCTTTCATACCAAATCTGAAACACAGTGACAACGAAAGACAATTAACTCTATCTCAGCTGACCAGGACAAGTATATAGTATTCTTTGTACATATACAATCTTGGTGCATTTGTTTCTAATTGCTTCCTAAATTCACCCAGTGTTTTGAAAATGTTTACCATAATGCTTTGGAAGCAGTGAAGGGACTTCCCATGTAGGTTTTTAAAAGACTTGGCCAGAATCATTTTAACTGTAGTCATTGACCAAGGTGAATTTTGAGGTAGACTCTATTTATCAATGCCAAACTAAATCAGTATGAAAAATAAATCAGAAAAAAAGTAAAAGCTATGGAGTAATGTAATTTGCTCTCTCCTCATGCTTTCAAAGTGTTTGGGGTTTTTTTTTACATAACTGCTGTTTAAAGACTTCATTCTGCAAGCTTCCCTCTGGGAAGCTGTAAGAGCAAGACTTCTTGTAAGAAGTAAGCTGTGAATTTTTGTGAAGCTATGAAAAGATTTAAGTAGCTAGGCATATGGAACAGTACATCGCTTTGGAAAAGGTTTCCTAAGGAGGTTGTGAGTAGAGTTCAATTCCTGATGGCGCTCAAATAAGCTAAAGCATTTGAGTAAAAACTTGAAAGTAACGCACAATGCATAGAAACCTCCACATAGAGGTTTCTAAATTGCTGTAAACCCTAGAGTCTGAAATGTCATAAAATTCCCAAGAATATCTCTTTAACTCTATGGTTGCCCTCATGGAAGAAGGGTTTAAATGGGGACCTATAACCAAAGCAAGAAATCAGCTCTCCAAAGGCAATACTTCTAGGGAAAAACTCCTTAAACAAGAAGAATAACGCTTCAGTCAATTAAAAAAAAGAAAAAAAGCATTAATTCATTTTCGTCTTTGTGGCTAAAACTTGCAAACTTTGTTAAACCTTGCTAGATGTTGATGCTAGAATAAATCAGATTTACTATCCCTTTAATTGAATCTGGGACAAGGTGGAATCTCAGTGTGAAACCGAGCAATGAAAACACGAGGCAGATAAGCAGGTCAAAGGGGCACACTCCCAGCGTGCCTACGCCCTCCAACCCTGCGAGAGTCGCAGGAGTTTTGCCACCTCATGTGCCAAGGACAAGTGAAGGACTGGTAACTGCAAATGCCAGAACTAAACAGGCACGTTTCTCTCCACAAGCATCCCATGGAACCATTTCGGCAAGTAGCAACTCAGGGAATATGCCTCCTGATCCTGGAAGTAGGGGAACCGCATGAAAGAGGAAACCAATGGGTAACCCACAGTAGAAGTCACTGCAACACTATATTCTTAATTGAGCCAAGTCTTTTTGGTTACAAAGGATACTATAACACTAATAATTGAAAGGTGCTTAGTGCCACTTATTATAAATATTATTCTGTTGTACTTTGGCTTGCCAGACTGAAAAACAAAACAAGACATGATTTTCCTAAAAGCCTTTGAGCAGTGTGATTGCCTGCATGTTCATATTTTGGAGTGTTACTCAGTTACCCAGTCAGTGTGCATAAATACCATGATACAGGCACTAAACAAAATATGCATGTGCAGAGATGCTTAAAGATGTGCTCAGAAATAACTTTCCAAGATTTAAAAAATTACCTTGAAAATCCCTCAACAAAGCTTGTAAAAATAACAGAGTAGAAAAAAACCCACAATATTTTATAAGTGAACATTTCCTATTTGAGAGTCAAATGAACTTTGCCCACTTGAAATTCAAAGCAATATATCCATAACTTACAATTAGCAATTGAAATCTAGAAATAATGTATGCAATTACTGTAATGTACTTAGCTATTTCGGAATTGTAATGAAATCGGAGGGTTGCAAGATGTAATGTATTGCAACATATTAAGCAGAGGAATTTAACATGTTATAATATTTGCAGCAAACAGAAATAAAAAGGAATATAATACAGATCAGAGAGATCATATAATCTATCCTTTTAATTTATATGCCTTTAACTTTTTACATTCTTTTTCTGTACAAAGAATTTAAACACCACAGCTAGTTAGCTTAAGCTATTTTGCTCCTTTAACTTGACCTCTCCCCACACACAAACATGTCTATTAAGAGCAGAGTAGTAGTTTATGCAGACCAGACCTGGGGTTCTCACAGAAACGGATGCGAATGCAGATGAAGCCCCAACTAGTAATGTTCTGGCAAACCAAAAAATGCAAGATACAATATTTTATTGCTGGCCCTTACATCCAGTGGTGTTTTGCTGCATTTTCTTTTTCATTCCAGGCACTGAAGTCCTGCAATGAGGACAAGCCCTTAGAAATACGGATGCATTTGTATATATAATTTTTTGAATAATTTTTAAAAACAAAAAAAATCTTCCCCACTCTTGTTTACCATGTCTCATCAGCTGTGAAACTGATATGAGTATAAAGTGGCACTTTTAGCCCGGAATGCCAGTGCATGACTTTAAGTTTTCATGCCTGTTAGACTTCAGTTTGTTGAATTTAACACTCCTTATGGCTCCTGGAAAAGGTATGGGGGTTTGGAAATGGAGATACCTTTCAACCCAGCGTCTTTCAACTGATCCAAATCAGAAGGATCAAAGACGATGGTAAGAAATTGGTAGTTTTTTGTTGCATCTGTAATTACACTGAGCTATCTGGAAGCGCTCTTAGATACAGTTTATGATTTTGTAGCCAATTTCAAGGCAAGTTCTGCTGTAGAAATTGAATCAGAAACCTTGAACATTTAGCTATTACAGTTGTATAACAGGATTATGCCTTGCTCTTCGTGCTTTTTTCAACTACAAAGACTGAGCTTCTCTACCGAGAGGATTTTCTATGTAGTAAACTAGAGAAAATTCAGATATTCAACACTAATTTCCCACATGGATAAGTACAATTCATGCTCTGATAAAGATTTCTCTGGATTCTTTACAATTAAGTTCCCAAAACTAGCATATCCTATTTATTAAATACCTCTGCAAATGTAGAGCCAGTCAATAGGAATCAAGTTGTACGCAGAGCTGAGATTTATGCTGTAAAATCTGGCTTCATTAGAAGACACTGTAACCAAAGCCAAAGGCCCTGCACTCAAACAATTAATGTGATGTAGTGACAGAGCTTGGATTTTCCATCCAATCTAGCTCTGTGTGTGGTAGCCCACACAGAAAGGCCACGGTGGTCTACCAGTACTACAAAATCCATGGAAAAGATGACCCTCAGCATCCTAAACTTTTCTCAATATCCAATTGTCTGAAAAAATGGGCACCTGATCTTCTGGATGCTTTTTTATAATCAGAAAAGTAGACTATGAGCTCGATAAAGCTAATTAGTAGGTGAAGATGAATTATATTGTTAGATTAGAAAGTGGTGAATTACTTATATGATGGTTCCAGTAGCTCTTTAGAAGGAGGCCACATCATTAAACATTAAATATCTGATGAACCCACCTAGCCGGAACAGCCTCATTCTAGCTGGCATAGGAAGGCATTGACCATATTCATCCATAACATCAAGGCTGGGTTTAGCTCATGGATACTTTTATTTTTTGGTTGACAATTTTTGCTCATGTTTTAGAAAACAAGTAATTTTAGTCCAGCTGCACTCATCATCATTCATGGAAATGAGCAGTTAAACGTGGACAGTTCTTTTTTACAGCATTTTTTTTTCTTATAGATAAATTGACCTTTAGTTGCCGGCCCTACAATACAATTTGCCTCATCATTATTTTCACAAAACCACTATTGAAAGCTAAGGGCATGCACTGAACATACAGCGGTCTGCAGAAAAACGTACATTGACATGACTATCCTAGTCCAAACGGAGAGAATTTCTATAAAGAAATGGGTCAAGAGATGGGGGGGAACAGGGGAGTGGGGGGAGAAGTGATGTTATGCAATTCATTGCAAGGTGGCTTTTCATTTTGATGATAATCAGAGAGGATGAATGACTTATTTCCTAGTTAATTATCAGCAAAAATAGGAAATAGAGATACGGGTTTATCCTGACATGTTTTGCATTCATTGCCATGATTTGCAAAATATGCTTTTGAATATTCAGAAATAATTAATCAATAAAATGAGCTGGAGAAATGTAGCAGAAAAGAAAGAATCCAAATCAAAATACAAAGGGAATTTTGTTATTAATCATTGCAATTTTACGCTATACCTTGAAAATAAATTAAGTGTACAGATACACATACATATTTTCGACACACAAATATTTGTATTTAACACTGACAGTGGCTCAGGGTCTCTGAGCACAATCTCAATATGAAACTTATTTCAGTTCTTTTGTCTCCTGCTTGTACGTGGAGAAGCTGGAGATGGAAAAGTCACGAAGCAAAACTGTTCCCAGTAGTACAATATATTCCTAACTGATCTGTCCACCCTAGTTTTAAATTATTTGTATGACGACAATTCCATTAATTCCTGGACACATAAGATGGAAACATAAACATTTTTCAATGAATATTAAACACAACTATAAAATATCTTTCTATAAATATCTCATTATCAAAATATAAATTCTTTTAAGTTTTGTTTCCAATTAACAAATCTAAACAATATAATGCAGATTAAAACTATTACATAAAATAATTGCAAACAAGTAAAGCCATTTTTCATTGTTTTATATTTACAGTAAGAGTATGTACCATTCTAATGGTGCACTCAACATACCACTTCAGCCATTTACTTAATATGGTTAATAATAATTATAAAAGCGATTTTTCTAGCTCACTTTCTTAGCAACACTGTTGCCTGTCTTTTTACAAATAAAGGGAACATTTTTTACTCCAGATTGTATGAGTAAAGATGCAAAACTGTTAAGAAGTTTATCATAGTAGCTTAAGAGAAATAGAAATTTAAAGCACGTTTTTAAACCTTCGCTATTGCAAGGAATGTTACCTACCCATCTGCCATGACTCTCTGAAGATCTGCAGCGTGGAGAAAAGTAATAGCCAAACCAAAAGAATCCTTTGCTCTAGTATGCATGCAAAATGCAGCTAAATCAAGGAACTGGAAAGACAAAGTCCCAGAACCCGAAGATTTACAGAGATACTCCTTAAAAACCCAGTGTGCATGCCTACTTATGTTGCTGCCACTGCATGCCAAGAAGATGTCCCATACTTGTGTGATTATGAGTTCTCCTAACCACCTAGGCTGATGTTTTAGGAAAAGACACTTAATTTCCCTGCAAGCTCATCTATGTCTGCAGAGCAGCTCTTCAAACACTTCCCATCGCTGCAAGAGTGCTGACCATGAGGAGGGTGGGAAGGGCACAGAATCACCACGCCGCTGGGCAACCAAGAGCGGCACTGCACAACCGGCCAAGGGAGAGGTCTGCTCTGCTGGAGTTAGCATGCACAGCACTGCTTTCCAGAAGCTAAGATGGAGCGCATCACCTATACAAAGCAGGACCAGGATAGTATGACAACATACACTGGGTGACCCTGAGAACTGGAATGATGGAGAAAATTCAAAGACAGGATCACGAGGTTAAGCATTCCAGCCAAAATAAGCTACTGTAAATTGGGAGATACCAGCTTGGAAGCATCTTAAGGAAGGAATAAAGAAGGAAGGTTCAGGTATGTTAAAAGCGAGCAGTGTTAAAACATATGAATAATACAGAAGTATTATACAGAGGTACTACACAGAAGGATATTACTGCTGCCTATAAAAACATGAGGAGAATAAGCAAAGGAAGGAGAAGAGCTACTTAAGCTGCAAGGCAGTAAGGCAATGCATCTTAAAGATGTTGGCATGAAACAGCCAGAACTAAATCTAAGCCAGAGATAAGAAGGTTCACAAGTACTACAATATTTTGGCCCAGGAACACCTTTCTATGCAGAGAAGCAGGGGGAATTTTCTGGAGTGTATAAAACAGGTCAAATTCTTTAGGAAAGGGGCGACAAGTAGATGTCCACAGTCTGGACTTGGTGGTCAAATTGACGCTTGTACTTTTTCTACAGAACAGAAGCAAATGGTGGCAAAGTGGTGGGATTGGGGGACGGGGCTTTCTGTCAGAGAACCAACAGGAGCCAAGATAATGTATCTGGAATATGTGTGTTTAATGCACAGCTTCCTCTCTTGGCTCATTAAATTAGAAATAGCATAACTTGCTATTCACATAATTTTTCACTGCTGCCCACTCCCAGGTTAAAATTGGATCCCTTTCTTCTTGAGCTTAAGTAATGCGAGCACAAAAGAATTTCAAAGTGATTTCTGTCTGCAAAAAGCTCATTTTTCTTTGGTCTTCCCCCCCTCCCCAAATTCTTTATTTTCTGCTGAGGTGTGGAGGATGCTGCAGAGCGTGTGCCCAGAATCCCAGAAGTGAAGAAGGGGAAAGGCAACAGCATGCCAAGGTGCACCAGCCACCGCAACCTGGGCTGGCTTAGCAAGTGACATCTGAACAGCCAAAGACAGTTTGAACTTTCCTCCCTAGCTGCTGGCATTGGGGTCCTATCCCTAGCTGTTGCCCACCCGCTTTTCCCACTCCTGAGAGGATTTTTTAGGTCCACCCTGAAGTAATTGAAAGGCTGCTGCTGAGCTTTCTTCGTGTTCATGAACACCCTCCTGCCTCTTCTCCCTTTCCTCAACAGTTTTTAATTATTAGTTCTAACTAGGGAGCTTGTTAGTCTGGTTTTCGTAGTCTAAATTCTGCTAACCTAGTATGGGTTAGCAAGGTTTATTAACATGTAAGACAACTTTATAAAGCCATTTCACAGCCTTGCTTCTAGCTTTCTTGTTTTTCTACTGTGTAGCCCATTGATCAAGAATAAAATTCTATTGAAAATCAATAGCTGGAGCTGTTTCTACGTTTTCAAATACAAAGGTGCCATTAATAACTCAGTAATTAGACGTGTAGGACATGCATGATTGCACTGAAATGTTTTAAGAAAAGAAGAGTATGAATACCGAGTAGAGTAAGTAACAGCTTTGACATCAGCTTCAAGAATAACAAGGTATTCACAAAGCGAAGAAGAGAAACCATGTAATTTCTCTTGCCTATCCATAACTCCTTTTTCTCATAAACCCACCACTTCAATGTCAGACACTCTGGCAAAAGCAATTAAACACGCGTTCAGTTTTGTACAATGGATTGACCCAACTTCTGCATCACAGATATAAATGCATCTAATTTCTGTCATTATAGTTTAACAGCTCAATGATCTCAAAAGGCAGAAACATCAGTTTCTTTCCTTTCATGCATGTTGTTCTGTTTCTATTTAGGTATCTTTGTATGCTTCCCCCAGTACATCTCCCACCCACATTGACTGCTTTCTCTCGGTCCTCTATTTGCAAGCTTCCCTACCCTCCCCCCCAGGATGTATTTCTAGCAGCTGGGTTCTCTCCTACACAGATCATCCCTCCTTATACTGTGAAATAGCAAGCCGACCACGGAGACATAAATGAGGCTACATTGAAAGAAAAAAGCCATTTGCTATTAAAAAAGCCCACCTCCACCACAAACAAGCTGGTTTTGATGCCTTTAACTTAATGGCGTATAGCTTTGCAAGTGTACATAAACCAACACTAACAGGCAGAGCTATTAGAGAAAAGTAGTTTTCATACTTAAAAGTATATTAATGCATACTTGCAAGATTCTAATCTGATTAAAAATTTTCCACTATAATAGTGCTTACACAATGATTCTTAAATATTTAAGAGTATGACACTATTACAGAACATTGTAGAAACAAAACATATGAATGAGTTCTTAAAAATATTTTTCTCATTAAGGACAACATTTCCACAGTCTGACCCTTTTTGGAAAGCTTGACTATTTGTTCATCTATCTACAGAAAAATACATGTTATATAGTACTTCATATTCTTTAGACAGTAGCTAAGTATTTGAGGACAGCATAGATAAGCACAGTTTAAAGAGTTTCCATCTGCTTCTCTCATTGTTATAGATAAAGAAAATGGCATCAAAGTGTACCAAAGGTGGAAATGCTCTGAATTCTTGTACTTATTTTTGCATTGGAGAGATAACTTAGGAAATGTTTTTCTAACACCACTCATTGCATATGTGTAAAGTTAAAGCTGTTTCCTTCTAACTCAGCATCTCATTTGGAGAAAGTGCGTTCACCTCAGTCACTGCTCACAGGTCACTCAGACTTTGGGAACACAGACCTCCTGCCATGTAACCTTGCTGTACATCTGCTGTACATACGTCCACATAGATTATTTTCCTTCTCTCTTTGTAAATTTTTTGACTGCTTTACAGGTCTGACTGCTTTGTATACCACAGTTTCCCCACCACAAGTTAACTACAAGGGACAAAATCAAATCTTGCTTTGTTTGTAGGCAGTTTCATTTCAACACCAAATTTTGAATTCTTACCATGGTCTGTGAGTTCAGACACGCAGAGTTGACCTGATGTCTTATTTCCACTTGGTTCATCGTGTCCTATGGACACATAGTCGCACGTAATGACTGGCTGAGAATGAATTGGGGGTTTTGAAGTCTGCTCGTCAGATTCCTTAGTCGATGGAAGCAGCATGAAGAAACAGGTACAGTTAGAGCTTTCAGCAGGATCACAATACAATCGTTGGCCTGATCTATACAACTGCTGGAACTTGTATTAGGCAAACACTAAAAAAAAAAATCCTAACTTTTTTTGTAAATGATCAGTAGCGATTCAGCCATAAGCAGAGACAGATTTAACATATTTTTTGCTCCAGACACAATGGGAAATAGAAAATAGACTGCATGTGAAAAAAAAAAAAGGTAGAAGACAAAGCACTAACCAAAACCTCATTATTTCTGTGATACTTTCACTGACAGTTTCCAAACTGACACTGTTCTCTCTATGATAAGACATAGTGCTAGAATTGAACAGGCCTATCTTCTGTTGCAGATAGCTTAAAAACAAAGGACAGCTTACACTGGGAGTCATTCCAAGACTTCATTCTTACTAAAAAGCCAGTTGAAATGTTAATATTCTTAACTAATCAAATGAAAAGAACCCACAGCCATACCAAATTAGAGTGTTTAAAGGATTACAATTCTAAACTTATCTTGAAAATGAATGTATTTTGAACTCTGATGTCATGCAGACTGTCAGCAAGTACATTTCGGAGAGCAGATTTAAATTTAAGGGTGACTTAATAAAAGAAAATTGTGCAATGAACAGAGAGTTTGTCAAACCGTATCTGAGTAACTGAATGCACTTTCTCTCATGACAGATCCACAGGTGCAGCTATGCAGTCCAGACTTTGGTGCACTTCTAAATTTCCAGTCTTAGAACAGGACTGTGCCTCTAATGCTAAAGAAAGCATGTAGGAAACAGAAAAGTGTTGTACACTGAATATGCACAAAGGAGACCTCTGAAACAGCCCATACGTACACGTAGGACATTGACATTCAGCTGCTGAAAATTACGGGACCTGAATTCTTGCATTCTTTTGATATTTTCTTGATATTTTTCTTCTGCCAGCTGCCTGTAAATACAGAATACTTATGTTTAGGATGCGGTATCAGGGATTGCACAAAGGGATCTTCTAGAAATAGATGTGCAAAAGCAAATTCCATAATCAGACTCCTACGATGCCAAACGTTCATGGCATCTCCTCAAGTGAGGTTAGTTTTAGTGAACTCACAAAGAAATTTCAGGCCTTATTTCCAAACACTATTATATTTTTCTTTCACAACTTGCGTAATATAATTGAGAAACAGAAAACTATTAGTCCCAGTCATTTTTGTTTTTTCCAAAGGTCTTAAATACTTTGGACTTCATTCCAGCATGTAGTCCAAGGACCTTTCAGCTGAAGACAAGCACGCAACACTTGCATGCTATGAACACTTCACTTGGGGGAGCGTTGGAAACTGTGTTCTGCTGTACGAGACTACTTAAGCCAGGTGCTACATTAAGCAGCTCTTCCAGTTTCCATGACTATATTCCCTTCCCAGTCATCTCTAGATTTGCACTGCTGAAAGCAGATCTCCAGTCTGAGAAGGTACTGGTTTTGCACTGTTCCAAATACTTTCAACA
Organism: Anarhynchus alexandrinus; assembly: GCA_008711295.1. Classification (NCBI taxonomy): domain Eukaryota; kingdom Metazoa; phylum Chordata; class Aves; order Charadriiformes; family Charadriidae; genus Anarhynchus; species Anarhynchus alexandrinus. The sequence goes on from VUYV01000059.1 coordinate 4,122,801, forward strand.
AGAGTGAGCTGGCAATAACCCAGATCTGAATATAGATCCATTTTAAAGATTTATGACTGAGAGAAAGATTTGAAGATTAATATGTTGCCTTTATATTACAAAATAAATAGATTTAATTTTGTTGCTGGGAAAAAAACCTTGAAATCTAAATAGAAAACACTAAAGTTCAAGAAAGTAAAGAAAACGAAAAGCAAACTAGAACTATCCTGCAATGCATACTATTTCCTAATCTCCACTAATTTTAAAAAAGTGAAAGAGACAGACTTCCTATTTATAAATTTCATATAAGTGCAAAAATTGGCCTACCATATTATTGAAAACACCATGCAGAAGAGGTGTTAAATTTGTATAGTGGTTTCAATTCAAGGAGATTTTTTTAAAAATGAGAATAAATTTACATACTGTCTCCAGTATCAAATGCAATGGTAAGCATCAGACAGACATATATGCTGATCAGACATATTTTCCAAAAGGAGATGAAAGCCTTTAGGTTTTTGTTTGTAGCTTTTAGGTACGGGCACTACCAGTTGGCACAAGTAATGTTAGGATGTGATTTTACTGAGCATTTTCACTCAACTGCAATTCCTGTTGATTTGCACATATATGTAGCTGCAGAGTTGCTGAGGCCATAAATTCAGACTTCATGTCACCTTGCAATATTTTTCTGTACTAGGACATCATTGCCTTACTGAATTGCTAACTTGCTTTGGCACAACAGGGTTAAGATGCTGATTCTCATGATCAAAAATAATTATTTCCTCTATTATCCTCTATAAATAACTGAGTAAACATTTGTTAATTTACATTGCACTTTGCAAAATGTTTTCAAAGAAAACATTAAAAATGAATGTGGTGCTTTTCCAGTTTTCATTCATACCAAATAAAACATTGAACATTTTTAACTGGGAAAAACTCAAGTGTGTCATCAAAACAGTATATTATTCTTCTTATTTAAAAAAGGAATCCATGCATAGACACATAGCCTTCCAGATGTTTCCCATGTTCCACTCAGAAAAGGTACTTATTCTCCTTCAAATCCCCCCTTTTATTATGTCCCACCCACTTAACAACAAAAACCATAAATCATAAAGCCTTTATAACATGTCCATTACCCCTGTTTAATCATTTGGTAAGAGTATCCTCTGAGCTATTAACTTCTATTGGCAAATCTCTTAGGCCAAAACGATTGACAGAAGCTGCATTGTACCTAAATGTCCAACTCCTCAGACTGTACAATCCTTAAAATGACAAGTCATTAAAAAAAAAAAATCTCCTATTGTAACATACTGGAAAACCTCTCATATACTTATTTAACCAGAAACACAGTCCTCAAAGTGCCAGTTTTGGGCTAATATTCTGGCTTTTCTTTCTACATAAATAATTACTGTGATTTAACTCATCCAAAATCCCCATTCACTTTGAGTAGCTGAAGACCCTTTCTATTTTTATTTTCACCTTGACAGTTCTCTCTCGTTAGGCTGTTGGATGGAGTAAACTGCTTTGTTAGGGCCCGATGCTAATGTTATGCTCAACTTACTTCAACTTCTTTGCTTTCTCATCTGCAGCATTTAACTTCCTCAGCCTCATTCGTTCCCGCGGTGTCATTTTCTGTACTTCAGAGAGTTCCTGCAGAGTTTGCAAATGAACTTTCCTCTGCCTGAAATTGAACGCATGCAAACCCATCTTCATATAAAAATGTAAATATCCGTATTTTGATTTGATATTGAAACATAGTGACATTTCAAATGGAATAATGAGAAAGTCACAGGTACTATAACAGACTAAACAGAACTTAGTTTGGAAAGCAAATGCCTCTCAAATTTAAATATTTAAACTTAGATTCATGAAGAACGTGAATAATTTCACAGAATCACGGAATGGTCAGGGTTGGAAGGGACCTCTGGAGATCATCTAGTCCAACCCCCCAGGTGAGAACTGAAAAAGGAAAACTCAGCTCCTTAAAAGAATAAATGTTGAAGCACAGTGAAATATTTACCCTATCAGACTTCATTATTGAGCATACTCCAAGTACAAAGGCAGTCTTTAACTGAGAACCATAGAGAAAAGCAGTATCACCCATACATTTTACATTGATTGTTACAAGCCGTCTAAAATAAAAGAGAATATTAATGTGTCTTTAATGACAGTTATAATTATCATGTTGTCCTCTTGAATTTCTAGTCCTAATCAATAATAACAATTCACTGGTAAAATGGTCTCCACAGACCATCCCTGAAAGCTGAGCATGAATTATTGACATATGTAACTCGGCCGTATTTATCAACATGGGAGAGCAGTATTAGTCTTATATCAGAAAGAGGATATTAATCTGAGATTTTTATCTCACATCCTACAATAATTACAAAAATTAAACCATAGCTTGCAGTGCCTTGGCAGTCATATTTCACTTACATCACTTTTTCTATTATTTATATTTATGATACCAAGTATTCATTTCAAATTACTATTTTTGCTCTTATGAGATAAATTAACTTCTGATCGTCTAAGAGACCAGTTTCGTAACCATATAAATTGCAATACTCTTTCTGTACTATCATTTTGAAATCAGGATTTTAATAAACGAGAAGTTCTCATTATGCTTTTCAAATCTTGACTATAGAGGGAAATAGCGTAAAGATATGAATATTAGTGTGAAATATAAAAGACTAAGGACAAAGACAAGAAGAGCTCAATTATTCATAAGAATGGAACTAACTCTTCAAGTATGAATAATGTAGACATATTTCCCGTCCCCTGTAAAAAACTCTAATTTAAACTATAAGGACCTCTTGGGAAAAAAGTGCCATTTTTCATTCAAGTCGAAACTGAACTTGTACAGCTTTATGCTTACTTAAATATTTAAAATTTATGACTTGCATGGGACTAGAATAAAGTAAGCCATTAGAAGCCTTTACTAGAAGAAACTAAATTCAACTATACATGGAAAAAATAATTCCTGGTGAGAAAAAAACAACACATAAATATAAAGTAGCAATGATTGGTGGAGAACACCACAACAAGCAGTTCCTTGTACACTCACTCAGACTAGAGTATTGCTTCATTACAGCAGACGTGGGAAATTCACTATGTTTAAACTATTTCTCCTCCACTTTTCTGCTCTCTACCATTTTTCAGGTATTTTTATTTCATTTCACCTTCTTCTCTAGATCCAGGATTGCAGAAATTATTTGGCATTTTGCTTACCAGTAACAATGCAGCTAACATTCTCATAAATACAATGTAAGTCATAAGATTATGACTTTATTAGTATTCCAAACATTTACCCAAAAAGAATCAGACTGCAGCACATTTGAAGATAGTTTACAGTGATGCTTCTCCTAGGATTTTTTTTTTCTCAAATTGATGCCCTGAATTTGGGAACCTCAAGGTAAATTTCCGTGCTCAAACAAAAACAGTTGCCATCCACTGCTCCACAATTTTTAGGACCTCTGCACAGAAGAAGCTGACTTTCTATTTCCTTTTAACAAAAGGATAAGAACATGATGTTTGCAGTTAGAACTTGCTTTTCATCTTAGCGACTTCAGACTTGCTTTTGGACAAGAATAGTTACAGATTCTGGGATATACATGAATGTCCTCGCCACATGCTAGCTCTGGCAATATATATGATGTCAATTTGGAAGGTGGTGAGACTCAATGCACTCAAACTAATGACAATGGATCAGGGATGGAACATAGTATGTTACAAATAATAGAAAGTGGGTTTATCAGTCAGTTCTAGAAGCACGGGGATATTTGAACTCTAGGTATATATTTTGCAGGTAAAAATACTGCTTCCTCAAAGCATCTCCGATCTTTTGGTGCATATAGATAATTTGAAATCCTGTAACCACTAATTAAAGGCACAGATTAAAAGTTTCTGCAAGATTCTTATAGTTTATGTTTTAATGAGCATTAAGCTCTCAATATAATTCAGATAGAGTTGGCAAAATATTTGGGCAAGATTTCAGTGCCCCAAAACCATTTAAGTTATACCTCTGAGGTACATCTCCGCGGTTAACTATATTTCATTTGAAGAGGCAGGAATTCAGTCGGAGTTAATGGAATCAACTCGAATACAGCAGCCGCAGACAAAAGATACATCTAATATTTCCCAGCTATTGCATATCTTCTTGTCCAAGTCTTCTATTTCCAGTATACTAGCAAAGGGTTATTTCTAGCAGAAGCAACCACGTAGAATAGTACGAAGGCCGAAAACTTGACAGTAGTCTCAGCCAGATCCATTTGCTGGTATTTATTAGATTGTTGTTACTAGACAATACAGGTATCATTTATTGTTGCATTTTACATCTCTGCTTGCAAAGTTCAACAACCTATTTATACTAAAGGTACCTATTTATACCAAAACAGCGAACTTGGGTCTGATAAAAAGACAGAGACTCATCTGTCAACACGAGACAGCAAGAACTGAAGTGACAGGGTGGAAACCCAAACCGCAATTTCTACAGATGAGAACTTTACAGATACACTCCCAGTAGTTAAAGTGGGTAAAAAAGATGTACAGAAGATTTTGCCATGTTGAATTCCACTATGTTTGCTCTGCTTTCTTCCTACCACCGATACTAAATAACACTTTCTTTAGAAAAGTTGAAGGTGGTCACCTTTCCCAAAGAGGTGTTTGCATGCAGCAGCATTGGCAGCATCTGCAAAGCGACCACAGCTGCAAAACTGCGGGTCCTCCCCGAGAGCAGAGCTCACAACGAACGAGAGGGAAAGGCCTATTGCCCCAAAGGCATTGCTAATTCTGGATTGGAGCATGGGCTTCTTTATTGCTGTTACTTCACCATTCGAAAGAAATTCCCGATAACTGTTAAAGTCTTGTCAGTTATTTGGAGGAAACCCGAAGCAGGGATGTCCATTGCATCCACACAGGATCACAAGCTCCCGATTTTGAGTGTGCTGGGCTCCTGACAGAGCAAAACCGCGTACAGCAAACCCAGGGACAGGGAGCAAAGGGGAGGGCCAGCTGCCATCAAAACTACAGAGCTAATTTACAAAGGCAAAATGAAATTGCCTGAGTTGATATTTGCTTTAATCATTGCAGCGCTGTAATTCCATGCAATTAATTAATTTAATATATATTCAGTGCCTAAGTGAGAGATCATGTGCGAAGGCATTGCTGATGTAACAGCCAAGAAACATTGCTAGCCTTAATTTCTCACGATAGTTACAAGACAGATATAATAGTATCCTACAGAAGTATTAGCTGAATATTAGTTTAAGTGTATACGCTTTTAGTTTGGTGTCACTTAGGAAGCATAGCTTTCACATTCAGTATTTAGTAGGTAAACAAAAAACAGCACTATAAAAGATTGTGACATAATTAAAACGATGATCCAAACCTTCAAAATGTAAAGACAAAGTTCATAATTTACATACTAATTGGTACTAAATTAACATATGTGTATACTACACATGCATGCACAATTTACACAGTTAGATAATAAAAATATTTGATCTGTAAATTCCTTTTTTTTCCCCTTAAATTTTAATTACGCATCTCACTAATGTGGTTGCTCTTCTGTATTTCCGGGGAATGGGTCCCTCTAAATATAAAGCACTATGAGATTTACACAAATGTTTTCAACACGATATTATTCGGCAACACTGTAATTTCATATACTGCTGCCCATAAAACACTTAAAAATACTTACACAGCATCAAAAAGGGGAGCAGCTTCTTTCTGCCAGTCAAGTGCCTTGTCTTTCACAGTCATGTTTATGAACTTGGACTGTATATTCTGCAAGGAAATAAAATAGGGTTGGTATCAACACAGGCTAAAGTGATCCAGACTCTTCAGCTATGACCCAATACAGTCCTAATGTAAAAACGACCTGAGCAGTTTCCTTCCCCACCTTCTTAGAAAGTCAAATAATACATGCACTGAAGCAGGGACTGAAAGAGCAAGATGCGCTGTTTTTCATTAAAACTGATTAACCAGAACAGTTTCGAGATTATATGTACCCAGGCCCAAATTATCTGCACTTTTTACACATAAATGCCCATTTTCCTTATTGCTCATGACATTTTAAAGGGGATACACACAGCATGTAAAATGACAAGGGCTTCATTTCTCACTGTCTCGCTACCTCAGTCATATTTGTAATTTAACTCTAAAAGTCCCCGGGACTAATGTTCCCATGAACTGCTATCTGATTAGTTTTTCTCAACACACTGTCTCTGCCTGCACTCTGCTTTTGCGAAATACATACTCAAACAGTAAGTGTACAGCTATCTCTTTTTCTTATATACCTTCAGTTGTTCATCAATATAAGGGATTTTCAGAATCTCTGCTGCTGCTGGTCTCAATGAAGGATTCTTATTTAACATGCTGAAACATTAAAAAACCAAAAGTCATAATTAAGCAATTTTGTAAATTAACTTAAAAACCTACTAAACAACAAAATAACATACCTGCACAGCACAGCGTTCAGTTGGCTTGGATATCTGTCAGGAAGAGAAGGTGTATCGCCTTCTACAATTTTTAACACAACAGACAAAAAATTGTGTCCAGTAAATGCATGGTTCATACAGCACATCTCATACAAAATGCATCCCAGAGACCTTGAAGAATAAAATAATAGGAATATTATAAACAATATTTTTGAAAGTAGCATGCATAGTGACATTAAGGTAAGTAAAATTACAATTGTATGCCCTTTTCTCCTGGGAATAGGATATTTCATTATCGTGCTATCCTCTCCATCTGAAATATGTTTACTCAGATGACAAATTAGTAACTTTATAAACAGGAGAAATCACCATTCTATTTCCATAAGTGCAGGCACAAACTTAAATTCTATATATAAATATACATATATATATATGAATAAAGTAAAACCTTATTATGTGAACTAGCTTTTAAGGAGTTACTCATTAAGTTAGGAATTAAATACTTTAATTAGTGACTGACTGACAAAGTAGTTTAGTAGTGTTTGAACATAGGCTTGTGTAAACTGGTTTTGCAAATTAATTTCTGACAACAAACTAAAATTCAAGCTCAAATTAAATAATGCCAGTTTCAAGTAACAGAAGCATCTTCTGGTGTTAGTTCACTCATTTGGCTACATATTCCAAATAGATTCCAAAATTGGTTTGGACTTAAAGAATTATCAAATTTTACACGACAGCATCATATTACAAAATCTAAAACTAAATTTTCTCAAAATTTTATTTGGAGGAGAAAAGAAGAAAACTGAACATGCAGGTCTGGAGACATAGCTGAGAACAAGTGTCAGTTTTAAATCATTAAAAATTGGGATAAATACAAACGAATTTAAAGGGGCATCTGGCTTACTATCACCTTATTTACCAGGCTTTTATTTGCCAGTCCTTACAGAGACCATAAAAGATCCCCAAGTTGAACATTTTAACATAAACACTCTCATAATAATTTATAAAACGACTATTCATAACAGTTTGCACTTCAACTGGGTTCTGTCTGACAAATGTTTTTTTTTTAAAAACCAGGGGAGCTGAGCTTTCCAGGCTTTGAAGGATGCTCAGCGTTACCTCCAGTTTGCACTCAGGAGAACTGAGGCATTGATGTGTGACTTGATCAAGGCAATAGAAAAAGCTGCTGCGAGCCAACTACAGGACCAGACCCACCTAAGTAACCAGCTTAAACATCAGAGCGACTTCACTCTGAATGTAGTGTTTGGTTGTGGTATTTGTAACTTACAGCAGCAGTATGAAAATAAAACATAGTGATAATAGGTAGAAGTACGTATAGGTGAATGGCTTTGATGAAGAGGGTTTAAACATTATCTTTGAAAGCAAATCATGAACAAAGTTTCAATTATTCATTTTGGTTAAAGAAGACAAACTGATTCACTCCATCCGGCAACAAAAGAACAAGAGTAAAAATTTTTAAAGCTGTAAATACGATACAACTAAGGAAGAGGAAAGAGAATAGAGAGGCTCGCTCACGGGCACTTTTCAAGCAGCATGTGAACACAACTAGCAGAACATTTTTGCTAATGACTGCATAAAGACCAACTACTGAGTTACATAAATAATTGCCTAATTTTTTTTAAGACTTAACTGTCAACCAGTTTTCAAACTTCCAAAATCAGTAAACAGTAACACACAGATGATGGCATATATTTATGATGTCTGTTCAAACTCTGAAACAAGGTAATTGCTGCATGAGAAAATACTTAAAAACAAAAAGAACAACTAAAAAACCCTGCACACATGGCATCTGAAAGCATCAAACAAAAATGGAAACCAGCCAGAGGGAAGAAAAAAGGAAGGAAAATCCCAACCTGACAGACTGTACTATAACTGCTTTTTGCAGAATCAATCTGTTTTGGAGGCTGCTTGATTCTGGCAGCTAGAAATTGCTTAATGAGCCATTAGGAGCACAGGATTTGCCACATCAGGGAAGCCCATTTATTCATCTAGTTTAGTACTCCGACTACACCTGAGGCTTTGGAGGAAGATGAAAACAACACCCAGGGCATTCTGCTGCAGCCGGGGCCTCGAACAGGCTACCCAGGGAAAACCCCATCTGTCCCACGAAAGAAAAATAAAGGAAAAAAAATAAAAGAAAAATGAGGGGAAAAGAATAAAGATTTTACTGCAGGATACAATTCTTTGATACGAAGTAAATACCTCCTAAGCTGCGAAATGCTGCCCTGGGTCCCAGAGCAAGGCTATTTCTTCCCAGGGCAGCTGCTGAGCTGCAATTGCCCGAGGGAGTTAATGTCAAGCTTTTGCCTCAAAACTGCATTTCTCAGTTGTGTTTCTACAATCCTGGTCTAAGCATCTTGTAAGGAGCATATTCAGCAAGAGAAAATTGCTTCCCGATTCCCATAAGCAATCTGCATATGACCCAAACATATAATTTAATTGCTTTTATAATCTTAGCTTGTAAAAGTGCCAGTCTTATAAAATTCTAAAAAGGTCATTAAGGTATCCAGCCAGAGCGTTTGGGTTGACGGCTCCCTGTATTCATCAATAGATTTGACAAAGGTCCTAAACAGCATTTCATTTCAGCAAAACTGACGTATGACCATTTCACATCAAAGCCAGTTGTGCTCAATTGCATCATAAAAATGAGCATCTGGACAGGCTTGAGTGTATTCTCGACGATATCGACTGCCAGACCTCTCACTGCCCCTTCTTGGGAGAAACCACCCTGAGGTTTTTGGTGCCACTTGTTTACATAAGCATTGCTGTCCTTTTGACATCTTTTTGATATTTTGTATGTTATAGTCCTTCAAAGGCTGTATGATTCAGGTTAGCTTTTAAATTAAACTCAAAAAGCTGGAAAATCTAAATGCATATCCCTTTGTGGCTGATATCTCTCAGTCTGATCGTACCAGAAGGTCTTAAAAATTTGCTGACTCCAGAGTCTATGAAGAATATGTACGTGCACACATGTACCATCACAACTCTCTCAGCCACTGCTTTTCAGGTCTTCACTGCTTTTACTGCTATTTTTGGTAATTATTCTACATAAAATTCGGTAGTTAAAAACAAGAATCATTTTTTGGATTGTTAAGATTAAAGAAAAAGGCAAATTGGGGGAAAAGCACAGGCAAGCAAGCACAATTAAAATGAAAGTCCCAAGATCCGCAGCGTAGGAAGCCCCGTTTACCCAAACCCTACAGACAAACCATCTATCAAAATCTGACAGTACTTGACGGAAGACATAGGCTACAACGGATTTAAATGTGACTGTAACATTGCTTTGTCTCTGGAAGACAAAAAGGGAGTTATTTATACCTCTCGTGAAGAATTTGCTAAGTCTCTAAGTGAAAAAAAGCATTTGTTTTTCAACTAAATTTGTTTTTCAACTGCACCCTAGCCTGGTGCAGCCCTCGGACTACTACCCACTGCTCCTGTTCCATGTGGGGGGCGATGAATGTGCATATCGGAGTGCAAGGAACATCAAAAGAGATATCAGGGCCTTGGGACAGACNAAAAGTCCTTTCCAACCTAAACCATTCTATGATTCTATGATTCTATGAAATTATTTCTGTTATCTTTCCTACCTCTGAGATCATTTATAACAGATACTATGCACAAATCCTTTGAAAAGTTCCTGGATGGAGTTTGCCTTACATGTTTATAGCTTTTAAAAGAAGATAGAAATATGATTGTTGATAACTGTTTGCATATACTTTATCTCATCCACTCAGAAAAAAAATACGATACAGTTACAATGGCCACTGCCCAGACAGGCACTCAATATTTGCACTCAAGGACCTATACTGATCCTTGGCAGACTCCCAGCCAGTACAGATTTCAGAGTCTCAGCTGAGAAACCCCAAGCTCTCACAGCTACAAAACCTGCAAAATACTGCGGGTACAGTACAGGGTAACTACTAGTGGCAGGCAAATCTTGGTAACATCATTCAGGAGCAGAACAGGGAGATCCTTTCAGCTGGGACGGGCAAGAGTGATGCTCAATCCCCAGTATGAAGAAAGCAGGACCTAAACTGGTTGGGAACCCATGTGCCAAGGAAATCCCCAGTTTTCTGAAACAAAAGAGATATCTGGGGAAGCTACAACAGCACTCTTTCGCTTTAGGACCATTTGCAAGGGTTATCACTGACCTATTGGGTAAGTCTGGGCTTTCTAGGTTCCATGAAGATAATGGAAAATACAAAGGTATCCCTGCTGTTCAGAAAACCTCAGATAAAAAGTTAGTGCTCCCCTAATGCATAAGTTAGTAGTCACAACCGCCCTGAATGCACTAAGTACCTGCTTTTAGTCTACTCTTCCCTGGAAAGAAATGGTTTTGTTTTGTTTGAATAGTTGTGTGAGTTAGAGGATGTCGATTCTTCTCAGCCTAATGTCACAAAGCCCAAGTCTGGTTGGGTTGGAGTGATGATTTGTAATCACTGCATGGACTGAAATAAAAGCTGATTAAAATTGTTACTTTGTTGGTAGACTTTAATGTAACCCCCCTGGATCTCTGACTGCTTTCTTAATAACATTGCTGATGGGTCTCTATCTGCATTTGCTGGTGCTGGGAGACCTGTTCTGCCACGATTCTTCAACAGTCTTAGTGGGATGACACTGATGTAATCTGGGTAGATTCTGACCCACTATTTCCTATCAATAATATTTAAAAAAAAAAGCCTCCCAAATAACAAAATAAAAACCTCAGATGCCTTGTAAAACAGAAGAACTAATAAGCTAAATCAGCCTAAGGCCAAAGGCTCTAATATATACACCTAGCATGTGGTTCTGTCACAGGGGAGGAGTCACACCTGTTGTGCTCCTGTGCGTACAAAGATGGTCAGGCATTTTCCAGGGAAAGTGTGTGTCACTGGAACATGAATTTGGGTCAAACAAGAAGTCTGTGGCTTTGTCAGCCACAGAGGTTTGATGAAACTTCTGACTGGAAGGGCTTGAAAATAACCCAGCTGCTGCTCCTGGTCATCAGAAGTTCAGACCAAGGTCTCTGCTCTGATTCAGACCAGAAACCCTAACGTGGGTCCCTCACACCACCAGGGGCCATCTGAGCCACCAGGCTACTGGCTATTTCACATGGCTCCCCCTGCGTTCCCTTTCCAATAAATTATAAAATACTCACTGTCCCAGAGAAGCAGATTGCATGTCCCATGTCCCACCATGTGACTTCACCTTTCCTGACCACGAGAAATGCCTTAAAGTGACACATACAGCCTTCACTTGGCCTGACACATGAATACAGTGCCATTGTGCTGGTGGTAGGGGAACACCAGCCGACCCCCAGCACCAGCACCGGTCCCACCATGTGGTACATAAGGCCAGGAAGGGTCACCAGGACCCCGGCACAGCAGTGCCTCTGGGTCACACTGGGCTCACGTAAAAGCGAGCCCCAACTGCCAAATGTCTGCACACACATCACTTGCTAATCCTCCACCCGTCGTGGCCTCTTGAACTACTCACTGTCTCAGCTCACTGCCGGCGCTGCACTGACTCTTCTCCGTCTGCCGGCTCGTTAGGGGGAAGCATCAACGGGCAGAGGAGTTGGTGAACTCCTGAACTGAGACCACCTCCCCGAGGAAGCTCCTCTCCCAGAAAGGAGGAAGCCCCAGACTGTGTCATCTGCAAAGGTTTTCACTTACTGCCAGGCCAGTCCAGGCTCAGTGTTGGTAAGTAAAACATGGATGGCAATTTTAATTTGCCTCCTGTGAATTAAGATTTGGCATAAGGCATGGAATAGCAAAGAACTCCAGCCCTGAAATTTTAACTGAGGACAAACATAAATGCTGCAGCTTCTCTGAGCCTAATTGCAGAACTTCTTCTGTACATAAAAACTGTAAAACTTGAGGCTTTTTCCCATCTATTGACCTTGGGTTACAAAGGACAATACTTCTTGTACCAGCTGCTGCACTGTGAATATTCAAGCCAGTTTTGAAGAGCCAGTAGCAGAACATTTCAGTGAACCTGAAAAGCACAATTTCTCTTTAGAGCACATCATTAACGCAGCGCAAATTAAGGTCTTCCCAATGAACAATGATTAAGTGGGCTGAACACTGAGAGGACCATGATAACATAGTGAGATAGCAATATCTGCCTTTTGTAGAAGATATTTTACATTTTCTTACATTTAATATGGGAACACTTGTTATTCTGAATTTTTGTGCGCAATATTTTAAGTCCTGCTAGAGATCAGAAGGACAAGCCTGAAGAGACGACGTCCCTTCAGGCGGTCATAAAAGACTTGGGCAACTTCTTTGTGAGCAACTGAACTTCCTGCAAAGCGGCAGAAGGATTTCACCTCACCTGGAGCCTCCAGGGTGGGTTCCCCTGGGTGCTCAGGGACCTCTCATGTTTCAGCCCCTGTTAAATGGGGCAAATGCAAAACAAAAATCAAACAGAATCATTATTAAAATATTAAACAAAGAGATTAAATGACCAATGTATCAATTAGGTGTGTGAGTCGTGGTAGTTGACAAGTCCTGGTAAAAAGAGAGTTTCTTGGCTGAGAAGGAGAAGTTCTTTGGGGGTTGGGGGTCTAGTGAGTCAGGGCACACCTCCTCCTTAGTGCCCATATAGTGAGGGCCAAGAAGTTCCTACTGAAGGCAGTTCCACCTCCAGATGAGTGCTCTGGCTACTGCTTTGGAAAGATTACAAAACGCAGAAGGTGTAGCAGAAAGCTAATAGCTAGTGAGTTGTTGCAGGGGCGGATGGGGGTGTAGGGAAATTTCTGCTATTTTGTAAATTTAGAAAAGGTGATCAATACATCATCTATAAATATACTGGGCAAAATTCTGCTTTCATTTACTCTGTACAACTTCAATGACATATGGATTGACACTTGTAACAACGAATAGAACTTAAACATATATTTTACATTCCATTTCAACTGCAATAAAATAAATTATTCTTTACAGTAGTAGAGCACAAAAGGCAGGTTTTCTTGTCTGTTTACTTGTTTTGACATCTTTTGAAATCTCCTCTTAATATATCTTTATTGACTACATGTATTAACTGATATTTGTTTTGATACAGATGAACGAGAATCTGACATCAAATCCATCTCAGTTCAGCTACACAGACCGTGAGATGAGATTCCTGACACATCCGTTGACTGGATTAAACATGTTAACTGTGAAAAATGGTTGCTACAAGATGAAAGTACAGATGACTGTTTTCAACTTTTAGAATTATATCTTGCAGTCACAAATATATTTTGAAAAGGCAGAACTGAGCAGAAGTTAGAGTGAATTATCAAGTAAACAAACTACATTCCAGTGGTCAAATGCTTTACGAAGGAAATTTCCTGATTTGAAATATTCATAAAAAATGAACCTTCAGATTAGCATACCTACAGAAACAAACACCTCTTAACAGAAGAAACAAAGCATGTTTGATAAAAAAATACTATGACAGAATTTAAAAAACACAATAGTTTTAACCATCATCTTAAAACACAATGAGATGTTTTAGGATGCACATATAAATAAGACAGGTATTTTCCCCATTCCAAAAAATCATTCTTCATCTTAGCTTGCAGGAATACCTGCACATCTAAAGGTTTCCTGAAGTCTTTCAACAGATCTCAGGTTCCCAACTTGATTCTTTAATCACCACCTCAGAAGTCTTGATCTCAAGAATTTGTGCCAAGTGTAGAACTCACACTTTTCTTTCTACCTTTGATCCTTTCATAAACAGAGTGCCTTTTTGCTTCTGTCCTAACACTCCAGTTGTTCTCATTTTCAGCTCCCCTTCCAAGTACCTTCTTTCTTTTCGTATTTGCCAATGTTTTTCATCAGTTCAGTTCCTAAGAAGGTCCTTCTGCTTCCCGGTCAGTCAGGAATCTCTCTTTCCTCGTCCACTCGGAAGTTTCACAGAAAGTTGCTTCTTTCCCTTCATCTTTCTCAATATGAGAAAGAAAAAGATTTCCCCCTTCCTAGCAAAACTTGAACTTTGTCTACAATCATCCTGTGTCACGGCAGAGACTGGAGCTGAATCTTACTCTACTTTGAAGTCCCAGACAGCCCAGAATAAGAGTAAACTACTTCTTAAAACAAAGAACAAGCCTTCCAATTGCAACATATGACAAAAATGTCCTGGAATGATTTTAGCGGAGAAGTGCAGCACCCTACTGAGGGACACATTTTTAAAAAAAAGTAGTTCCCAAAGAAAGTGAAATGTTGACCTAGAAAATAAGTGCCTAGTCCAACTGAAATGGCGTGCTGAGTACTCACCAAATGTCAGATTTTGTGTTATATCCCTGGTGCTTCAGTGCCTCTGGACTCATGTAGTATGGTGTCCCAGTAAATGTAGTTGCCAGATCACATGAACCCATCAGAAGACGAGAAACTCCAAAGTCCCCTAAAAGTAACAGCAGAAACAATAATCTATTCATATAAATTCCATAAACCTGTATCTATTCATACAAACTCTTTGGATTTATTGTTAGACATGATGCAATGACTGTACATCCAAAAAAAAAAAAAAACCTGCCACAATTTTAAAATATGGGAAAAAAAAATTCTGTAATTCTGCAAAATAAAAACACTGGAAAATCATGAAACGCTGCAGGTTTGAAGAGGCCTTACAAGGTCAGCTGATTCAAAGCCCTGGCTCAAAGCAAGGCCAATTTCAGAGTCACGTGAGGCTGCTCAGGTCCAGGTCCAGCCAAGCTTGGAGCACCCTCAAGGCTGGAGATTTTATTGCTTCTCTGGCCCCTATTCCTGTGTCTGACTCTCAAATACATGTTTGACCACAAATCAAAATGCTATATCAGACATGACTTTATTTAAATCTCCTTAGTGACAAAATGCCTGCTGGACTGTTCTATCATACTAAAATACATCTTTAAAAAGTATGGAAATCTCACCAATTTTAAGAAGGTTATTTTTCAAAAATATATTCTTGGCTTTCAAATCTCTGTGAAGTATTCGCCTGGAATATAAAAGGAAATTCAACCTCATCCAACTTGAAGAATCCACAGTCACGTATCAAGTATCCCAAGTATTTATCTTTATTCGTTGTTAGGAGAGCCAGCCCACCACTGCTGCAGTCTAACGCTGTAAAGTGACAATGCACAGGCAACAGCATTAAGGAGCTTCATGTAAACACGGAGGTGCATTCACAGTCACCCACATGAAAGATGAGAGCTTAAGCAGCCAGGATAACAAAAATGCACCCAGGGATCCCAACTTGAGAATACAGATACAGGCTTAAGATGAGCTGCAGAGGAAGGGAGAAAGGCAAATCTTCCTATCTGGCTCTTCTTAAAAGCATTACGTCTTATTTTCTGCCAGAAGAATGAGATGTCTCACAATAGAATAAGGGACGAGAAAAACAGCAATAGGAGATTCTCAAAGCTCAGGGAACTCTCCTTCAGAGAAAATGTATTACTTGAAAGACAAATACGTACATAGACTAGACTAGTAGTTCAAATTTTTACAGTAATGGTGTGAAAGATAAAAGAACTTCACAAAGAGGGAGATCAAAAGGAAAGGAAAAAGAACAACTAGCTTTTACAGACTTGTTTTGCATCAAAGACTGAAACATCATCATAAGCTACACACCATGCAGGGACAAACAGCATCTTCTCAATTTCTTGAAATCTTAATGTCTTACAGTAATTCTCCATCCTCTTAGGAAAATAAAATCTCTCTGCAGTATACAAAACATGTTCTCAATTAATTCTTGCTAATAACTCTTCCAAAAGGGCTCCCTACAACCTCAACTAAACTAGAAGTCATCCACTTTAATTCCTTATAGCTTGATAACACACTGTATTAATTATCAGCTCTGCTCAGGAGGGGGTTAGAACAGCGTTTGGTGCATATGGGCTGCAGAAACTGTATTAGCTAATACAAATACAGGAGTTGTTCAGCCACTCAGAACGGATAAAGAAAGGAACAGAGGTTCTAAGATTCTTGAGATATGGGCAAGAAAAAGAAATATAGTGACAGATTCCAATTGTTGTTGAGCAATCCTCAAGTATTATCTCAAAATGTATTGAATTATTAAAGTCTTATTCATTGAGATACCGAAAGTATTTTCCGAAATAGTTTCCATATTAAGAGTAGAAAGTACATATTCTACAGTACAATTTAAATAAGCAATTTAGTCCACAGCTCATTTGAAAATAATTTTTGCAAGAAGAGAAAAAAAATATTAAATTAAATTAAATATACTTAGTTCACAAATGGGAAAAAATGTAAAGAGTAACCACTAGATGTTTTAGTATACACATAGATTGAGCATGAAAAGGAAACATTTCTATTTTTACAGGACATAAAGAAAAGAATTCTTTATTCTTCTTATGGCAATCTTTCCAGGTTTTGTCCTGAAAGGTAGGTTTGCACATTGGGAAAAATTAAAGTTTTATTCAGTATGCCTTCACTGAGGTCTATAAATAATTTGTTCTCTATTTGGCAACTTTCTTGATGAATACATGTACACTCATCATACATTACATCAGTAAGGAAATTAAGCTAAGGTGATATTCATTATTATTTCATAATCCTACATATACACATAGTTTTATATAAACCTTGCTCTTTTAATTTAGATTCATAGCCTTTCCTTATCATTCACCACACAAAGTCTTTGCAAGAACTTGACTTCACTGAGTTAGATTTTTCTTGCATATTATTGTTGAGTGTTGGTGGGTTTTAACCTTCTTTTTTTTAATTACTTTACAGAAATATAACCATGGACTCTTTGAACCTAAAAGTTCCCTGGATATCTGTGATTTGAATAGCAGGTCTCTTGATGTATAAATGCCCAGAAAGCTTTCAGTAGCATATTATTTGAAAAGGTGGTAAAGAGAAGATATTTGGGTCACATTAGTTTGAATTAGAATGTAATGCTAATATAAACTTGCAACATACTGATGAAAATTTTATGCAAATTAAAGATGCTTTTATATATTAATATGACTAAGAAATATTTGGGGTGATTCTCTGGAACTACCCATGATGATGTCTCTCGATGCCAGCCACCTTATTCTGCCAGGATATGTCAGAAGATAAAAGTTACAAGCTGAAACCTTAATGGAAACAGCTACTTTAATTCTCGTAAGAAACAAATATTGAGCCTGCACTGTAAATCTAGTTTAAGAAAGAGTGTGACTTTTTGTTGTAGCAAGAGACAGACCTATAAAGGTAACATGAATTAACTGGACTCCAGCAAAACTTAATCTAACTTGACAGTCAGCAAAGTGGTTATTGGTATTTTGGGTAGAAATTAACACTTCAGGACAGTTTCAAATTTGGGCAATAAATAGACCCATACGTATGTTCTATAGAGTACCTGCTTGCTGTCTCATAGTCATAAAAAAAAACAGCATGAAGCACTGAGCAGTGGGCTTGAATAAAGCTTCCTCTGCAACATACCAGAAAGTGAAGCTGATTGAAGCTTAGTTTACCGCTGTGCAATATTCAGCAATTAATTTCCCTTTTCTCTGTCTGAAGAACTATTAAGAGAAGTAAGATGCTCTGGGTAAGTCTGAATCCTGTACTAGGGAAGACAACGTGAAATCCAGACAAAGTACTTGGGTAAAGCCTGCTAGCCTGTCGATTGAAAGCAGCAGATCCGTTTGCATAAATGGTAACCTTATAAAAATCTCTGTGTTGGCACGTTATTCATAAAGATTAGCAAAGTGATGGATAACGTAATGGTCAGCTTCATTCAAATTGAGGTTAAATGAATCAATGGCCTCATTGCCTGCTTGCCGTGGGATCAATTTTGTGCACTGATGTGCGATGGGCTACAAGTATGCCAGAGGGACTAGATGATGGTTTCATGCTAACTGCCTCCATCTAGATAAGACCGCTGAACTATGTTGCCTCTCTTTTACTTCTCTCTCTGGTTATATCAATGACAGATGAGGACTGAATCTATTTAATTCTAGATAATTTAGCTTTCAAGTTTAAAATTAAAAAATTCTTCCAATTATGCAAAATAGCCAGAACACAGCATAATGACCACAAGCTATTCATGCCCCCTTTGGGATTTACGAAGCATAAGTAAAAGACAGGAATGTCTAATCTGTATAATATTTATCACTATCGGAAAAGAAAAACAATCTGAGGCAGTGAAAAAGTCCTGTTTTAGAAAAAGTTTCCAGCATAAGAGTTTTCAAAAAGTGCAGAAGTTTAACTAAAGCTGTGCAAGGACAACCAAGTGAGTAGTCTATGTCTAAAACCAGAAATAATAATTTTTGCTGCTCTGGAATAAAAAAGTCCCATCCACAGCAGCTGGATTTTCTAAGGAATGGCATGAGGAAGTCCAACCCACATGTAATGAACACCAAGCTTTTAATTCTAGGGCAAAGTTTTCTTTGCATTAAAACGTAGTTCAAACATATATTACAGCTTTTTTCCGTATCAGTAGAGAAGAAATCATGTATGACTTTTCTATACCTAAACAGGGGGCTCTTATTATGTTTCAGTAATTCAAATAAACTTCTGTAAGTAGTGTTAAGTTCTTTTAAGCCTCACCTTTTCCATTTAAGCTATTGTTTGGCTCTAAACTAACAAGATAAAGATTAAATTTTCTAATGCTCATACAGACAAATAACACATAATACAATACAGGAAATACAAACAAAAATAAAACTGTTAAGTCATTTGTACGTGTCTGGAGAGGTGCTATTAAATAGCTATGATTCAAAGAGAGAAAATGAAATGCTGTTTGGAAAATCAAACTGCTGCGTTCACTGGAGAATTAAACTGTACTTTTCAGGAAACCCAGTAATTCAATATACATATTTACCAAAGAAAGTTTATTTATAAGATTCTTTTTAAATATTTATTTGAGAACAAGTAGAAGATTAGAAAACTAGAGAGAAAAGGAGGGTAGACAAAAGGGACATGCAGGAAAAGAGGGGATTAAAGAGGCAAGAGGAAATACAGAAAATGAAAGATAAAAAGACTAACTTATACATTAGAATAGAATAGTTCAGTGGGAAGGTACCTACAATGATCATCCAGTCCAACTACAATGTTATTGTTATTCTGCATTAGTCTGCACAATGCATCCTCTAAACACATATACTAAAGAAAAGATTTCACCAAAAGTGGACTTTCCAAATTACCAAAACTTTTAATGATAAATTGTTAAATTGGAGTTTGAGAAGGAAAAAAGAACAAAAAAACAAAACAAACCCATACTGCTAGTTTAGTTAAATGGTCAGGATATTTATTTCCATTTCTATCTGTCCTTTCTACCTGAGGTGAACGCTGAGGAACAGAGCATCCCAAGAGAGCTCTCTTCGCTGCGCTCCCATCACTGCAGTCTGTGGGGGCGGCACTTTATGTACCAGCCCCAGATAAATTGGCATTTAGGAACCAAAATGCTCTTGCATCCTGGACAGCAATTCACTCTGCCCTTTCCCCTCTAGAGTCTGGCACTGTACGTGCAAAAACTCATTAGGCATCTATCACTTTAGGTCAAACGTATCCCACGCACTGTACTTCAGTTCAACTCAGAAATGGTTGTTCTTAGTGATATGTGATTATCTCCACCTACTGCTCTGTTGCAACTCAAGTTCAGGCAACTAAATTTGGCCCAAGCCCTGCTGTGAAAGATATTTGAAACAGCTACATCAGTTTGGTGTTTTCACCTTCAACCCAGTGCATAATAATCTTGTCTTCTGAGTATTGACGCAGGATTCTAGTTTACATTCAGCTTGAAAAAAACTCAATTTTCCTTTCCAGATTCTGGGTGTAACCTACTTTTCAAACATAAGCATCTTCATCCTCCCTGGCTGTATTAATATTTTAGGCCATTAATTTAGGCAGATTAGCTCATCTCCCCAAAACATGCAGGTGATCACAGACAAACATCCTTTGCCTCTGCTAAAACAGTCCTTGCAGCAAAGACATTCTTGTTTCTAGAAGTTCAATAGGAGTAATAGTCCAAATAGTTCAGGCTGGCAGGATGAAAAATCTTGGACTTTTGGGCTACGGTGCTCTTTAGAAAGGATTCTCTGTCTTGTTCATTAACGTGACATTTTAGAGCTGCCAGTAGGCAAATGCAACAGGGAGGAGACAGAGGAAAGGAGAAGATGGAAAGTTGGGTTAACTTTGACTGCCTCACTGTTTCTGAAAAGCTGCTAGGAAAGGAGCCTGGTGTTCCCATTTGCTTGGTTATTCCTCCAGATCTCAATAGAGGTGGCAGCGTGTTGGGCCTTCTGCTCCTGGCTCAGCACAGCACTCGGTCTCCCTTGTACCATGCTAAATAGTCCCACCTACCTCAAAGGTGACAGCCCTGGATGACACGGGAAGGGAACCAGACCGGGCTCATGCACGTGTCCAGTACACTGGTGGTGAGGGAACTGTTTAAATCACCAAAGTCAGCCTACGTAAATCACATTGCAGGCAAGAACTACACCCATGGAGATGATCGGGTAGGTATTCACCTACATCTACCCCTGCTGAAACCAAGTGTGATCTCCACATATCACTGTCTGGATGACCTGCAGTAATTTTTTAGGTTAATCTTTGATATGCTGTTAAAAGTAATGTCTGTTTTCAAAGAACATATGTATGTAACTCCACCGATTTTAGTGCGAGTACACCAAGCATATACATTGGATTCTTCACATTAAGTATCTGCAAGAGATCCTTGTTGACTCCCCTTGAAAAAGCTGACTGTGTTTTAAACTTTTAATCCCCTTTCTTCTAACAATATTGAACTATTGCTGTTGTGCTAAATTTTTCACTTGGCTCTTAGAAAAAGTGTATCTAATGCTGAAAGACATCTACCACTGCGCTGCTAAAAGATGCCATACAAAATGTTCTTGCAGGATAGATAAATAATTACACTTTAGGTATACAACATACACTACAGCATTTTGGTGAACAGGGCTTTATACCAACACACAACAATCCATACGGTTTCGTTTCTGTTTGAACATATGCAACTAGCCAGTGAGTCCTCGCTCCCCTCCCAAGCTAAAGGCTCTCATATTAAATTACTGTACCTTTCATGCATATAGTTGACTCCGAGTAACAACTGTATAAACCAGTCTACTATTTGTCTTTGAGTGAATATCTTCCCAGATTCTTTGTACTCTTGAATTTTAAAGTCTAGATCTCCACCCTGAAAAATATCACAACATATTTGTACATTTAAAGTAAGTTTTTAAAATGTCTTCTCCTTCTTCAAAGTACAGGACACCACTTTCTTAGACCTTCAGGCTCCCTACCACATAGCCTGTAAAATTAATGCTTACACATGAATTCTGAGCTCTCCCAGCACCAAAAGCATACACAACTGAGGATCAAAACGAGATCAAGCTGCATAGGGAAAATAGGTCAGATTTCTCTTAGTGTTAAACAATATCATCAAAATTTTCAACTGTTCTCACTTCATGTCACCCAACTTTAGAGATGTGCATCTGAGCTGGTCACCTCAAACTCCTTTTAGAGTTAACACAAAGGAACAAGCACCTCTATAGTGCAATTATCTCTGCCATCTCCCTGTCTACCTTAGGAAGGGATGGATCATGCTGTACAAATGCTGTTTCTCTGCAAAGGTTTATGATGAGGGCCTACGTTGACAGGCTAATATATAGACACCTAAATCAAGTAAAATTAACCTGCCCTGACTGGTCCAAATAAGTTTATAAATTTGGGAAAAGCATTTCCACTTAAGTCAAACATTGCACAGTCAAGAGACACTCTCATTTATTATGCTGAAACAACCATGTCAGCATCAAAGAAATCACGCTGTTCTCTGAAGAATTAAAGTACAGTCTCTTCAATTATGATACTTTGTCCCTCTTCCAAACTCACTTTTGCCAGAAACAACGCAGAATTAAAGCTTCAAGAATCTGTAGCATGTGTTATTGTAAATACTTCATTAAAGCTACAATTGATCTTGAAGTAACATTAGAAATGGAGCAATATGACACACAGTACGCCGTGAAAATAAACCATAAAATATATACAGAAAAAGACTACTTGAAAACTGTAAGTCAGACATTTGGAAAAAACAGTTTAATGACAGCATGATGAAAGAAGTTTTTGAGAAGACTTATATGAAAACTGTTCATTTTGCTAAAAAATAGACAGATGGTTGTCAGCTGGTTGTTTATCCAGTTTACAAAATAAATGCATTTTGTCTACAAGAATGCACATTAGTGGCAAGCACTGTGTTGACGTAACTAATCCCAGAGCAAAGGGACTGTGAGTCTCATTGTACTCTAGTGACTAATTACCTTACATCAAGACAACTTACTCTCCATAAATCATTACTTTTACATTATATATTCTGCATAAAATTAGAAGTTTTATGTGCCACATACAAGGAAATAGTTTAACCTGTACAACTGTACCTGTACCACCATTTCCCATCATCAACCCTTCCCTTCTCTGCACCATTGACTCTCAATATTTTATGATCTTTTCGGCATTTCTCGTTTTGCTGTTCCCAACACCACAGTGCTTCGTACTGCTGCTACAAAATAAGCAGGTTGTGTCCTTGCAGATCCATACATTTCTGTCCTGTACTCTGACATGAATTTACAGTAATTTCTGTGGTCCCTGAGGTTCTAAGTTACAGTATTCAAGAGTGAATGTGTTAAAAATAAAGAAAATATGTCCTGCCACAGATCAAAAAATGTGTTCCCTGACAATGTCCTGCAATTTTTTAATTGAAATGTCTGAATCATCTCATTCACTAGGGAAGAGAATATGGCTTCAGCTCTCCATCTGCGTCCCTCCTGCAGCCCAGAGAGAAGCTCTTCTGGGAACTTGGAGCTCTCAACAGCTGCTTCCCCTTTGCAACTCCAAATGTTCAACAGCTTCCCCCTGGTTGCTTGCAGCAGAGCAGAGGAAGGAAAGAAAAAGTGCTGCTGGGTACCGCGCTGCATGGCAACCAGATGGGCTGTGTCTGAGCCTACTCACACACCTTGAAAACAATGACTCACCTATTCCAGAAGGCTGCCCCAGACCGTCCAGAGCCAACTGTAGCAATAGTCCAAGACTCGGGGGCTGCTCAAACATGTGTCAGCTGGCTACTGGCCTCGAGGGACTACATACTATCCAGGTGAGGTGTCCTCGTTTGAGGTAAAACAGAATTTTCTTTTCAGTAATCTTACTTTTCAGCTAAGCCTCTTCTAACTTACTGAACTCTCTGAAGTTAACAGCATATTTTTCAGAGTATCCGCTTCCAGAGTTATATGACCGATGTTTATAGTTGATGCCCAGGCATGGTATGCAGAGAGGCTCTTGCTTATACTTATTGCTGTAACACCCAAGGGCAGCTCACTTTGCTATTTGTCATGTTGGAGTGTCAGAAGCAGAAAAGCATAGAGGGGTCACACCTGCAGGGAGGAGCGGACAGGACAGGTGACCCAAAACTGACCAACAGGGTATTCCATCCCATCTGCCTCATGTGCAGTATAAAAGCTGAGGGATCAAAGGATCAGCCCTCTTTCTTCAATGGCCGGTGTCCGGGGAGGACTCTGTCTGTTCGTCTGCGTTTAATCCCAATCTATGCATTCCTGAATCCAGACTTGGAGTCCAGTTCCCGTCCGTCACTGAGTCCAGTCTGGGACTTTCCCCATGCCTGCCAGTGACGTGATCATCATCCTGGGAGCTTGATACTGGTTTTGGATATATTGTACATATTTCATTATTTTCTTTTTATTATTTTATTAATATTTTCATTGAAGTAGTTTAGTTTTCTTTTAAACTCTTACATCTCTTTCTCTCTCTTCCTCCTCTCCCTTCAGGTGGGGGAGAGCATCTGTCATTTGTTTCAGTGGCCAGTCCCGCCCAAACCATGACATGACAGTAGATGAAGTGCAGCCGGCTCCCGTCACCGTATCTCCCTGTCCCAATGTGTCCCCTCTCACAATCACACGTTGCCATGAAAAATGCAAAGAAATGAAATGTAGGACCTACAGAGTTAGGCTACTGAATGCTCTCTTAAGTTGGGGGACATCTCCTTTAAAAGGTCTAAGAAATACAAAAGCAGTCGGATAAAGTACTACATGTGCCCTCAAGTGACAGTATTAAGCAGAGAAGACTGGTCTCAATGTCCTACAATTAATTTACCCTTGATTGCCTAAAAAAGGAAAACAAAAACACATCATAAAAGATTTGCTGAAATACTGCTGCCATAAAACTCTGAAGTTTGTTAACTTAATTTTGCATTTTGGAAGGTCAGTATAATGAAGTTCTTAAGGACTTTAACAAATTAAGTACATGGGGAATTTCCAAGCTGCATTTTTTATTTAAATGTCAAGAGTATCAAATACACCAGTAACTTATTTAGAACAGCTTAGCATCTAGAGCTGATAATGTGAACAGGCACTGATTGCTTTAGTTATTCCTTTTGCTCAGATTTCCTTAGCGTATGTATACTCACATCACAGCTGAGACCACAGTGAAGAGACAGAAATAACTGTTTGGGGGAAAATACAACTTGTTCTGGTTTATGATGTATTAAAATTATGCAACTTTTAAAGTAACTACTTTGTAAAAACTGTATTTTATTGAAGTCCAATTTGTGTTACAAAATGAAATCCAAAGTTCATGAAGGCATTTTTGTTTGAAATCTGCCTATCTGACAATGTTTATATAGCCTGTAAGATTTTGATTCAGGAAAACTGCCAAAGAAGCTCAACAAGAAGACCAAAACAGAACATATATACTTCTTTTCTATAATTTTGAGTGAATTCAGTTATAATAAAACACACTGAGCTGAGCAATGGAGACCAATGTTGTCTTTTGTTCACAGGACAGGTATAGCACGGGGCAGCTGCATTGGAGGCTCACTCTGTGTTATTCATGCAAGAATGAATAAAGTGCTATGGCTAATGAATAAGTCACAGTACTTTGGAGGAAACAGAATAAGGCTCAGAAAGTAGTTCTGTTTCCATGCCAACTTAATGTTTATTCTTTGTTTTGAGTCTGCCCAAGAGTACCAATTACTGCCAATCTGGTAATTATTCTATGCATGATAAATTGAATGTACTAGACTTCCAAACAAGGATCAGGTAGCAATACATTTGTCTCATCATCAATTTATGTACAATTTAAACAGGTGTTTTTTAGGTAAAAAGATTCAAATCCCACCACATACAAAGGCAGGTTATAGATAAGTAAATTCAAAAGTATACCTTCTGGAGATACTCCCACTAAAATAGAAAAGAAATTCTATAGCACTATGTGAAACCTTGCTTTGTACTTTCCTAGCCTGAACACTCAATTAAATACATCATAATTGCTTAAATGCAATGATACTACATAGTGTGTCCTTTTGGAAAAAGTCATAAGCACATCCTAGTGGGCACACTGTCATTCTGGCCTGACCTAGCAGACTCAAAACGGAAAAGATTCAGCTGCATAGCCAATGCATCCATTTCCCCCTCCGTCATTTGCCTTGCTCTAATACATTCTCATGTGTTTGAGTATATGACCCCCAGATCCTCGGGTAACTCCACACCAAAACTTTTTCATGCAGGGTAGTTTACGTTGCTTAAATAATAAAAAAAAATAATCCAAGGGGTCCTGCTGCAGCAGCTTGTGATTACTATGGTGATTGCTATCATGCTCTTTTTTATTCACCTATAACCTTTTTCCCGATTTAAAAAAAAAAAAAAAGGAAGCTAAAAATCAGTGCAAAAAAGCCACCAGTCCAGCTCTACAATGCTGCTGAAAGAGGATCCTTTATTCCTATAGGTTTAATTGATCTGGTGTTGGGCCACTTTCTACCACCGGTAGAGAGAAAATGAATCAGTGCATAGGAATATCCAGACAGTTAGAATAATCCTTCAGTTCTGAGCTCTGGATTTCCACAGAGAGTTGGCAATACCAAATTTCCATCAAGCCTCAGCTGTCAGACATTCAGGGAATGACGCAAAGAGCTTCTGTGTGGGTGTTAAAACAAATATTCAGATTGCATAACAGAATTGAACATCTCAGATTTAATTTTAAAAAATCCCAGCAATAAATAGGCATTTAACTGTCATCAAAGAAAGCTTCTAAGGAAGGAATGACTGGCAGGAAGAGTACTTCTTTAATTACTCACACCAAAGCTGAATGCTTGAAGAAATGTGATTAGTTAAATACAAGTCTGATTGGTGGACAGGTAACCCTGGAGTCCAGGGTCATTACCTTCCAAAGAATTTCAAATGTCTAGCATAGCACAACTGAATAGTCTTCTTCACAGTTTCATGAACAGATCACTGTATATATATATAACAGATATATATAAAGTATAACAGATTATATTTCTTAAAAGAGCACATCTATATTTAAAACAAAGTAGGCACTTGTTTTATATAAACTCTTAAAAAGCTGGATTAAATATGTATAAATTCTTATTTTAAAGCCTTACAACAGATTGCATCAATATGTTTTCAAACCAAATGCTGGGGTAAAAGAAACTGGTAGCTATACTGTAGTAAATCCTGCTTTAATATTTTTTGTATCCTCTGAACTTTGGTCTTTGACTCACACTATTCTCCACTCATAAAGTCAATGCTGCTACCAAACTCATCATCCATACGATCAGGCTTGAGCTTCTCCAGTTTGTCTGTCTGTGAGCTATGAGTCTCATGTGAGCAGGTAACATTGCTTATTTGAAATATGCCTAACAAGTAACAGGTGATACCACAAGTAAGAAATAACTGCAAAATTCAAATGAGAACATTAAAGAAAACTAGGCTATGTTTCTTTTAAGACCCTATTTTAACACACACATTCTGTCAAATTTCTTCAAAGTAATCTACAAGTCTCACCTCGCAGTATTCAGTGATAATGCAGAAACTATCTCGCTCCACAAAGCTTGCATAAAATTTGACAATGGCTGGATGGTCTAATTTGGAGAGTAGTTGTGCTTCCAGATTTGCTTCAACTGTTTCATTAGGCTTTAGGTCTCCAACAGAGATTTCCTTTAGAACCTTTCTAGAGGAAAACAAGAAATCTTTACGTTAAAAACAGAAAAGCAGAAAATCACATAATGCTCAAAACCTCATCATAATTTCTTTAAACACAAAATAATAACATTAACCAAGTATTTGGCAACACGACATGATGAGACAAATATGGGTAAACAAAGACAACGCATTAAAATACAAATAAAAACTCTAGTCACCATGGCGATTATGCAACATTTAAAAAAAATATTCTTTTGAAGTATTTTTCCCACTAACTCCCCACTGCACTGTTTTCTTCATGACTTGTTTTCAGTGCTATGGATTAATGCATAGTAATAAACATAAATAAAAAATCAAATCTAAGTGATTTCAAACCCACTCAGAGCATATGCTCAAGATTCATACATGAAATAAGGAGTAGCAGGAAACTGCTGCTTCTGCCAAAGTCGCTCCATGGAAGCATGAGAAAAATCACACAGAGGGTAGTATTTCTGTGACTGTTTTTCTGGTGACAAAATCGGGATGCCTATTTTTTTTCTAAAGCTCAGCCTGCCCTTCACCTGAACACCTAAGTAGAAAGTGAAAATCTGGATTTGTGGCTGAAACCTAATTCTACTGTTTCAAATAACTATAAATTTCAGTGTTTAACATTTGTTTTGGGAGGCTCTAAACCCCTTAAGGCTGCAAAAAAGTAAAGGGATTTTTCATACTCTTCAACTTCAACGTGCCACAGAAGAAATTGCGGTTCAGACTTAGCTCTATATGATACTTGGAGTCGGGGATTTTACTGTTAACTTGTCCTGGAAAAAAACTCTTAGTGAAGGGCACTATGAGGAAGCATGTTTTGCTGGGATCTTCCTAATGAAACACATAAAAAAGGCATACATCACACAAAAGCATGCCATTTCCATCTGATTTACTAGCTGCTGAAGAATGGATCATTGGTCTATGTCTGAAGGAGCCGTTTGAGACTATTAAAGAATATCATGGTATTTTACTGAAACAAAGTGATGAATTTCCAATAACTTTGGAATACATGGAAGGTAAGTTCCACACTGGAGGGATGTCTTCACGGTGCTTTTAGTAATTTCCCATTCATTGCTGCACAGTTGTAAAGTCCCAGTAGTTAAAGATGACAGCGATAAAACCACAGTAATTCACTTGATCTAAGGAAAAAAGCTGTATTTCTTCATAAGAAAATTTCTTCCTAATTCTCAACCATCAGCCTCTGACTAACAATGCGTGAATTTTTACATAAACTTGCCTAATCCCCATCTGGCAGTGTGATGAAAAAAAAACCATGCCATTTGATTTGTCTGCATCTCTACAGACAAGCTTCATGCTAAGAAGACAGGTAATACCTGCTGCAATCTTCTAATCTTCAGTTGACATAGGGACATTATTCCTTCCTTCGCATAGATCATGTCACAGAACTGACAAACAGAATGAGTCCTTATTAAACACCACTTAATACAAGTTTCTTGTATACCCAAGACAGCAATAAAAGGCTGATGTGTTGATGTGTAGGGATAGCTTGTCATCTTAGCCACTCAGTGATTTCGGTGTTGTCATCAGCCGTCAGACAAGATGACAGGTGTTTTTCTTATTAAAATTCATTCCCAGAAGAACAAATCAGGAAAATGTACTTTTGTAAATAAGGTATTGGTTTTCTGCAACACAATGCTAATTCATACCCAGAACTGGAAGTCACTTGTGTCGAGAAAGAAAACTTTTGTGGTGCTATCGACACTAAGCATTCCTGCCTGCCACTGGTATACGTGTGTACTGTTTCTGTATGTAGATAAGGTTTGATTTTACTGAGTTTGAGATGACAACAGGACTTTATACTTTCTGAAAAGCTTTTGTTGTCTGCTTTAGTAAACACACTTAAAAATTAAAAAAAAAAATGTAAAAAACTCTACATTGATTAAGTATTGACAAAGAAGTTATGTCAGGATCTCAGAAGTCTCACAGAGAAAATGAAGATAGTCTCCAGATCTAAAGTGGCTCTTTTCTGATAACTTTAGAAGAAAAACAATGAAGCTAAAAGTCTCCAGTCAGAATTTCTTCTATGTAAATTAACTATACTTTTCAATATATAAAGCACTTAAAGAGTTCTTAAATTTACTCTACCCGTTTCAGTATTTAAACAGATAACTTCTACCATAACAGGCAGCTAAAACTGGCACTTCCTGTGACTCACAGGACCCCCAAGATAACTCAAATTTGGCATCGCTGGTGATGTCAAACAGGCTGATAGATCCATAATAGTCTTTCTGATAGTCTTTCTGTCTATCAAAAAAAAAATAAAATGTTACTAATCATATGAAAAGAACAAAGTTTTCCTAGCTAAACAATCCTGACTGCATTTCCCCTCCACCAAGAGAATCCAGCTCTACACTTTGAAGGAGACAAAGTGTTTCTGTGTATATGATCCAACCTGCATTTAAGGTTGGCTTATAATAAAAAGTTATCACCGCTCATAATTCAGTCATTGTACTTGTGTATAATCTGCTGAAAATCTGCATGAATTGAACAGTTTAGAAACATATAGTTAGGTAACACGAAGTATTTTAAACAAACGTTTTGAAGCATGTGACATGAACATCTATTATGGATGTTGGGAATAACAGACTCTTCTGTTAAGATTTTGTCAAGACTCCATCTGGAGTATAGAGGTCCATCTGAAAGTCAAGTTTTTTCATAAAACCTGGCCCTATATTTTCTGCCACTTAGGCTCAAGTATTAAGCAGGATTTCAAAGGTCCAAAACTATTTGCATGAACTAAGAAATCATAGCTTTAGGTGGCACATACAGAAAAACAGGTAAAACCACTAAAATGTGGATGCCTTCCAGATACAATACTACCCCTTTTGATATAATGCTGAAAGACATGTACTAATTCTTTACTCTGAAGGTGGCAAGACACAGGAACAGGTTGCCCAGAATAGTTGTGGATGCCCCATCCCTGGAGGTGTTCAAGGCCAGGCTGGATGGGACTCTGAGCAACCTGGTCTAGTGGGAGGTGTCCCTGCCCATGGCAGGGGGGTTGGAACTCAATGATCTTCAGGGTCCCTTCCACCTCTAACCAGTCTATGATTCTATAATTTATATTTATTTATTATTATAAATTCCACTTAATTTAGAATACAGACATATAAGCAGATCATAGAATCATTTAGGTTGGAAAAGACCTTTTATATCATCGAGACCAACCGCAAACCTAGCACTGCCAAGTCCACCACTAAACCATGCCCCTAAAGATAAGATAAAATGTCAGTGACCACACGACTAGAAAACTTTGTTATGGAAGTGCTAGCAGATATCTTAAACTTAAATACAGAACAAAAGATTTTAACTGTGCAGGAAAAAACCCTAGCCTTGCAATTTAATAGCACAAAGACACTTCGAACTTGATCTTGAACTGACCACAACTGAAAGGCGCATCATAGTGAATGCATTCGCATCTTAAGAGTAATAAGCACCAGCTGTCACTATTTACACCCATCCTGGAGGAAGCTGGGTCTGGTACAGGTAACAGCATCCACCACCCCCCCAGGGTGGGAAAATAACATGAGAGACGAGCCCACTCCCCACAACACAGAAAGCAGCTGCCCTGCCTCTGTGGTGCCCGCACCTCGGCAGACCTTCCCCAGGAACACCTTCTGGTTTCCATCAGCAAAACCTTGCTGGCTTGCATTGTCACGCTTTGAAACGCAGCCAGGCCAGCACACCGTGTCTGAAAGCGCAATAATGTGGAGCAAATGGGGATAAATAGAGCAAGACTTAAAACAAGAGAAAAACAAGCATGAAGGTAGAACCCTCCAGGATACGGACACCCAGTGGGAATCCTTTTTGAGCTTTACTAGTGACTGACAATATGCCACAGCAGTGTTTATCTCAGTCTATTTGCACTGATCTAAAATTAAATATTTTACAACCCATCTGGTATTTGTTTACATTGATGACATACTTTATTATTATATAATTTGGTTTATTGGATCAGATGCAATTCTTAAAAGAAGACAGTCTTTCTCAAAATGCACTCTGTTTATTGAGTAAACTGCAACATGAATTATTGACTAGATATATTTGCTTGCTGATAATGGAGTAAAAGAAATATAATTCTTTTAATGTCAAGAATAAATAGGTCAAACTACCATGGAGATGATGTGCTCTAAGAAAATATAATCAAAATTTGAAGGTTTTCATTAAATAGAAACTTCATTTTACACAGGCAGTCATTCAGTTAATTGCAGCCTGACATTAGCAAGACCGGGTAGCAAGTAATCAGTGTACAAAGCTGGGAATTTATCATTCCATATAGTTTATACTTCCAAATCATCCTGAATTCAATATGGAGAGTTGTGGCATAACCCATAACTGTGTATATTGTATTTCCATCCACTCTGACCTCTGTAGGACTACATCTTCACCCTGGTAACTCCTCAGGACAAGGACCACCTGCAACTCTGTAAAAAAGTATCACCTCGTTTGCAATTAGATCTGAAATTGGTCACAAACAATAAAAAAAAAGGAGTGCCTGTCTAATTAATGATGTCTTAAATTCTATTTATCAAACGGCAAACAGAGAAGGTAAGATACTACAAATGGGGACCAAAATGATGAACAGGCAACAGCCCTCACGCACAAGTCCTGTCTGCACAACAGCTTTCACCGTATTAAAACTGTTCGTTTGGGAAATTCAGTAACAAGGACACCATCTGCATATAGACAGGATGAAGTCACCCATCATTACAGCTTCTCACAGTCAGTTTCCTTCTAGAATATCACACAGTTGATGAGATTTGCACGTTACAAGCAACAGTGTAGTTCTAAAATCATAATTATAGATTTCTATTGATAGCTTCCATACTCAAAATATATTATTGGAATCTGATTTTTGATATCTAGCCCTGCCTGTCCCCAACTTTAACAGTCCTTTCTGTATGATTTACATGCGGATATTACGGATTCCCTTTGATTTGACACTCCACTGTGCACGTGCAGTATTCCTCATGTAAAGTTACCTGCCCTCTGTCAGGTGTTATAGTTTCCTCACATTTCCTTTTAGTCCTCTCATGTTTGCACTTTTGCACATCCAGCTTTTATTTGCAATTGAGATACTTTACCCTATTGCCTGGAGTCTACTTGCCTCACTTAGGTTGGTCTTCTAGTTCCATTGTAATTTTCATCTAATGCTTACCTATCATACATATGGCTATCCTGTTACTAATAATCTTACCAGGTTTCTCTGCTTGGGTGTCAGTGACTGGCTTTCCTGCAGTCTACAGCTTCGTATGAAAAATTAAAATAATAATTTTTTACATTTTATCCATTACATTTGGAGCACCACTATCTGCATGCTCTGATAGTTTAAAGACGTTCATTCATCTGATCGGGGAAAAAAGGAGCTGGTGAGACCATGAAATGCAAAAACTCCGCATACACAAATCAGTCTTACCTGGATTGAATACTTGATTTTAGTTAAAGAAAGAAACACTCACAGTAAATTAAGAGCCCTTGATTTCTGTGGGGAAATCAAGAAGATTACCATGCTTCCAATAAAAAAAAAAAAAAAAAAAAAAGATGAGTGCTGTTTGCTATTCCTACTTACATATATACGTTTACTCATTAGCCAAAACATTCCAACCTAAGTATTATTACACAACTTCTTAAATCAAACATTGGGCTCCTTTTATCATTCCCATGGCCGTTACTGATTTAGTACTCGAGACATAAACCCATTTCAAACCTAAGTATTTCTCCATAACACCTTAAATCAAATGCTGGGCTTCTTTTGTCATTCCTATGAACACTACTGATTTATTAGTAAAGCCATAAGAATTGTCAATGATTCTTTTTTACTATCCTCCAAAATAGCCTATTCATGCTGATCACAAACATTCATAAACATCTAGAACAAATGTTTGTTGACAACACCAAGTTGGGTGGGAGCATTGATGTGCTTGAGGGTAGGAAGGCTCTACAGAAGGATCTGGACAGGCTGGACTGATGGGCCGAGGCCAATGGTATGAGGTTCAACAAGGCTGAGTGCTGGGTGACCTGCACTTGGGTCACAACAACCCCTTGCAGCGCTACAGGCTTGGGGAAGAGTGGCTGGTCCTGGCAGAAAAGGACCTGGGGGTGGTGGTCGAGAGCCAGCTGAGTATGAGCCAGCAGTGTGCCCAAGTGGCCAATAAGGCCAATAGCATCCTGGCTTGTATCAGAAATAGTGTGGCCAGCAGGAGTAGGGAAGTGATTGTCCCGCTGTACTCAGCACTGGTGAGGCCCCACCTTGAGTACTGTGTTCAGTTTTGGGCCCCTCACTACAAGAAAGATGTTGAGGTGCTGGAACATGTCCAAAGGAAGGGCAATGAAGCTGGTGAAGGGTCTAGCAAACAAGTTCTATGAGGAGCAGCTGAGTGAAGTGGGGTGGTTTAGCCTGAAGAATAGGAGGCTGAGGGGAGACCTTATCGCTCTCTGCAAGTACCTGAAAGGAGGTTGTAGCGAGGTGGGGGTCGGTCTCTTCTCCCAAGTAAGAAGCAACGGAACAAGAAGAAATGGCATCCAGTTGCACTGGGAGAGGTTTAGATTGGCTATTAAAGCAAAAATTTCTTGACCGAAAGGGTTGTGAAGCATTGGAACAGGCTGCTCAGGGAAGTGCTTGAGTCACCATCCCTGGAGTTATTTCAAAGACTGTAGATGTCGTGCTTAGGGACATGGTTTAGCGGTGGACTTGGCAGGGTTAAGTTAATAGTCAGACTCGATGATCTTAAAGGTTTTTTCCAACCTAAATGATTCTATGATAATCCCTGAGTTAACCACTAAGAATTCAATCGCTATATGAGCACTGTAATATCCGTAGATGGATTAAATATAATTTCATTTTCTAAATAAGCACTTTATAGAATGTAACAGTGCTTAATCTTTGAATGGTGATGAGATTTCATAAATTTACAAGTGAAATGGATGATTCACTTTTCATTTCCATCAGCAAGTCACAATTACAGCACCTACAAACATTTTTTGAGATGCCTAATTTTCAAATGCTCTAACACATGCACTAACACTGAACAGTTCAGCTCATGATGTAAACAGTTTATGGTTATTTGAAAATTAACAGTTCCTAATTAGTATCCCAAAGAAATGAGAATATATATTTTTGGGACAAGATCAAAGAGAACACTGTTGAAATAAATTAGCTTCAAGGAATACAGTTTATGTTGTTTTCTTCTGCACTGAGCAAAATCTCATATATACAAAGGGGCATACTTCAAATTATTTTTGGTCAACCATATGTGCCAANTAATGTTGGAAAAAATCAATAATTATAAAGAAAAGCAGAGTACTTGTGTTATCCTCCACAGAACTGAACAAGCCNCCTGAGTTAACCACTAAGAATTCAATCGCTATATGAGCACTGTAATAGCCGTAGATGGATTAAATATAATTTCATTTTCTAAATAAGCACTTTATAGAATGTAACAGTGCTTAATCTTTGAATGGTGATGAGATTTCATAAATTTACAAGTGAAATGGATGATTCACTTTTCATTTCCATCAGCAAGTCACAATTACAGCACCTACAAACATTTTTTGAGATGCCTAATTTTCAAATGCTCTAACACATGCACTAACACTGAACAGTTCAGCTCATGATGTAAACAGTTTATGGTTATTTGAAAATTAACAGTTCCTAATTAGTATCCCAAAGAAATGAGAATATATATTTTTGGGACAAGATCAAAGAGAACACTGTTGAAATAAATTAGCTTCAAGGAATACAGTTTATGTCGTTTTCTTCTGCACTAAGCAAAATCTCACATATACAAAGGGGCATACTTCAAATTATTTTTGGTCAACCATATGTGCTAATGTTGGAAAAAATCAATAATTATAAAGAAAAGCAGAGTACTTGTGTTATCCTCCACAGAACTGAACAAGCCATATTACTGCTGCACAAAAGAATCCATTAACATTATTTATTTAGAAACTCAAATGTCTTTATTTTGAATAATTCTTTGGGACATTTTGGGTTGTCATCTACATTGATTAAAAATTACAAAATAAAAGTGGACATTGATTAATAAAGGAATAATTTTCCTCTAAAACCATGGTTTTGAAACCCAAATTTTTTTCCTTGACAGAAATGAAAAAATAAAATGTAATTACATTTATAGTCTATTCATATGTTTCAGCTCTAAATCAAATACAAATAGACTGTGATTGAACTGAAGGAATTTGTGTCTACTCAGGAAAATTATTAAAAATTATTACGGGGTACAGCCTAAATACCTGTGAATGTACTTTTTTTTTAGCAATACTTTAGCTTTACATGTTGCATTATCACCACCTACTGTTCATTCATCCTTTTTTCTACACCCTGGTCTTGTTTAAGAATGTAATTAAATGTCATGCTGCCACTAACCTAAATGGAATTTGAGAGAGAAATGTGACTAAATAATTTGTTTTTGCTCTGTATCTTTAAAGACTTAATTCCATCAAACATCAAATCATCTAAACCAGGCAATTTCATTACACATACCTGATACATTTAACTATTAACTGCTCTCTGCTAATTAATGTTCCTTTTCAGAAAAAGGAGATACCATTAGAGAACTAAAGCTTGGATGCAGCATTTTGTTTTCATGCATTATAATACAATAAAACATCTCACAATTGCCATGTTACATTTCTTCAACTTGCAGACTTGGGCTACAGCATCTGCTAAAAAGAATTCTCCTTGCATACGAATTAGCTTAAATTTTGAACTTAGTTTCAATTAGAAATTTTGAAGAAAGACCCTCCTATCACCTGATCTATATGAATCAGTTTACAGAAAACAGACAATTTTGAAGAACAGGAAGTCGTGAAGGGAAACCAAACACACCAATAATAGCTGTAAGAATGCATTCCATAGAAATTCAACTAAAACATATCCTCATGTAAAATGTAATCGGTTCTTTCCTGAATGTAAATATATTTGTAAGCAGAATTATGTTCCTTTCAATGTTGCAAGGATATTTATGTCAACAGTATTGTCCCTTCAGTGGAACTAATTCCCTCAAGCAATTTAAACACTAATTGCTGCAACTTTAATGAGAAAACTCACTCTTCCTACACGTCTCTTTCCAGCAGGCATCTCCTTCAATGTTTATTTCTGATATGCATTGAATTATCTATGGTACAAAAAGGGGGAGGTGGGGGTTAGATAGAGATAAAAGGACAGTTTATAGCTTTACAAAAGCATATTACTAAACAGTCGACAATCAAAGGCAAAGGGAATCAAGCAATGCTGAGGAAATGAATTGTGTATACCATCTATTGTGAGATAAAAATCTTTTAATACTTTCTAGCCCTCCTGAGTATGATACTGTGGTCTTAGCAATGAGTGAAACGTGGGCAATTCAAAAATGAAGCAACCACCCAGCAACATTGAAAAGTTATTTTAGAACACATGAAGGGCACACCATGCATGTAAGAGAAACAGTGAAGTAGGAATTATATTTACTAATGTGTAACATAAGCACAACCGAAAAAAAAAACCAACCCCAGAAGAAAAAGAAGGAAAAATACACTGACTGTCCAGCAAATCTGGAATTTATTCCACACACTGCAGCAGTTTTCACTTTACAACATTCTGAATACAACAAAGAGTCAGAAGGCTCGTTCTGCATAGAAAACATGACAACATCCTTGATGCAGACTTAAGAGAAAACACCTTGCCAACAAGGGTAAACTGCCAGAAGATACAATAGACAGGCATATTCAAATATTGCAAAGCCAGACTGTACCTTTGAGGCAGGTGGTCACAGTTTGACCTAAAGTAATAATGCACTACCTCTCTATTTTCTTACTAAAGCTAGCTTACAAATGCATAAAAACTAAACATCACTTTTAAGAAAATGAATGAGACAAAAGTGATCTCAAGGCATTTGCTTAATTGCAAAATCATTAAATTCTGTTTCTGCCATGCACCTCAAAGAACCAGTAATTTACCAACAATACATTAAGCACAATTCTCTGCTTAATGTTGAAAATACTGCTTGTAAACATTTTGAAAAACAATGAACTTAACCATCAGCACCACTCACTGTGNCCCTCTTCCAGTTTGAAGTCATTCCCCCTCGTCCTATCACTACATGTCCTAAGAATAAAAACTAAAAAAAACCCATAAAACCATAAAAACATAAAAAAACATAAAAACTAAACATCAGTTTTAACAAGATGAATGAGACAGAAGTGATCTCAAGGCATTTGCTTAATTACAAAATCATTAAATTCTGTTTCTGCCATGCACCTCAAAGAACCAGTAATTTACCAACAATACATTAAGCACAATTCTCTGCTTAATGTTGAAAATACTGCTTGTAAACATTTTGAAAAACAATGAACTTAACCATCAGCACCACTCACTGCGCGCACACAAGATCACAACGTGGTGAGTGCTGCAGCACTGAGCTCAGCTCTGTGAGGGATGAGACTTAGACTAAACCCAAGTAATATTTTCTTTAAGGAACTCTGCCTCCCACTCACGTAAATTAAAGACCTAGTTGGAATACACTCCAGTGAAATGAACAAATCCCACTGAAAATTAAAAAGTAGGTTACTTAGTCAAAGAAAGGTATACTGAAAGGAGAGGGGTAAACAAAAAGGGGGAAAAAAAAGAAAAAACAAAAACCCAATAGCAATACCGCCAAAGCTCAGAAAGATGACTGAGCAGATATAAAAGTTGTATCAGACATGGCTGCAGAGGATTTTCACAGGCACTTATGTTACACCATCTGAACAAAAGGTCCTGATATGTTCTGAATATTCACCCTCTGCTTTCAAAGAACCCATAGAATATTGGGGTTTACATATTTTTGAAAATGAGGGAACTAGAAATTTTAACAGAAAATTGCTTGTGCAAAGGTCTGCAGCATGGCTGCAGCTTTAAATTGCCAAATCTGTCACCAGCATGGGCAGTATAAAATCTCACACCCCTGCTCCAATGCCAAGCTATCCTGCAGCTCTCACTAGAGACTTATCCAGCACAGGGACTTTCTGAACTTTCTTACACTGAGCTCTAAAGAAAGTATTCCAGTACGAGATGGTCCATTTCTTGGATTTGCATATGATAAAGCCATCAGCTCTGTTCTACTGCTTTTAGAAGAGCATCCCTCTGCGAAGATGCACGTGTGTGTCTGTTTCTGTAGCTTTGCTGTAGCTGCGTATAAGGAAGGGTACGTTCACTGGAGAGAGGAACGCAGAGCTGTAGTAGGCTCTAATGGTAGTGCCTGTCTTCTGTACCTGTGTTGTACTTTGGCACTGTCACAATCTCACTGCAAGGTAGGTCTGCAGCTCCTTAACTCCGTACGCCAAAGGTCACTGAGGAGCCCTACAGAGCCGGGCTGGGCTGCAGGAGGTGGGGACTGAAGCATCCTCCCACAGTCTCCAGTGAGAACTGCTTCAAATGTATCTGGTGTTACCGAACTGGTCTCTGCACCAGTATTGGCCTGCACTGGAAATGCTCTGAAACAACTGTGGACAGAGCTGCAACTGCTTACCAGAATTGAAACAACTCATGGTTTCACACTCTGGCAACCTTCATTTGCAGGTGTATGCTTAAACTAAGGCACAAGAGCATCAGCCACTGCTACAGAGGTTTCAGCAGGGACTTTAACACTTAGCTAGGTCTTGACTCCTGTAGCATTGTTCACAGAATATGAGAGTCATGCTCGGCCACTCAAGTGGAAAGCTCGTACAGGCTAACTTATTAAACTGCTGTAGCTAAATCAGCAAGACCTCTCTGTCACTGTCCTTATTATCTCTTACTTAGGGCCAGGAAAGACTGTATAACTTAGCAGCGATGGCAGCTCAGCCAACACATGGTAGCCTGAACCTTACATGAAGAAGCAGAGGCACGCTTGACTGAACCAAGCAAAAGATGGTTCACTAAGAAAAGCTTATTTAAAAATAAGCAGCAATCAGGAAGGTCCTATAGGAAATGCACCTTCGTTCAGTTTCCAAGGAGACCATGAATATCTGTTCACAAATCTAAAATGACCTGATGGATTCCAGTTTTACTTTCTAGTTTTTATTATCAAATGATGGAGAAGAAAAAAGGAAAGCAGTGCAAATACATGAACATACACATGACAACTGGCAGGGAATAATTTGTTACTGTTTTCATCAATTCAGTATCAAATGACCATTCCCTTGGAATGCCTTCAGAGAAGCAAACAGGCAGCAAACACAGGGATTTGATGACACAGGAATCTGTTGATTGTCGCTTAGATATTCGTAAGTTACAAAACTCTTCCACCTTTAGATTTTATTTCATTTGTTATAAGAAGACATAAATAATTGAAAGTCATGTGATAAATTATTCAGCTAAGTGCACAGTTTCCAAGGAATCATAGCATGAGTCTGGATTAATGGTATAATGCAAGTCGGATGCAGAAGTTGAGCTGACACCCCACAATTACCACACACAGGAGCAGTCCAGGGAGTCCGGCGCTCCTCTGCGTGTGCTTTCCACCACGGGGACGTATAAGTACCTTGTGAATATTTATGAACTAGAAGTCCCTATTGCCTACTGTGTACTGCAGCTGCTTGCCTATGCATGGTTATGAATTAGTGAAACAACCCAGAGCTTCACTTGGCACAACTGATTAGGACATCCATTATCTATAAGTGATAGCACTGTCCTTCAAGACTACTGCTGAATGCAAATATCTACTTCAAAAGACTTTGTCTTTAACCATAATTACCTGTTATAATTAACTGATAAACTACTCACGGGAACTGGGATAGAAGCACCTGCAGGGATATTACTGTTTGCTGTAAAAATGCTGGTACAATTCTGCTACTTTTTTTATATAAACAAAGTTAACTAATTATTTTGTATAGGTCTAGGTCCATGATGTCCAGAAACAAAAGCAAACTCCTCAAACATTGAGATAGACTTTTGCAAAATCATATGCAAGCCAAGAATCTGGAAAAAAACCCAAAACCAAACAAAACACACAACAAAAACC
Organism: Anarhynchus alexandrinus; assembly: GCA_008711295.1. Lineage (NCBI taxonomy): Eukaryota > Metazoa > Chordata > Aves > Charadriiformes > Charadriidae > Anarhynchus > Anarhynchus alexandrinus. The sequence goes on from VUYV01000059.1 coordinate 4,163,156, forward strand.
AAAACCGAACACCTGCAGATGTCCTGCATTTTGAAGGCGATTTGTAAATTTAAGTAAATTTTCTTTGAATGTACCAGTAAATTAATTTACAAAAATTCATTTAAACTGTTTCCTGGACACAATATTGAAACGCCTTTCTTCTCTTCATCATTAGAGATTGCATTTGAGCAGATCATTGACATGGCAGTTTTATAAGGCAGTACTGGCTTGATAAACACTGAGCTGCTAAATAATTTTCACTTGCAACTTTGCCAAAGAAATTGGCATTGTATTCACACATAGGTGTGACTTGAATTTCCTATCCAATAAGATCTAATAAGCTTCAAAGCATTTACATATAACACGTTAGCAAGGAACTGAAGGTAGATATTAAAGATCAAGTACACTGGAAAGTTGCAGAATTCCTAGTTTAATTGTCTCACCAGCACTTCCAAATTTTTCCAGCTGTCCTAAGTTTAGTAGCCTTGCCTACCAAGGAAAAAATTGTCTGTCTAGCAATCACTACTCAACTTAGGGAGTCAACATCCAGTTTCAACCAGATCTGTCAGAAGGGCAGCAATTTCACAGATCTTAAGATGACCTTATTTAATGATCTAAGTAGGAAGTGCAAGAGCCTCAGATTAGTGACCCCTGGATCTCCATAGTTATACATTGTTTGCGTTGCCAAATGGCCGGTGTGCATATACCAATTATGTTACCCGTGCTTGTCCTCAGTGACCACCACGGCTTGACCAGTCTCTTTTCAAGCCACTAATTAGGGAATACAGAAGGAAAACACAAATATTGGAGGGATACGAGAGGGAAGGGAGAAGCTGGAGGTATGATTAGAGGAAGTAAAAGAAAATGGTGTACATTACAGAAAAGGAATGTGCTCATAACTGGTGAAAAAGCCCACTGGGCTTCTTGTGGTACGATAAGGGGACAGAGGATGCAAGTCTACAGGAAATTAGGCTTCCTTCCCGCCACGCACAGAACAGCTTGTTTTCAAACTGTAGAACTGAGGCCCATGATACTAGGCTCTAGATGAGGATCAAGCACCTACAGTGTAACTAAAGGTTCTGCTAATATTTAGCAAGATTAAGATATCAAGGAATGATTTCTCAAGTTGGGGCCCAGTTATTTTCCAGGCATACCACAGCCTCGCTACATGAACACAGGCAAACTGTTTAACCTCCCTGTTTATTGCCCATTTGCAAACTGGATAAAAATACTTCACACCTCTGAAAAGTGCTTTCAGGGCCCAGAATGGAAAAGGTGCTAAATGCATGCAAAGAGGCATTCTAAATAGACACTATTCCACAGTGGGCATACATGGGTCTCGAAAAGTGACTGAGTAGCACTGTTTATCCCTTGCTAGTAACATTAAATTAAACAAATGTAAAGAAAAAGTCCAACTTCGCTACTGGTGCAACTTCTCCAAAGAAAAGAGAAGGTGAATAAAAATACATAAGAAGTAATTTTTACCCAAATTAAAGCTACCATTTTTTCTTCTTAAAAAAGCCAAACCCAAACCCTCTAAAAATTTGTGAAACTCCACTAACAGGCAACTACTGATGTGCATCCCCACCTAGCATGTCTAAATTCAGTTCAAACCCTGGAAAAGATTAACAAACACAGCAAATATTTGCAGGAGCATGCAATCCTTATTTGGACTCTAGTTACCTATTAGCTAAATTAGTTTGTAAATTGAAACAAAGATTTGCCAAAGCTCATTTTAGAGACCACTAGAATGGAAAGACAGTGTTAACATTAAGCAATTCAACTTCAATTCTAGTGAATGTACAGTATCCGGCTCAAAACCAGAAGATTTGCAAATATCTAACAGGGAAAATATCAAATACTCCACAAACCAAGCCATTCTGTGCAAACTGGAACTAAGCAGCTTGCTTTCGTACAAACATGTCTCTTGTGTTAACTGATTTTAGGGTCTAAGATGATATAAATTCTCACCACAGTTTCTTCCAAAACTAGGGGAAATTGATGAGCTCTCTCCTGTATGGATTGTCTAGTACATGAGAAATTTCTTTCGTACTGAAGAGTCTCCCAGGTTTTGGCCTTTCTCTTTATGAGGGCATTCATTTTGTTCTCTACTCTGCTGTCTGTTTTCATACAAGTTGCGGGAACTTCTTTCTTTGATGTTTAACCCTCTGTCATACTTAGTGAGAATCATCCAACAGGATCAAAAGCTCTTGTAGAAGATGTACAGCAGATGGCACAACTTTCTACACAAACATGGAAGAAAAAAAGTCACCTTCCCTAGCCATAAAACTAAAATCAAGAACTTGCATTTTTCTTTTTAGGAAATTATTACGAAATTTGAAAAAGTTATTCATCACATGTCTGCATAAAGCAGATATCTCAGAATGAGGTAAGTGTGATCCTTAAGTGTAACAGCCAGTATGAAATAACCCCATGGTGGCACCATCTCACTCCAGAATCCTAATCACTGGTTTGGTTTCTCCCTCTCCATTGTGGATAATATACCTTGGAAAAACATAAAACACAAGCAATACAAGCAGAGAAGATATTGTTCAGGAAACTTAAATGTCAACAGAACCTATGAAAGCATATTTAAGAATATAGGACAACTTGTAACTATTATTTTCTAAAGGAAAATGGAGAATACAGACACAAGAAGATATGCGGTATGACTAGGGTTTTTCCTGGCCTAGACATTAAGCTGTTTAGCTACATCTGTAGCTGACAACTGTTTACAGCTTATATAATTTTCTAGTTGAGACAGGGTGGAAGGCAAAATTGAAAAGAAAAAGGTTTTCAGAGTCACCTAATGAAAAAGAAGGCAAAATTCTAGAAAACCCACAGGACTATAAACATAAAAAGTTACCAGAAAAAACAATTTACAAAAAATACAAATTAGAATGTTAAAGCAACAGGCAAGGAACGCGTCATGCAACACAACAATTAAGAGGAACTGATAGTAAGAGACCTACATACGCTACCATACTAGTAATATGTCATAACCTTATTATTTATATAGTAGGCAACTCAGCTGTATCACACTGGATGTTGCTGATCTAGTACATCCTCAGAAGATCAGTAATCCTGATCCAACCCATACACAGAATTGGAGATCAGCATAAAGCTGGCATGTACTTCTACAAGAGGCAGGTGTCACTGGCCTAAGCAGCTCTGTGTGGAGAATTTTATGTGAAATGAGTCTGCTAACTTGAGGCATGCCCCAAATAATCAACCCTCTCTCCTTCCCAGCTGAAGCAACTGTGTGCATAATACTTCACTCGCCACAGCTAAGATCCTTTAGGGGTAACAAAGTATAAAGATACTCAAAAACTATTTCTAAAATCATGCAAAAGCTTTGCTGAGCATACATGAAATTACATGATAACCATTGTTAGTCTCTGCATTAACTCATTCTGTAAACATTGCACTCAAGGAAAATTGAAAAGATATCCCTGAACAGCTTCTGTACCAATATCCAATATGCCATTCTTCTTGGGTATGTGTATTCTTATGATTTATTCCTATGCTCTTTCACAGTGCTTTTGACTGTAGCAATTTTCAGGAAACTATCTGTGGCTGAGTTCACACTGTTTATAACATTTGTCTCAGCATGTTCTAGATCATCTCTGAAACAATAAAAATACACTTATAATTTTTCTGATGTCATTTGGAACCTTAATATCTCAATTCCTTTTTTTTTTCTGCCAAAGTGCTTTCAGAGCTGTAGTAAAATTATTTTTTAAAGGGTAAGAAACATAATCAACTAATTTTTCATTTTAAAGTATATATCTATACATTTCCCAATGGAAAATATAACAGAAGCAGCAACCAGTACAGTTCCATAAGAGATTATTTTCTGATTTGAAAGTAGTTTTGAGAATGTGACTTCTACTATATTTTACCACCTTAAGAAATCAGTATTTTTAAATAGAAGAAAGTGTCTACAGTCTAGCTCATTATTCTACCTGAGCTTTCATGTTCACCTGGACCAATATTGTCATCTATTAGCAAATAAGTGATAGAAAGTTGGGAATCTGCTCTTCAATCTACATTTGAGGCTCAGAAGGAATGAAGAGTAACTGTGATACGCAAGTACCCCCTAGTGATGAAAGGATGAACTACAGTATTACGCTAGCACTTTGGCTCGTTAAATACTGTTGTACTCACAAAGAGATTGATAAAACAAACAAACAAACAAACAAGAATATGCCATTTGTTACTTCGCCTCTGTCCTGAGGATGGCAGAGGACACAATCAGCCTCATCCCTAACAAAAGACAGGCATGAAATGCTGCAGGCAGTGAATGTTCAAAACACAGTCACTCAGAATTAAATTTCTCACAGAAAAATTCTAAAGAAAAAGTAGAGATAATAACTACTTAAAAGCAAAGCACACATTCCTTGTTTTTGAGGTTTGTCCGCTTGTGCTATAGCAGCAAATGTGTGAAGACACACATTTCACTATACTGTTATTATTCTAAGAGTGAGTTCAGTAACAGCTTAATTCTGAAGGATCTTATAAGCTCAGGTAGTTCCTGTCACCCTATTAGCATGATAAATTATTTTAACAGAAAAAGAAAATGAAAAATATTTTCTATTGTTTTTAATGAAAGTTTTCATTAAAGAACATTTTTGTAGCAAACCATAACTAAGGCTAAGAGAGATCCAAAAGTCTTATAAACCAGCTGGAAAAAGATAAGAGCTTAGTGGCCTCTAACCCTAATCCAAGGAGCTGAGAAGCTGTAAATTGATGTAGAAGGAAAACAAGTGAAAGAATTCCGTCTTGGCTGCACATTTATTAAAGCAATATTGCCAAGAATGCACTGTCACAAATAGCAAAAGTGAGGCACAAATGAATCGGAAAAAGCTCTTTTATCACATAATTGCTCATTAATGTGTCCATCAATAAGGACTGATAGACCCCCATATTTAAAGGAAGAATGTATTTCTGGCTGAAAAGCACATTGATTAGATGTTTCAGACTTTAAACAAAAAATGTCACAAATTTTATTGGATAAAACCAAAAACATTCACATTTAAATTTCACTTGGTGTAAGTATCAAACCAATAGACAAACACAGTTCTACACAACAGAAAATCCAGCCAGGAATGTATTACCCAGGTACCCAACTTCAAAGTCCCATACAGAAATGTCAACACTCTGAAAATGTCCTTTTGTCTTTGTGGCTTCAGAATCCTAAAGGGTTTATCAACCAAACTGATGAGACCTGTCCAAATTCAGGGAGGTAAAAAAAAGTTAAGATTTGCTGGCATTAAATCGCCAACAACTTGCCAAACAAGTGCTATCAGTTAGGTATACAGCAAATGGAAATGTGTTTACTGGAATTTCTGCAACTATTCCTTCTCAGGTTTCATTTAGACAACTCAATTACAAAAAAATAGGACATCAATACAGTACAGTTTCTTTTGAGACCCCTCCAACAATCTGAGTCCTTACAATGACACAGAATTGATTCCTGAAAGCATCCAATTAATTGTTATCAAAAAACCTTCCTACAGTAATTAAATAAGAAATCATCAGAAACTAAGAAGGAAGTCCACTAAAATACATTCAGAAATTCTGATATTGTCATGCTCCCTTTAAATGTTCCATGCCTTAATGAGCATGTATAACTGAATGAAGCATTTTACAGCTAGATATTGCAGTAGCTGGACCTGATTAGACTAAGGATTCTCTTCCACATTTTTTAAAACAAAAATGTCACAGTCATGAAGATGGATAAGCATAGGATGGAAGGCAAATGCCCAGGACTTTAGGAAGTATTCTGAAGAAAGAGGTTCAAGAACCAAGTTTATTTATAGAACAGAAAGACCTCAAAAATAAACTATACAATTACATCACACACACATATAATATATATTGACATAATTATGAAATTATAGCTTATAAATCCTAAAGCTTTAAGCCTTTAACAAACAATTTTTTTTACAAAAAAGAGAAAAATTAGTGAAACCTGGCATATACCTTTGCCCTGCTTCTTGTCAGGACAATGACAAAATTTACCTCAGTTCTGAGTAAATACAAGGGTCTTTTCCACAGCGTGTATCTTATATTAGCAAGTTGTCCGAGGTATGACACTGGGGAATAGGTAAGTTACATTTGTTTTTACTGTTTGTATCATTTGTTACAAAGCTTCAGAGGTATACCTCACTTGGGAGATGAGAGTCTGGGATTTGCTATCTACCTCCACTCTGTCTTGCACAAGTAAATTAGAAAGGACTTAGATAGAAGCACAATAAGAGAGACAAATCTGATAAACTATTTTAAACAGAACAGATTCAGTTGGAATGCTGAGTCAGCATAAATTCTGGCCCTATCTTATGTCCTCAATAAGTTAAACAGTTAAGGCTGCAATGTAACACCAAACTGAAAAATGAGACACAAATACAAAGAAAACGTCTACAGTGCAAGAAACATGTTCAAAACATTTTTATTTAAAGTATGCGAAGGGTTTACTTACAATTCTTCTCCTCGTTTTGCTTTTCTGTCAGAAACCAGATACACACTTCCAAAGCTTCCATTGCCAAGTTTCCTCTGAATAGTGTATCTTCTTGCAATCATAGCATTTGAGCAAGCAGAATTAAATCTGGCAACAGTGACATGCTTTGCAGTTTCTTGAAATTTCAGCATTGCTCTGTGTAATAGAAACTAGACAAATTTCTCTAGAATGTAGCTTTCAAATCCTTTTAATCTTCCATGGATGTTCACAGGAAACACTTGAAACAGAAAAAGGTTGATTTGTCAATGTATTTTTCTTACTAAAATCCTCATTTAATTCTATGGCAGTGCTTATAGTGATCAGCTTGCAGCAAAACACAAATTAAGTGGAATTTAATTAGTTACTAAGCTGTGGGTAGCAGACTTGATAAAGAAACTCCAGATAACATAGATGTGACATAGTCAGCCTTCCTCTAAATCAACCTTGAATTAATTCACTGGACAGAGAACAGAAGGAAAAAGAAATGCTGGTGCTTATACATTAATTTATTTAAAAGTTCAAGTGCATTTCGCAAGCACAAATACACCAGTGTTTCACCTAAGAGTTCCCCTAGATATGACACTCTTCTTCAGTACCTGTCTTCATACTACCACAGTACCCGACACCAAAAATGTCTGTGTTTCAAGATACAAGTTTCAAGTGTTTTGTATATACTGAAGTATAATCTCCACCCGTAGTTTGAGTTCAATCCCATCAATAACTACAAAGCTGTTTACTCTGCTCTTTCATTTGCCCCTCAAATTTCACCATCTGTTTTCAGTGCTGACCTCACAGCTTCTATATGACTAATATCTTCTGCAAATTAGAGCTTCCTGGCTATCCATGAGACATTCAGTAAAACCCACTTCTTCCAAAAGTTATTTATTTCTCTTTTGCTGTAATAACTCTTTCTTGACCCACCTTTCTAACAATTCAGTTTTGCTTCAGAATTCTTTTCTATTTGAGGTCCTAAATCTGCAAACACAAGGACTGCAAAGGCAAACCTTGAGTGTTTCTATGGTTTTCAATAACTAAACATGAATTTAGAATAACATTGTTTCCTCTGTCTTCCTTATTCCAAATGATAAAGGACAGATCTTTCACCGCACATAATAAAACAATATTGCTTTCGTTACCTTGCCTTTATATAATGCTACCTGCATCATTTGTGCTTGAAGATCCTTTGGAGCAAATAAAGATGTTGCAAGATCCTACAATCAGTGCAACTAACACTACTATCTACCAGCACTGCCTGCTGCAGTGCAGTGTGCCCACACTGGGTTTGTTCACCATAGCATTTTAACATCAATGCAAGCATATCAAAATGCTTTTTTGTTGTTGTTTTGGAAGAGAAAAGACAAATTGCTTAATGTTAAAAGCTGTATAACTGCTGGTTCCAAGTCACCATCTTCACCTTCTAACAAATGCAGAGCCTAAATGAAGATTATAAATTTGTATCCTGCAACAACTCTGTGTGTGTGTGCACAAGAACATATTTTAATACCCATCTGCTGAGCTGCCGTCATACTGTAAAGAGCCTGACATTGCAGTGTCACTATATTATGAAACACAGCCAAATTTTAATTACTACAAGCTGTCCTAACAGCGATACAAATCATGTATTTGTTTCAAACAAAAGCACTCCTGAGATTCTGTTTCTGTATTCTCCTTCAGATAGCAACAGTGACAAAAATTTTGAAATGCAAACGGCCAGCCAAGAAAGTCAGCTAGAAAATTACTCTGTAATTTTACTCTGTAAAATTATTCTGTAACTCCAAATCTCTCTGAAGAAGCATAAATGGACCACACTGAGGGAGGGGTCAGGGAGGAGGGCAGGAAGATAAAATACTCCATAAAGTATTACATTGCCGGTTCTGAAAAGTTTACATATTTTGCATTTACTATTTTCCTAGGAAAATGCTGGTTTATGGATGCCTTCATAAATCCCCAAAACAATAGTTTTGATACTTACCCTTTAGAAATAACTAAACTTAGAAAAACTGCTAAGCTATCTATTCCTTTTTTTCTGTAAGAGTCACTTAACACTGCTCACCTTCATATTTTGATACTTACCTGAGCCCTAGGAAGTGTCACAATCCTTTACACCACAATATCACACTTGAGATCCAGTAGCCCATTGAGTCTAATTGTTATGCTTTACTTCCAACCCTGCCTCTGAACTGCTACAGATAACGATAGTAATAACTATCATATATTAAATGCTTTGATATCTACTGCTGAATAGTGTTATAAGGCAGGGACCAGTGACTGCAGTTGTGGTGTCACAGGCACATTTTAATGGCACAGAACAGATGGACTGCTGAGCCACTGCATTTTGAAAGAAACACTCTGAGAGTGTTGACAGACTCAACCATAAGACTGACTGATTCTTCGAGAAGTCTACGAACCGGCAGCCTCTCCTACCTCACTTAGACCTTTAGCCCAACCTTTCTTCAACTTTCGACCAGTGTCCATCTTCTCCCACCAAGCAGTTATTTCCCAAGCAGCAGTACGTCAGTTGCTTCATTGAAGATCAGAACAACTAGAGATAACTCAAAGAAATCAACTCTCCAGCTCCCTTTTCCTCAAAAATCCCAGTACACCCTATCCAGTAACACTCTGGTAAACAGTTTATGTTCCTAATTTTCTTCCTTCCCCCTCCCCCAAGCCCCATTCTGGAGCCTGGCAGACCACTGATGCCAAACTAATGCAATTACATTTTCTGGATCACTTTTTTATTTTTCCATCTTCCCTGCCTAGAAGTAAATCTCCTTCCTCTTTATTGTTGTAAGCTAAAGCAGAGCTGTTTACGGTTTCACAGTTTCACCTACACATGCTAAGTGCACAGCACCTCCACTTCTTCTCCTGACCTTCTTTTGCTTATATAAGAAAGACGCTGTTTTTAACACTATCTTAATCTTCAGGTTTCTTTAGCAATGGCTAATATACTCTGACACTTTCTGCCTCCAAGACAAACCTTTCTTTGCTAATCAAGGATATTTTCCAATTCTATCAGCTTTTCTTTTTATTCCTTAAGAACCCCTTTGCTCCATCAACATTTGCCACCACCCCCCACTTGTTGCAGTTACAAATTCCAGAATTTTTATATTTAAACTCCAAATATCCTCAGTATCTACTACCTTGATTTTTTTCCTGCCAATGACTTCACTGGCCTGCTCCATTAAACTTTTTGAAAACAGAAAAATGAGGTATTCCTGTTTTTTCCTTTCATTAAAAAAAAATGAACTCCTGAACACTGGCTCCATTGTTATTTTCCGCAACATCTTTATAAACCTAGCCAAGTCTAAAGTAAAATCCTCTCAGTTGGCTCAGTTTTTTATGGCTCCCAGAGAAAGCATAACTAAGAAAGATTTTATTGGTAGTGTCGGTAATAAAGGAGCTTATAGGTGATGGTAAAACAAGGTCAAATGTATTCAACTATCGAAGAGGCTAATTGACATCTTCCTGGTGCACATCCAGGAAGCTGAGATCCCCTAGGATAACATCAGAGATGTTATTACCTTGTTAAGAGACCCTGTAAGAGTCAAAATTCACACTCCGAGGGCTTGGGGGGACACACACAGAGGTATGAAGTGTCCCGGCTTCCCCGCCCAGCTACTCTCACACAGAGGGGCGAAGGCTGCAAGCCTCCATCCCGTCCCCCTTCCTCATCCCTCCGGGGAAGGCGGTGCTCGCCGGGACCCCTCTGTCCCCGCCGGCAGGTACGCGACCTCCCCACCGGTTTCTGCCCCTCCAGCGCCCGGCCCCGTACGGCCGCCAGGGCAGCCGAACGGCGTGGACTGCCGCCCCTCAGGATCCCCCGGCTCCCCTCAGGATGACCTGAGACAAGGCGCCCGAGGCGAAAGAAGCAGCGGCCACAACCTCCTACCTCGCCCGGCCTCAGGAGCCGAACCGGGCAAGGCGGAGAGGCCGCCCGCCCCGACAGGCCCGACAGGCCCCTGTTTGCGCCTCCGTCGCTAGGAGACGCCGCGCACGCGCACTGAGAGCCAGCGGGCGGGAAGAGGAGCCCTGATTGGAGGACTGCGCCTGTCACTCCTACCGCTACTTCCGCCCGGGGGAGGAAGTGGAGGAGGCGGCAGCCGTCATGGGCGTCCAGGGGCTGACGGGCTTCGTGGAGGAGCGCGGCACGTTCTTCACCGAGCTGCGGGTGCGGGACACCAAGCTGGTCATCGACGGGAGCAGCCTCTACCACCGGCTGTGCTTCGCCTCCGCCGCCGACTTCCGCCGCGGCGGCGACTACGGCCCCTTCGCGGCGGCGGTGGGCGACTTTTTCGGCAGCCTGCGGGCCTGCCGCGTCGCCCCCTTCGTGGTGCTGGACGGCGGGCGCGGCGCCGAGGACAGGAAGCTGCCCACGCTGCGGGGCCGCGCCGCCGAGCGGCTGCGGGCGGCCCACGGCCTCTCCCGCGGGGAGGGGGGGTGCCTGGTGCCGCTGCTGACCCGCGAGGCCTTCGTGCAGGCGCTGGGCCGGCTGGGCGTCCCCTTCGTGCAGTGTTTCGCCGAGGCCGACCGGGAGATCGCCGGCCTGGCCAACCGCTGGGGCTGCCCCGTCCTCTCCCTCGATAGCGACTTCTGCGTCTTCGACCTGGCGGCCGGCTACTGCCCCCTCAGCCACTTCCAGTGGCAGAGCGTCTGCCCGGGAGAGGGGGCGCGGGGCTGCTACGTTCCCGCTCGCTGCTTCTCGGTGGAGAAGTTCTGCAGGCACTTCAGTCACCTGAACAAAAGCCTGCTCCCTCTCTTTGCCGCCATGAACGGGAACGACTACATCGATCTGGCAGCCCTCGAGGTGTTCTTCAGCAAGGTGCGCTTGCCCAGGGGCTGCGCGGCGGGGAAGGGGGGGAAGCACGCCCGCCTTCAGGGGCTTCTGCAGTGGCTCTCGCAGTTTGCTGAGCCCACCGAAGCCATCGACGGCGTGCTGAAATACCTTAAGGAACACCAGAGAGAAGAAATAAGGGAGCTTCTGTGCACTTCAATGGAGGATTATACTCCGTCTGATGTGAACCTTGAGGACTTTTTTCAGAATGGGGAGTATGAATGTGAGGCTGCCAGGAAAGCAGACTTACCACGGTGGGTACTCGGTGCTTTGGCAAAAGGTAAGCTGGCCCCATTCGTCAGCGATGCCCTGATACTAAGAAGTACCTTCCTCCACGTTCAGGTGGAGAACATGCAGAGACCTAGCGCGCACAGCGCAGCTTTACCCATTCGACAAGTTATCTATGGACTACTTCTGAAAGTATCTCAAAATACTGAAGCTGCTTCTCCAAGTCAAAAGACCAACAAGCTGCCAGTTGTATGTGAATTTGACAGATTCCAAAAGACACTTAAAAAAACATTTGTTCAAGCAGCAAGCCTACCCACAGGTTTTTGTGATGATCATTTTCCTTTGGAGAAGTTAATTGAGGTAAATGGTTGTCACAACAGATCACGGTTAACAGTGTTTCACGAGTGACAAAAAGTATTTGGGACTCACGTTTGCCAACTGGTCGCTAAATGTGATGCCTGAACTAAGCCACCTCAGTAAGTAACTACATAATACAGAGGTACCTACAGGACTCCGAGCTTGGCCTGTGATACTTGAGAAGCTACATAGATTGCCTTTATCTTCTTCCCTTCCCGCCCCCCCCCAAGTGTACCCAGACAAATTATATGAAAAGTTGGTTGTGTGTGTATGTAGTATTGCCTGAATTTTCCATTCTACACCCATCTTTCATCCTCTGTATTGTTGCACTAATACTTGCTTTTATAACTATAGGAACTCAGTTTTGTGAAATTTAGAAAAGTGCAATTTAACACTACAGAACATTATATTTGATCAAGCGATGGATGTTTCAGAGCAATATTCTGAAACAAAATCTCAGCTGTGCTTTTTTACTAAAAATCACTGTTACTTCATGTATGAATCTTGCAGCTGCCCAGCAATTTTACCTGTTGCAAGTACGTGTCCGGCTAACGTGGACCCCTGCTGCTTGCCGGACAGAACAGCACCTGATAAACAGCTTGTAATCAAAGGAAAGTTGTACTAGGTTAGTTCCAGTCACCACTAGCAATTCTGTATATTTAAATTCTAATGATTAACTGTAACTCTTGCTGTGAATGGAAAGTAATCTCCCATTCCCAAAGTTGCATAACTGAGGTTTTGTATGCAGTATTTTGAAACATCTGGAAGTATAATCTGTGTCTTTTAATACTGCATATTTAAGCCACATGCTCTGTCAATTCTGGCATTCAGATCAACTGTTAACACATCTCTGTGTGTTTGCTGTATGTTTTTATCACTTGCTGGTGGCTATTTCATGTAAGAACCAAGTCTAATCACTACTGAGACCATTAAGTGCTACAGATAGCTATGGATCCAAAGGCCTACATACAGGTTATTTTACACAGGTTATTGTTACAGGCCTTTCAGACGAGGAATATGCAAACAAGAGTTTGAAAAATCATGTTCTGGGATTTTAAGAGACATTAATGACATCTTCATTGATGTTGGTACATATGCTGTTTGTTTAATGAATTTGAGATTCTGCTATTATAAGAAATCTCCTTACAAAATATACGGGAATTATCAATTCAACAGAAGGTTAGAAGAAGAAAGGTTATCCTGCGTTTACAGTGCTCTAGGCAAAACCTATTTCAGTTTATCTTCTACCCTGAGGATGTCTGCCTAAGAATAGGCAAAACCATCCTAATCCAGGTTCACAAAGCACTCTAATTACAGTTGAACAGCCTGCTGTGATTCTGCTGCATGCATGAAGTTATGCACTTTTTAGAAGTTAAATAGCACAACAAAGAGGGAACATGTGCTAGGAATTCATATACTGCAGGTGAAAAATGCAAGCTTCACACTTAAGATTTCATTGTGATTACAGGTAAGCATGTTTTCAATGTAATCAAGAACAGACATCACCATTACATCTCACAAAGCAAGGGTGATTTTTAAGAGGCACAGAATGAAGGTTTATATATATATATTTGGTATACCAAAGTAATTTTAATGCATTATGGTTACAAGATTTTCCAACCAACTCTACATAGGAGTTTAAGTCACCTGCTTTGAAGAAGACTCTGAAACCTCTTAAAAATCTAACTTTGGGCACTTGTAAAAAATGACTTCTATCCTTCTACCTAACATTTAACTGTGTAATTTTTAAAACTTAAGTAGTATTTAAAAATATTTCCTGTTCAGAATATATGTGAAACTTTTTTTTTTATCAAAAACACGAAGTGCTAGCTAGTTTAAACACAAGCTTATTTGCCTTTTGGAAATTGCTCACAGCAAATTTAAGTCTCTTACCTTTATTTTTCCACTCCATTTTTTTAATTTATTTTCAGGTGCCCATGTCATGCCGTCAGATGCTTTTGCTGGAGACTCTAGGAGTGAAAATGAGTTTCCTAGAATCTATCCCCAGTCACTTACAACTCCCCATTGCTGTAACATGTTACTGGATATGTTCTTCTGAACCAAAAGTTAAGTTGCATCAGTTAAAGGCTTTACTTCTAATGATAGTGTCTGGAGAACTTCACAGGATAACAAATGATCCAGGTATGTCTCCAAAGAAGACAATTTTAGGTGTTCAGCTACTATGTAAATATACAATAATTCATTTTTCCTCATTTATGGCGAGTTGTCCAAATTCAGATGAATTAGCATTGATTTACACTGTATCCTGAGGTGTCACATTCGTTTATATATGTAAAACAGTACTGTGCCATCTTGTAAAATACTATTTGCATTTACAAATGTTTTCTTTAGGACTAAAAGATTAATTTAGATATAAAAGTTACAAAAAATAAGTTTAACATATTTGTGCATCAAAAGAGAATGAGAGTAACTACTATTGATGCATTCAGATACTTTTTTTTTTTCCTTGTGAGTTTTTCTAAAATCTGTACTTAAAAATGCTGAGTTGCACAGGCACCCTTTATTTGCCTGTGCATTGTGAGAATTCCAAAGTACTAAGTTATCACAGAAATTGTTTCAGTAATATTTATACCTGTTAGAGTTACGGTGGCATTTCCTCTAGGAGTCCTTCATTTGATGGCAAAGATGACGCATGTCAGGGTTATACAGTTTCTTGCTAATAGAAACTGGACTGACACGGTTGCTACCTGCTTCCCAAGTGAGTGGGAGTGAGATGGAAATCTTGTTTGGAATTGATCCACTCACAGAACAGCATAGCAAATTACTTAAAAAATAGAATTCCTGATTTCACACTTTCAGATTCTCATGGATATTCATATTAGATTTTTTTATGCAATTTTATGTCTTAAAGTTCAGTTTGGGACATTTGAAAACATGAAATCAAACTGGAGGTTTGAAGACCCAATACATTGCAGATAACTTTTGTACTGTTCACAGCAGAACATTTAGTTGCATGTCATTTTGTATTTATAACCTAGATCCCACACTTGTACGTGCTGAAGATGACAGTACTGCATATAATGAATTTCTAAAATGGAAGGAAAAGAAATTGCAAAATAAAGACTTCGATTTAGATGCTGCACACAGTTTTTGCCAATGGCAGTGCTGTCTTCAGATGGGATTGTATCTCAACCAGCTACTTTGCACTCCTCTCTCTGAGCCAGACCTAACTAGGTAAGGATGTTTCAAGAGATCTGCTTTCCATACAAGCCCCTGATGAAGTGTGCTCACATGTTTTATTTTCTGTGTCAAAGTCCTTTGGCCAATTTTACAACATTTGAACTCTCTTCTTTAAAGATACTAATATGAAGAAAAATACTGATTAGAGTAAGTATCCCTCAGGAGCCCACTATTGGATCCTGTATGTAGTTAAGACCAGTTTTTTCACTAAGCAGCATGTTTCTGCACCTGCCCTGCTGAGGTGTGATTCTAAATGAGGATTCTCTCCTTCCTTTGAGCAGGCTTTACAGTGGCACCCTTGTGCACAGACTGTATCAAGAGCTTAAATCAACACCTTCAGTGGAAAATCTGTTCAGTTCATCTCCAAAAATGACTCGGCTTTACCAGGTTTTGTTAAATACGGTGGCGTCAACTGTATCTCCAGACTTCTTTCAGAAGATGACCAAGACCAAATCAGAGTCTTGCAAAAAGAAGAAAGTATCTAATAAGAAAAAAAAGACCATCAGGTGCGCTATACCAGAAACTCAGCATTTATGCAATGTTAATAGGTTTGCATCACTTGGAGTGGATGACTGAAAGTGTTATTCATGAAATAACTTTTAATGCCATGCAGATGGAAGAAATTATATTAAAATGTGACTATTGGAATTTGCTCAGCTGTTTTCACACAAGTTCCCAATTCAACCTTTACCAACAATTCCTGCTTCAGGGAACTTTTTTTATTTACTTTTTTGGTAACTAAGACTTTCATAAATAAAAGAGGTGCTGTATAAAAGTGGTAGTGTTTTGTTTTTCTTTAAAGGTATTAGTCTCACTGAAAAGGAGAGAAAAGTTGTTCAGCATTTCAGAGCTTATTTTAGAGGAATTCTTTTCCTGAACATTTATAGTTGGCTATCCCTCCACAAATTCAAAAATATTGTAGAATCAGTCTTTACAGGTAAAGTATTTGTACTTTTGGGGATAGCTATCTTTACTCAGTGACAACTAGTAGGTTGTGCTTCTAGTATTGTAGGCACTGAACTATACTTGGGGAGAAACTTCAGCTTCTATTCTCCACTTTTAACTAAGCAGGATTTAAATGCTTATATGCATACACAAAGCTATTATGGACTAGCAAGTTTCAGCAGGTTTGCTAATTCAGAGTGATTTTGTACTCTCTTCTGCCCTTAAACTGTTGTCATTTGAGTTAACCTCCTTTGTCTAAAGGCTATACTAAAATTACAGACCTGTTTAACTTGCCCTGATGTACACTAAATTACTTGACAAACCTTTACTATCAACATAGTAATACAGAAAAACAATTTATATATTAAAAAATCTTACACCATCAGTATTTCTCAGTGCTTTGTATTAGCTAACCTTCCAGCAAAATTAGTCAATTTACATAAATGCTTTTCTTGAAAAATTCTTGGTTTTCCCGTGTCTTCCCCATGTGAAATCCAATTACAACATTTGTGCTTTTTCTTCTCCAGAATCCATATACATTTTCGTGCATTCAGGAAAATCTTGATTTCCAGCTTTAATCATTAAGGTTTTGCCCATTACTTACCAGAATTCAAGCTTGACTCCTGCATAAGCATGTGCTCAGTTTTCAGTCCTGGTTATGTCCCCTATCTGACAGCTATCCACATGGAAGTAACTCACTCGATCTTGTGACTTACAGAAAGGGTCTCTGATAGCATACAGCTGAGTTTTGATACTGCTATATTATATTCAATGAGAACAGAGTAGATTTGTAACATCTAATAAATTAATGAGACTTTTTAAGATACAGTCTTAGTAATATTTGTCTTCAGTACAAAATTGCTACTTATCAAACTACCAGCAGATGGCGCCTATGCTCAACCATACAGCAAGTTACAAAACTTTAAAACCCGTTTTTAAAGGGACTTCAGTTTGCAGCAGTCTGCCAAGTCACATTTGCATCAGGTGACTACATTCATAAATTTAAAGTTCTTGATTTTAGTAACTAAAATCCTTAATCATCCAAACCATCCTCTGATCCATTATGATCCCACGTGTTTCATTTTACCAAGCTTGTAGTTCCTTACGGTTTTTAATCATCAGAAATACTCACATTTAAGGTAAGTCTTAAATGTAAAAACACAGGCATCCTTAATTCCACTTTGTTAGTGCTGTGAGAAGACAGGTCTTAATTTACTCTGAATCCCATACTGGAAAAGTACTGGAGAACTCGAGTTCTTCAGATTTGCCGAGAAGAAGTATCTTCAATTAGATAGTTTGGAAGACTGGGATAAACTCAAGTATTCCACTTTCGGATAAAAAGCCTGTTATGATCACATGGCATTTTGAGAATGCCTTTGGGAGTGCTGACTTGATGATTGAGAATTGTTCTACTGAAAATGTGTTCTCAGCGCAGACTTCAGCTGTTCTTTGTTGCTGATAAAATGAAATAGATATTGCAAACACCAGTCCTGTATGCAGAAGAAAATAATTACCAATTCTAGGGTTACTATTCAGAATTTAAATGAAATGTTCCAATTTTCCTTTTTAGGTCACTATAGGTTTTCAGTCTTCCTTGGGGGAAAAATAAAAAAATAAAGGGCTGTTATTAAAACTGAAAAGTTCTCTATTCCATGCTTTAGTAAGAGCACCTAAGTTCCTTGGTTGCTATCTTCACCCCTCATTAAATGCCTCATTTTTTTGTGGAAAAATCCCACTACCGATTCAATTGTTTTGCAGAAAAATCTCTCAAACTTGCTGTTAATTAATAAGTGTTCTGAAATTGTATTGAAATACCAAACACACTATAACAATACTGAACAACTACAGCCCCACTTGCCAAAGATGGTAATAGTTCAATGGAGGATCTCTGTTCAAATTTGTTCAAACAGAACAAATCTGTTCAACTTCTGAAAAGCAGAACTGTTGGAAATAAGAAACTTTTGGTTGAAGACACGAGAGCATTTCTGTAACAGGTCATCTAGTTCAGGCCCTACCAGCTCAGTGGTTCACATAACATCCTGCAGCAAGAGACGAGGGCCAGTCTTTCCCTTTATGCCATTAGAGCTCCTGCACACTGGTAGTCCAGCTAACGCGCATATTGAGCAGGTCCAGGTCAGCCAGAGCAATGGCTGAATTGCACGTGTAAAGCAGACTCAATGGTAGGTTCATGTCCTGTCTGGAGCCCCCCTTCCTGACCAAGTCTGGGAATCTCCAGGGTGTGAGGTGGAAGAAAAAAGAGAACAGTTAAAATTGTTAAAAATTAAAATAGCAGAGAAATTCATACAGCGCTTTCCAAACTGCCTTGTTTTTCAAGAACTCCCCACATTTTGAGCATGACATGTGGGCAAGCCAGAAAGGTAACTGTAGAAATATCCTAGTGCCCATTTATGACAATTCCTCATTAACCAACAGGATGATCTTCGTGACAGCAGGGCCCAGAGCCAGTATCAATGCTACACTCTCAGGCTACAGTGTGAAAAGATGTGTATCCACATGCTTGCAAGCCATAGAGATACCATTACGTCTCCAACTCCCCTTAGAGATCTTAGACATCCTCTTTTCAAGGTCCCCTAGGTTCCTTGCATTTCCTCAAGGGATGGTAAGTCCTACTCTGATGAGAAGACACTGATGACAACAGCTGCAAATCTATTCTGAGGAAGAACACCATTTCCAATTAGAGAATATTAGAGTACTCAGAAATTATCATATATTAAAAATACTTTTAACAGATCAAGACATGAGTCTATTATAATACTTCTCTAGACACAAAAAGTCATTCTGTAGGTTAAAATTATAAGTTACGCTACCAGTAAAAAGTTTATTTTTATGATCAGGGTAGAAAGAAGGAAGAGGAAGGAAAATCAAGCTTCTTTGAAAGAGGGGTGGGGGTTTTCGCCATTGGAGCAAGGATTCGTGCATTCATTTTCGAATTCAATACACTACAAATCATTTCAATAACAGTACTGTTTATAATCACTCAAGTGATCTAACAGTCATAAGCTAAAGTAAATACGGAACAGGACATGAAGCAAAGCTTGTATCTAAAATTATATCAAAACAAGCATGCTAATCTGGTGTAAATGCGAGTTTCTTTTAAAACAAAGAGACAACACACTTTTAAGAAAAGCAAACATTTACTTCAAATTGCAGTATAGGCTTTTCAATCACAGAAAAAGAAAAGAAAAACAGTGATCCGACAGCGGTCACATCCTGTGCAAAAAAACTTGGGATACAAAAAAACTGTAGCACAAGGTACTTGAGCCGCTTACACATTGCAGGATAAAGTAAATAAATACAGTAGCTAGAATATGGCACTCTTGTGACAGACTAAACCCAGTGGAATGCCTCTGAAATATTTTTTCATCCTTGTATTAGTAGCAAAGTCCCACCACCATAAAAGTAAAATAGTACAATGTTTTAAATAAAAACAAACTAAAATATTTATATCTAAGAGGATTTTACACAGTTATATCTTTTAAGTGCAGAAAATGGGACTTGGGCTTGGATCTTCCTTTAAATTAACCCCCCCCACACACAAAATTCCGTTCAATCTCAAAAGTAAGTTTATGTTTGAGGAAAAATGTTACCAAAGTTGCATAATTTCATTTATTACTCCCACAGCTGGAAGTTAAATTCTAAACAGTCTTGAAACATGAACGTTCATCCTTAGCCAGTAAAACAAAGGACTTGTCAAAAGCCCTTAGGATTTCTTTATCCTCCAAATATTGTTTTTCTTTCTCCTACATCTTTAGACAGCAATCCCTAAGTTTGCAAACAAAAGAATGCAATATGCATCATACATCAAGAAAAGACGAAGTTGACGAAGAAGAACTTCCACGTTTCTGGATCTTTTCCTTGCTTCTTTCAAACTTCTTTATGATCTCAGTCACTATGCACACAGAGGACGTGAGTCCCAGAAGAAACAGTAAATCTGGAAAGACATAATTAGCCTTTTTTAAATTTGCTATTTCAGGCTAAGGGCAAACTTACAAAAGAACAAGACTCACAAGACTTTCAAATTGCCCCCCAATCATTGGGTAAGTTCAGGAGAAATGGAGCAACAACTGATTTTTGCAGGACCAGAAGATTAACATGCATAGTTTATGCACAAATCATATGTACAGGCATGATACTTCCAACTTCTAAAGTATTTCATAACCCTATTTTTATTAACACCTATGAAAACAAAGAACACTAAGCAACATAATTAACTTCATACTGAAAAATATTAATATAACCAGAAATGACACTACAATAAAAAGAATTATGTAAAAACATGTATTTTATGACAATCATTAATTTTAACTCCAGAAAAAAACGCATAAGTAACAAATGTAATTAATGAGGCCAACAGCATTATGTATCTATAGCTTCTTAAAATGCACATGTCTATTTACCCTACAACAAGGCAGTTGATTATTTAATAAAGGATCAATATTTCTAAATAAGGTGTTTATATTTAGAGACAAGAACTGCTAAATAGCAAAATCAACAGTGCTTAAAAAATTTCAATGAACTCTATGCTTCATTTTTGCCTGCATCAAAAGTTATATTAAAAAAACTAATGTACATAAGCACCTAAGAAATTTAAGAATGCACTGATCAGTTGTGTAACATATGCATTTAAATCATGGTACCCAAAGAAAACATCTAAAGGGGTTTTTTTTTCCAAAAAAAAAGGAAAAAAAAATAAAAAGGTCAGCAGGCTTTGTATTCCTGTTGTATGCAAACAGCCAGAAAGTGCTCTTATAGAACGATCAGCTAATGCATTTACAAATTAATCCTTAACGTACAATTTAGAAAAGGGAACTGTTCTTACCCAAGACACTCAGGCTCTCTGTTTGGAAAACCTTCTGAAGTGGAGGAAAGTAAATGACCAACAACTGCCCCATTATAGATCCAAGGACAGCATAGCAGAACATTTTGTTACTGCAAAGTCCAATCTCAAACACAGATTTGGCCTGTTAAATAAACAACACATTACACTGTACAGGTAATCTTAATTAACTAGACAAGAAAATAATTTGTAACGACAATTTCTTTTCATCCAGACTTTTAGAAAAATGTAAAAAATTATTGTTGACCTTTCAGATAATCCCGAACAAGTTCTTGAACAGGCTAATTGCATTTTTCTCTCTGGTAAACAGAGCACAAATCTTGTCTTCATAATCAACGACTTGTATATTGAGCTGACTTTTCTGCAAGTACAGTGCATTAGAATGTGCCCTCTACACTAGAAGGAAGTGTTTTTGTTGACCCTGACAATTCACATCAGAAAACAGAGTGCAATTTAGAGTAAATGTAGCAATGTATACTAGCAATGTACTTTTCTCTCACACAAATTTTCAAATTTTGTTTCCTTGAAACAAAAATATAGACAGGAAGAACAGTTTAAGAAATTTTTGAGAAATTTTCCTTGGATTATGGGTTTAGGGTTACAAAATAAAAGAGTTAAGGCCTTCAAGCAGTTTCAGATTCTAGCAAGGACGCTGAACTGACAGAATTTTCAGGAAAAAAAACCCAACCAAGCGTACACAGCAATACAAACCACACTTCAACCTTTAATAAAAATTTCCTTGCTCCTTCTGTCAGGACAGAAGCATTACTACCAGCTCCGCATCATGTAAACAAATTAAGGAAACTAATACTTAACTGTAATTTAAGAAATCCTACCTAGTAAATATGTGAAACTGAAGCTTAATAGCAAACTTTTGAAACAGACACAGCAAGATCCTCCCTCAAAGAAAATTCTGCTTATTGTGTAAAAAGTGTGTAAATGGACAATACGAATCACTTACCTGAGATCTAGAACTCAAAGCATTGAACATATCAAAAAATACAAAACAGGTGAAAGTCATGGTTGTATCTCGAGGCGTTATTACATTGTCTCTTAACTGCCAACAAAAGAAAATTAAATGGCTTCAGCATGCTTTAAACCCTGCACAACTAAACAAAGGTTACTACAATAATTCAAGTTCTACTAGCTAGTAAATGAAAGCAAAAGCAAATTGTTTGCCCCAAGATGATTTAATAAATGACACAGCAAAAATTACACACCTGTAACTTATAACAACTTGTAATTCCAAGCTGTGATTAAATGAAGCCTCTTGACAAATATCCATGCAAGCACATGGAGTACCAAGAGTTCTATAACGCACTAGAAAAAGTTCAAACAACATTTTGCTCTACTGGGAAAAGAGAGTGAAAAGGCTGTTTCATAATAGACTGGCTAGAAGATTTGTACAATTACTTTCTATGGGCCAAAGTTTCCCAAGTAGATTTGGGACCTTGAAAAGCCTGCATTAAAATAGATATTGGGGAATAAAACTGTATTCCTCATTTCAACAACTACTTCAAAAATCTTCCTCTCTAATCTGCTACCTGAATAGATTATTAAATAAGCATGGACAAAACTTGCAACTAAGTTCATACAAATTCCGAATTCCAACTTATGGTATAAACAGGACTTCTTTTAAATTAGTTTGTTACTGCTTTAAGTTTTGTAATTTCGTCATACCTCTCTCCAGAAGACAAACAGTGTTCCACACACGATAATTATTGATGAAACCAGTATTTTAACAATCAGGTTTTTGGTCAGAATGCTGTCCTTCAAATTTCTTGGAGGCTTCCGAATAACATCTTTATCCACAGGCTCCACCCCAAGACTTACAATTAAAAGAACATCTTAGATTTTTATCATAAAAATAATTCACTACTTCTAACTTAAGGACTAGATCTTCTGAGTTGAAACATTTTAATCTTCTCTCTGTAGCCTAAGAATCATTTAAATAAGCACATGATATTTTCACTTTCAGAAAACTGAGTTATATGTATTAGTAACAGGCAACATTCTAATACTGCAGTTTGAGTACATGATATCAGACAATATTTGAATTACCAGATGTTAATTTTAAAGGAAGCTGTAATGTTAGTTATGTTCCCTATTTCATAGAATCACAGAATGGTTAGAGTTGGAAGATCATGTCGTTCCAACCTCCCTACCATGGGCAGGGACACCTTCCACCACCAGCCCCATCCAACCTGGCCTTGAACACTTTGAGGGAAGAGGCATCCACAACTTTGCTGGGCAACCTGTTCCAGTGTCTCACCACCCTCAGAGTAAAGAATTTCCTTCTAATATGTAATCTAAATCTACCCTCTTTCGGTATGTCTGTTACTGTGATCAATCTAGCTAAGGAATTTGCTGCTAGTTCCTTTCCACCTCTCCTTCCACCATCTATCTGCAGTGAAGAGGGTCAGAGGAAAAACCCAGAGGGAAGCCAGAATCCTGCATCCAAGTCTCACGGGCATAACTGTTGATCTTTACTTATCTGTGCTGCCCTCATGATTATCGTTAGATACTAAAGCAAACCAAAATTAACGAACATAGACCTATACTGCAAACATTGTAGTTCAAAGAGAAAGTTTGCTGTTTCAGAAACATTTCACTAAAGTTTAACCACAGAGTTTCCTTTATGAGCAACCATTTTCCTTGCTGAAATAAAAGAACTACAGACCTCTAATGAAATTTAAAATTATTACTTACCTTTGAGCTGGGGGTCCGTCCATAATAATATTGATCCATAAGATCTGCATGGCATTGAGAGGATTAGGAAAGTTCATTAATGTAGCCAGTGAGATTAAAGTCAGTGCTGCTATACTCCTGTTGAAAGAACCCATTTTTATAACTGTCAGCATGGAACATTTCTGAAGATCCACTGATAACTGCTTTCTAATCAACACTTCAACTGTTTAAGAGTAGATACAGATTTTGACAGTGTGAATCATGACTGACGTAAGCCTAACTTCAAAGGTAGAGCATGAATTCATTTAGAATACTCATCTTGACACAGTCCATATTTTAAAATAGCATTGTTCTGACAATTAAAAGACAGCAAATTTGCATCTTAAAAACATCCCAAACTTTAAGGTGACATTTCAGAGTAATCACTCACCTTCACCTAATTGATTTTTTACTGGGGAACCGGGTCCTATACTTTTATTGTGCCAGAAGTGGAACTTCTAAACATGGGTTTGGAAAACAAACTGCTTTTACACTTTTGATGTAAACACAACCACTCTGTGCACCTGTCACTAGTTTGACTAATCAGTCAAGGCAAGGTACTACCCTGGCTCCCTAAAAATACCTGCACCACCCCTCATTATTAGCAAGATGAGAAGGCTAGGCAAAGACTGAAAACAGATTAGCTGGTTGCAAGCTTGGTATTAGGAACCTCTCTAAACAAGTACGCACTAATTGCTTTCAGTGAAAGATTAAGTGGTTTCATAACCAACAAGAAGAGAGCAAGGCTTATAATAATTCCAAATTTAGCGCTCTACTGAACCCTATTATGCACTCCCTGCAAAGACAGCCAGAACAAAACGAAATAAAAAAAACAAGGGTAACTCATTCATTAAAAACCTGAGGCTACCATTCCCAAGGCTACCAGGCAAGCACACTTTCCTAGAATATCTATGCTTAGCTATTTTTCAGAAGCAGATTCCTAGCCTTCTACCAATGCAGGACACTAGTCAAGATAAAAAGTATAGAACACTTCTTACAATCTTTATGCAAGTTTGAAGAGGTTGGCATTTTCTGCGTTTTGCTGGTTTGGGGGTTTTTGGTGGGGATTTTTTGGCTTTTGGTGTTTTTGAGGGGGGGGTGTATTTGTGGTTGTTTGGTTTGGGGGTTTTTGGTGGCGATTTTTTTGGCTTTTGGTGTTTTTGGGGGGGGGGTATTTGTGGTTGTTTGGTTTGGTTTTTTTTTTTTTGTTTGTTTTATCTTCTGTTTTAAATTTCTGCAACTTTATTCAACCACTCTGAAATGCCATGAAGGCTTCAAAAAAGTACATGAACAACATGGTGAAGAAGAAAACCATGTTTCTGAATCCAGATTCAGTAAGATAAACTCAAAAAATTTTGAAACTAAGGCTTAATTCTTGTCTTCTTGTCTTATGTGCACATGATATAGTTAACACCACAAACCCGCAGGGATCCTTATATGCAAGAAAAGGAAGTCAGCTTCACAGAGCTAACTCATTCCACAAACCAGCATATGGATTACAGAGAAACTAACCTCCCATTTCCCTGGTTTCCTCCATTTGATATACATGTTCTGGTTAAAGAGGGAACAACTATGAACTTCTCCTTTAAACAAGGATCCAAAAGGTAGCTATCCTGTTTCTCTCCATCCTCTCAGTTATGGACTTTTTACATGTTCACAGGAAGCACTGTGACAAAGTTACACGTCTGTTTATTGTACTATTTTCTGGTTCTTTAAAGTGAAACAAGCCACCAAGCACAAAATACTGAAAATTCAATAGCATTGTATATCAGCTTCCTACATGATATTTGCAATGTTCACATGAATTTATGCAGCATCTGCTTTGTGATGCTTTGATTCACTCACAATGTAGTTAGAACCTTTGATATTGTCAACTTTTGAAACTTACGTGCTCAGTTGAAATCTAACAAAGTTTTTTATGTTATTATAAATTCCTTTACCCTCTTCAATTGCAGACCTGCAATTAAAAAAAAAAAAGATTACATCACTAGACAAATGAGACTACTACCAAAAAAGCTTAAAACAAACCCCAAAAGCTGTTATTTTAAGCAGCAATACAAATGTGAAGAAACAAATGGAGTTAAGGTTCTTATAACTTTGCCAGTCATTGTTTTTCAACTTGACTATGAGATTAATCAAAGTAGTTTTTTTTCCAGCTGCTTAATTTTCAAAATTAAATGCCAATGGTAAAATCTCACCCTTATTCTTTAAGATCCACCATCATCCCTTATGAGACCTTCCAATTCAAGTTAGATAATTTAAAAAAAAAAACAAAACACATGCTTTTATGAAACCATAGTAATGTAGCACGACCCTAGAAGACCACGTATTCTTCCCGCACCAGAAATAAGTATGTATAGACATATCTTTTCAACCTCTAGCATGTGTTGCAACTTGCCTATCACATTATCACAATTATAGCAGTGAGAAAGTGTTTTCTAATACCTATATCAAGTCTACTGTGCTGCAAATAAAACTGGTTGCTTTCTTCCATCCCTCCAACAGCCAAGAACAACAGTTAATGAGCATTCCTTTTGTAACTTTGAAGACAAAAAGATTAAAGGGGTTGGGGGAAGGATATAAAACTATGGAAGCTCATACTTTTCTTTTTTTTCCCTATTGTTCACCACTCTTTTCTATCTCTATAAAGAACTTCCCTGATGAAGTGACAGAAGTGGATGAAGCATTCCAGCAAAAGCCTCATCAAGCCCAAGTACTTACCACAGATGCCCTTCCTATGTACTCATCTAAAAGTATCTTAAAGGTATTCCCTTCTCTTTTTTGTTTTTGCACAACAGTACATTGCTGTTGGCTGAATTAGTATAGAAACCTTTTAACTCTCAGATCATCCTCTGACATACTACTACCTATGTACTACATTTCACTTCTTCCCAAGGATTAAGCATCATACTTTCAGATGAACTGAAGTGTTCAGAGATTGATGCATAATTTTGAAATGAGTGCTATCTTGCTAGACATCAGTCCAGGTCTTGCCAAGAACTACTACCTTCAAAAGTCAGATGGTTTTAATTCAGAATAAGATAAGTTTAGCTATACTGTCTTTAAAGAACACCAAACCAAAAAAAAATGAACAAGTAACAAATAGCTGGTTACCAGAAGTTGGTAACTTATTTTTACCTGTGATATTTAAATAGCTGATATTCCTTTCCTTTTCTGACACATCACATTTAAAGAATTGAAAACAAACACAGCACTGTGTAAAAGTTTTAAATTTTGAGAGGAATGCACTCTCTCATTTTATAAGATTTATGCTTCTGAAGTATGAAATTAAATGAAGATGAATCCTAATGACAGCTAACAGACTCATAATTTCACCTCAGTTTTGGTTCCAAAATTCTACTACCATAATTCTACTTGGAGAAGCAGAAATACAGCTTAGTTTTTATAGCACATACATGCACAACCTCCTTTGTTACTTACATCTGGTCTGTGTACAAGACCAAAGTAGCAAAGGTCTAAATATGTAAATACATTTTTATATGATTATTCACATACATAAAAAGACAGAAATGCTTAGTTGCCCCTTGTACTATTATCCTCCCAGCTCTTTTTTTAAGAACATAATATAGGTAATCACCGTAAAGATAGTTCTCCTGACTTAGCCAGGAACTCATTAATAGCTGCTACACTTACAAATTCAGGGAATTTCTTTTGTTTTTAAATCAGGCACCATTTCATTAAAAATATGTAACACAAGGTATGTACATAAATGCCACCTACATTATTGTCTGAAAATCATCATCCACGAGGATCATATCTGCTGCCTCTTTACAAACATCTGTTCCAGTTTGTCCCATTGCTACACCAATATCTGCAGCCTTCAGAGCAACAGCATCATTCACTCCATCTCCTGTCATAGCTACTACAGCACCATTATTTTGCAGGGACTAAAGAAATGGAAAAGAGCTTAAATGAGGGATTGAAATAACCCATCCTATAAAATTATTCTAGATACAAGGTTCGTGTCGTCATCCCCTACCCCCCACCGCAATTTCTTCTCATTCCATTGTAATGTCATAAAAAAAAAGAAACAAACATGCAGCTATTTGTATTGTAATGAATTTTTACACAACATTTTAAGTTAAACTTCAGTTTATATTGTCAGACAGCCTAAATTTTAAGGTTAAGGTATATAAAAATCTACCTTTAAGAGAAAGTAAAAAACTCTAGAGAAAGAAAGAAGATAATGTATTTTCATTTTAACATTTATCACCCTCTTATAATTCTCAATATATTCCAACTCTCAATGTTTTACTTCTTCATCCTTATTGTTGCTTTTCTGATTGTTCCAATTGTTACACTGAGTACGTCCCTCTTTGCTACCTTCTTTTGTTAGTTTCTGAATGGAAGCATTACTTCAGATATGGCTTGAAATTCATGCCCTTTTTATCCTGTTCTGAGAAATATCAGAAGCATGATTCTTACAAGCTCCTAGTCAATTCAGCTGCAATGTGACACAAAATCTCAGTCAACCCCCAGCTCTCTACATAGAAGAAAGCATGACATTGCCTACCACCAGCTGCCTATCCCTTGGGGGCACTACACATATTTCTAGGTAATATTTTCAAATACACTTCACTTTCAAACTAAATGCATTTCTGGTTTCATCCTGACACACTGCAGCACGTTATAATTTAAGTAAAGGCACCAGAAACAGTACCCATAGCAACAGTCCAGCATTTGAGCCTCTAGTAAGACGTACCTTTATAATTTTCAATTTATGTCGGGGACTGGCTCTGTAAAACACTGCAACCTGTTAAAAGCACAACAAAGAAGTAGTGAAAAATTGAGAAATGTAAAGAATTGCACTGGATTCTCTAAAGCTAGAGAGTAAGTATATTATCAAAGGCCAACTGTACTCTTGTTAGCACTAAAGTTGAATCACCAGTGAGCTGTGTTTTTAATGGTGAAATCATTAATTTCAGAGAAGACTCAAAGTGTGTTCTGGTAAACAAAGTTGGTGCTACTCATTTCAAGACAGAATATGTAATTTAAAAACCCTCTGAAATTGTGAAGCAACTGAGTTACAATGGCTTGCTGCTGGCCTTCCTGACTAAATTCATGCAGGCGACTGAGTAGCTCAGCTCATATATATAACATTAAAGTTTGCATGTTCAGACAGTCCATCCTTTTGTAATTTGTAGGAGTTGTCTGTATCTTTAATGATTTTTTTAATCGATCTACTGATTGTACTGAGTCCATGCTGATGCTACAAATAACGTCTTTTTCCCTTGTCAGCATTAGTGGCAAGGTACTTGGGACATTTCAATTGTACTAGTTTGTGTAGCGTATTATTAACAGATTGAAGTTTTAAAGCTAATTAATAAAGATTCCATCTTAGAAGGAATTATTTTTCCGCCTTTTTTTGTCTCCGGTCTTCTCTGTAAATTGAAATTTGTGTACATGGAATTTAGTTTTCAATAAACTCCAAACTGTTAGCATTTGCATCTATTTTTCCTTTTTAAGAAGCTGGATAAGAAGTTAGATTTCTCAACAGCCGCTTTAGGCTGTACACAGATATCAATCCTGTTGATTGATTTTAATTAATTCCTAACCTCGAAAACAAATTGGGTCTCACGTCGAACATGCACAAAGTAAATTTGTAGCTATTTCAGTTATTTGTGGTCGACAATCCTTAACAATAAGCATTACCAAATAAACAAAAAATTATTACTTGCCACACAATTCTTTTTTTCTAAGTTTGTTTTTGTGAGTCACCAAGGAAAGACAGAAAGCTGACATGCACATTTCTTGATTGTAAATATTGGCTTTTGGCTTGCTTACATCAGACTCAAGCAGTCTAATTTTGCAGTCTTTTGCAAACAGAGCAGCATTTTGATGCATCAGTTTTGCAACACAGCCAAGCCTCAACCTCAATTGCATTTGATTATGCCTTCACATTTACAACTTTGACATTGGCTAATACATTTAGTTATTTAATAACTGAAAAGTATTAAGCAGTAACTTAATAAATAGACCCTTTCAAAATTCTCAACCAGTGACCTCAGATCAATTAAAAATCATTAAAGATACAGACAGCTCCTCTTACAAATTACAAAAGGATAGACTGTCTGAACATGCAAACTGTAAGTTTATATATGTTAGCTGAGATACCCAAAGAAAATGGTCTAACAATAGAAAAAGGTATGATGCTTACTGAAAGTGATAGGCATCAAAAGCTAAAAAACAAACTGAATTGTTAAAAGACACAAAATTAATAAACTCCCTAAAAAGATAACCATGTGAGTTGAAAGAAATACATTTTCATATGGTCATATGTCAAACCAAAAGATACTTGTTTGATCTGGGACAGCTTCTGTGTTACTGTACTAAAAGCCTCTGGTAATTTACTGTATCACCTACTCCTATTAGAACCATGTTATTTGTATCTCAGAAGTTACATTTTAGCTTTCCACAGATAAAAGCATTTCTCAGTATAAAATATATCCTTTACTGCATTTCACTAAGTAGTATATCAAAACAAACCTTTGGTGTTATTTGAGAAAGCTGCTGAATATCCAAATCATCTATTTCTTCTCCAGAGATTGACTGTGAATTTTTGGAATACAATCCTAGTCGACTAGCTGGAAATAAACAATAAAAAGGTATTATAATAACTTGGCTTCTTGAAACATTAAGTACCGATTTTTTTTTAAACCTAGAGCAGAACATCTTAACACCTTATTGATTCAGTATAGTGGAGTAAATTATCTGAATTCTTGAGTAACAAACACATGCTACAAAGTCTATTCTGATCAGATATTTATCCCCTCAGTCTTTTTAGGCCTAAAGGTCTGGACTTCATTATGTCAGGTGCCATACAAACACAAGAGCTCAGTCCTTTCTAAAGAATTCAAAGTTCAAAAATAACAAGACAGAAAATGAAAAATGACACGAGGGAGACAAGGGAAAAGAAGTCTCTGACAAAGTACCGCTAGTTTGGCAGTGTACTTTTTATGTGCACATTCAACTTTTTGTTCATCATTCTGTACGTGAAGAATTCATATTCTGGCTAAACTACTTGTACTTTAATGTATTATATTGTAAAAAGAAGTTAAGTAATTTGTTTACATATTTATTAATAGTACTTAAACTTCAAACTCCGTTATATGGGAAAAAAAATATATTGGATTGTACTGAAGTGCTATATCCATCCTAAATACTCATTGTCACCAGCTATTTTAGTTTTTCCCTTTTGCTATAACACAGGCATCCCAAGAGGGTAGGGAGGGTGGTTTTGGGGGTGTAAGAATGAGAATCAGAAAATCAAGCACATGTTATAACAAAATACAGTAAGAAAATACATAGTCTCAAACAGCAAAAGTCATACATTAACCAAATTCAAAAAACTACAGTTTAAGCTGAAACCACAGTTCAGCTTAAAGCTGAACCCTAGCTTCAGGCTAGGCTTGTTGGGTTTTTTTCTAATTCTACTGTGCCATATCCAATATACCGAACTCGCAAACATTAAAGACTTAATACCCACACTTCATAACAGTTAGCTAGGTGTTGCCAAAACAGAAAACAAGTGAAAAATGAAAGGAAGTAGACTATTCATACCAATGGCCACTGCAGTCTCCTGTGAATCTCCAGTAATCATTTTTATTGCAACTCCTGATGTGATAAGTGTAGTTACAGCTTCTTTTACACCAGTCCGTGGAGGATCGATTATTCCCACAAGCCCCAAAAAAGTCAGTTGTCCTAACTCAGGACCAGAAGCTAAGGCTAGAACTTTTAGGAGCCAAAAAAAAAAAAGTTAATATTTGAAATTAACATTTACATCAGCATTTAAAACAACTTCTAATATCTGTTTTCAAAAATGAAAACTAATGTCATACAACTATATATCTGTATATTGACTAAAGGCCTCATTGCTGAAAACATTTTGAGTAGCTTCATTCGAGTATTCCACTTGAAATTAGCTTACAGCGAGAAGATGTTCAGAAATGAGACCTAACTGAACTTGCAGGCCAGCATAAAGCAAAGGGTGGAAATTGCAATTTTCTTTTTTTTTTTAAACCTTGGTAGCAATGTCTGTTATCTTGAGTATTCAAAATAGCCTACTTATGTATATTCCTCTCTTCTAAAGATTAGTCTTTTTACTGAACACACATATTCCATGTTTTAAAGATAACTTTCCTATTTGTTCTCAGATGAAAGTGTTTATACTTTCACTGTGTGGAAAGAGAACAGCATCTAGCTTTATGGTTTCTCTGTACAAGCATGGTCTTTTATGCAAGAGGATGAAAGGGAGGATCAGTTAACTTATTTTTATTTTCTGCTTTGATTTTTTCTTTGAGAGAGGCAGATTTTATTGAGTACATGCTGAATATTTTCTGGAATGTCTTTTACAGTAGGACTCTTAATTCAAATATATTTAAATGACATTAGAGTTGTAAGAGAAAAGCAAATTCACTTTTTTCAAAGCATTACCTTAGTTGTTTTGTTTGACAGTGGTCTGAAGCAGACACAAAGAATGGCTGTCCGAACAAAGCAGCACAAAAAGATACCATGCCTAGCATAAGTTCTCCATTTCTAATAATTTGCATCCTAGGAATTTCCTAAGCCAAACAGTACCCATACCTTCACCTTAAAAAGCTGTGGATGGACTTAACGGCCTAGAGGTCTCTTTACAGAGGCCAAACAAAGCCAGCCATGTATAATACTAGCCCACAATCACCCCCTATAAATCATCTTGTGAAAAATACTTTCAGTTGTATTTAAAAATCTACACAGCTTGTTAACATAAAACGTAATTCTAATAGCATCATCTGACATGTAATTATTTGCGCTAGCCTAAGTCAAAGGTGCCAACAGCCAAAGTAATAGGAAAATAAACACATTCACATTAAAAAAAAATGCACAAACATCTATAATAAGATATGGGAGCTATCAGGTAACAACGTACTATTCAGTTACGGTCACGTGCAAGAGATAACAGGAATCAGCAGTGCCTTTTCTCACCATTTGCAATTTAATCATGTTATTATACAGGCCTTAGGCAACAGCACCTGTTTTCCACTTCCCCGTTTTCAAGAAAAAAAAACAAACAACCCAGTGGCACTTACCAAACAAAAAATTCCTAGTGTTTTTAGGTTTTGGGGTTT
Source organism: Anarhynchus alexandrinus (assembly GCA_008711295.1). Classification (NCBI taxonomy): domain Eukaryota; kingdom Metazoa; phylum Chordata; class Aves; order Charadriiformes; family Charadriidae; genus Anarhynchus; species Anarhynchus alexandrinus. The sequence goes on from VUYV01000059.1 coordinate 4,195,909, forward strand.
AAGCAGTGCCATTTTTAAGCGGTGCCATTTTTAAAAATATGGTTATTTTGAGACACTGAAACAGCCTTACCCCTAAGTCCTGCAGAGCCCATGGATGTCTTCTCTTGCTGGTATTGCTCTCTCTGTTGCTGAACAAGAGGTAGGGTCTGCCCCTTACAGTTATATGATGTACAGTACCTAATGACTTGTTCATAAGCACCTTTCATAAAGCAAACTTCAGGCTTGTCCTAAAAGGAAAAAGAATTGTTGTGTGCACATGTATGTATGTAGATATAAATATATACACACACAAGTACATACACATATAAGAATGGTATATCTGCACTCTTCTGAAGAGTCTTCAGAACACAACGCAAATCAAAATTACACTTCTAAACTTAGAAATCTGTTCTTCTGAGTATCTCTACACAGCGTGTGTTCAAGAGCGGCAATGTCAAAAGAGCCAAGCTAACAATCAGTATCTCTTTTCGGTAGACATCACACACATTAGACACTGCAAGTCACAGTTTATAGACTAAAAAGGACAGAAAAACCTACACAGAACATTAGACCTGAAAGACCTTTAGCTCATCATCTGACCAGCTGCACAGGTCATTAAACATCACCTGCATCTTTGTACCACGCCTAACAACTCCACTATTTTCCAGATCGCCATCTAGTCTTGATGGTTACCACCTACCTTGAACACTTAATTCCAATGCTAACTCAACCCATCCTTTCCCTTCCTGCCTTTTCCATTAAGAATTGCTGCCTCAGCTCAATTTCCAATCACTGATTCTCATCTTCTCCCCACTGAACTAAAAAGCTCTTTTTTTTAATATATCTATTTTCTCCCTGTGAAGGTATTTATGCACAGTAGTCAAGTTACCTCACTCTTTCTGAGAGGCTAAACTGATAGAGCTTTAAGTTCCTAATCCCACTGCATTTTCTTAGCCTTCAAATAATTTACGGTCCCTTTAAAACTGCTACCAATTTTTCAACAATCTTAAAAGTGCTGATACCAAAACACAGACAGAACAAATCTTTACATGAATGAAAACCAAAGCAAAGATTTCACTGTGATATTTGAACACTGTCAGCAAGCCTTTTTTTAGTCACAAGTACTAGGAAATTTTCCATAAATCCAAGATGAAGTCTGTCAGTGCACATATTATCTAGAAGTCTCCAGCTACCAGACTGGCAGTGACTATGTCAATATTTGTAGCAAAAACATTCAGACTGGTCTAAATGAAAGATGAATGCAAATATGTATGTGAAAGCACCAGAAGAGGGAAAAAGAGGTTAAAGAATGGTTTGTATTGATAATGCAGTACACTGTTGACATCAATAAAACCTGTCAACACTGGGGAACGTGCTGTCTGCACCAAAACCAGAAAACCTGTGTTTTCAAACAAAAGAAATTTTACTATCAAACGTCAAGGCACCTTCTTGCTCTTAATTCATTATGTAACTATGTAGCATTGAAAGAGCAAAAGATTGGCAGAATTGCTTTACATGTTTGAGGACGGAGGAGAAGGAAGAGAAAACAACCAGGTATACGTTCAAAGTCTCAGATATCAAAATACTCAAAATAATTTCCCAGTGTGATTTTTATGGAAATAATTTCTTGTGATTCTTAATCTCCACTTGAGAGCTTGAAACTAAAACTGTGTCTATTATCAAGCCACATTCCCAGGACTGTGCACTACTACCAGCCTGCATTAACTTCTGAAGTGAAAAATTAGGAAATTAAACAAGGTAGACAATCGTTCTGCAGAGCCAGTGCACAAGGAAATAGCGACTCAGGTTTACCTGCTGCGTTCTGTGAACACATTTAACAGCCATCCATTTTTGTTCTGAGCTGAAAGGATATTCAGCCTTCCTTATGTAGTCTTCCTGGAGTCCATCTAAACCCATCTGTACAAAACAGAAGTACCACCACAATGTCAGGACCGCTTCTTTTCAAACAGCTATGCAATTTGTTGATTTGTTGAGACATCTTAGTTAACAATCATTACTTTGTTAAAAACCAGTTTCATCTTTAAAGTTGCTTTTGAGCACACTGTCCCAGTTTAGACAAACTTCTGACAAACTAGCACTGAAACCCCCCTGGCAGCTTCTTTCAGGCTTCAGCGTAAGTCAGACCGTTTAACGCTATTCTTCTGTTGATCCAAGGACCTCGAAATACTTTGTAGATTACGACCATCCACAAACCCAAGTCTTGCAATGGCTAGTAATGTAGCTAAAACAAAAGCACGTCTAAACCCCCAAAGCCTTTTTTTCTTTTTACATCTATGTAATTTCTCTGCTAGGAGAGCCTACAAAATTACAACACAAGGCTGTGGCAAAGTCTGGAGAAGGCAATTTAAGTTTGAATGATCCAACCTGAAATGAGGTGGGTTTTTTTAAGTTATCAGAAGCACCAAAACATTTAATCTGAAACCAACCATGAAGACTCCAGACAAAATGCATTGCATTCTGAATACTGTTCCCTCCCCACCACTGATGCAACTCACACCATTCCATGCTCTACACCTGACCAAGTCCAAGAGGAAGTGGCGATTAAAGAAGATGCAGAAGCAGCAGCCTGCCATAAGCCATTCTCAGTACTTGCAGAGCTTCACAACTCCTTCACTACCTCCCTTTCCAGCAACAGATGTGAAAGACCCCTGTTCTTCTCAGTTTCTATGGGTTCATTCCAAAATAACATCACTCTGGTCCTTTCCAGTCAAAGACTGAGGACTTGGAATGAGTCTCAGCAAGAAGACAGATACATCTCGGGCCTCGGTTACACAGGGAGAGAAAGGCTGTAATGCATTCAACTTCCAATGTTTTTGAGTGTATTCACCATCACAGAAAAAAACCAAGTGCTAAGAGGCCTTGCCACATTTCCCAGCAGCTCTAATGGGTGTGTCACAGCATTATAGAAAACAACAAACCATTAACCACAGTGTTCACAATTCGAACTACATGTGCCACGCACTTAAAGGGCCCTATAAATGCTGCAGTCACCAACACATCACTTATCAACTTCTTACTGCTTCTGATGAGAACTAGGAAAGAGACAGCGCAATCAATATTCAACAGGTAAATTAGCTTGTGGCAGGTAAAATGACAGTAGTAAGTGCAAAAAGATGAAAATAAAGATTTTACTTCAATTCTAAATAATTTTTTCTCTCATCTTTCAGAATGCCCAAGTATTTCCAGCAAGAAACATAGGAGATGAGCAGTTGCAATACAAATCCAGGAGCCCCAAAGGAGAAGAAAATGAGAAAAAAAAACAACCCCAAACCAAACCCAAACTGATTTCTACACACTTCCCACCTGCCAGGAGTCCAAAAAGCACCATCAAGTACACACCTTCATAGCAAGTGCAATTAAAGCCCCTTCTGTTGGCTTCCCCATTAACGTGTTGTTTCTAATCAAAGCATCATTGCACACACAACCGGCCTAAAAGAAGAGGAAGGAAAGGGGAGAAAACAGAACACAAAGTAAATGCCACACAAAGCTCTTGTGCTACATCATCAATTAAAACTCACCTCTCTGTGCCAAGATCTTACCTCAACAATTTTGCTAATGGATGGGTTGTTATAACCATGAATAACTTCACCATCGAGCATCACTTCTCCAAACCTGTTATAACCTACTCCAGTAACCTGCAAGACAAACAGCCAAAGGCAGTATGCAATGTAATGTTCACCAGCTTCATAAACTGTTTTAATCTCAGCTTTTTACTATAAACTACTGATAATTTAAAAAAGGCCATTCATGATGACTGATTTTACCCCCTGTGAATGGATTCTCCTACTCAGCTTCTAATGCAGCAGGTACTAAGTTAAGGAATAAAAACTCTGAAATATATTAGAGACTTATTTATTTATTTTTTAAAGTAGCAATTTTATTCCTTAGCATAAATGCAGTGTATGTTGTTTCCTTACAGTATGAGGCTTGCTTTCTTTTTTTCTTCTTTCTTTTGCTTTCTAATTTTTTCCTCCTATTTGTCTTTATCCTGGTTAATAATGCATACCCCTTGCAGGGGAATGGAAGTACAGAGCAGAGTCCTACTTTCATCCAGTAAGAAGGGAAAAAAAAAAAAGTCATACTTGAACAGCCTCTCAGCTGGGACCTCAGAGAGGTGATAAAAACAGTAAAATAGAATTTTTAGTGCTTAAAAACCAGGCATCCCACTAGGATCCTAAAAAAGTCTTCATATCTACAGCATAAACAGCTAATATATTTTACAGCCATTTCAATTTCTCTTTGAATTAGGAAAAAGGAGTTGATTTGACCCAGATGTAAACAAACTGTACTAGTAGTAAAGAAAAAGCAATTACAGTATTCCTATAGAATTCTAAGAATAGAAAAATAAATACTAGGATATATAAGCAAACACAGGTAATTAACAGGAAAGGATAAGAAAAAATGCCAGTATTTATGCTTACAAAACTCAATGACAAGACCCTCTATTAACTGTAACGTGAAAAAAAAAAACCTGATCAAGAAGAGTTTGAGAATTTAAGAACCTGTTTAAAACATTTCCATGAAACCACATCGAGCTCCACACCTTGCTGCTTTTCCATTCCTGCTGCTTTTACTTCTCTTTTGTGCATTTACATAGTCTTTTAGCCAAAAGCTGCATACCCCTATTTTAAATATTTGTAACATGCAGATTTTATTTTTATGCACCTGCAACAGCAAACAGTGTCAACTTTCTGTACTGAAGAAAAAAAACAATCTCTCAACTTGTCTTTGTACTGCATCTCAGCATCTTTTATTATGACCTACAGCCATCAAGACATTCAAGAACTTAACATATTATACAAAAAAATTCTTCTGTAACCAGAGAAGGATTGGATAGCACAGCTCAAAGGCTGCAATACTAAATGAACTGAAGAACAGAATTAGCTGAAAGTTAAGGAACAGGAATTTGATGCAATAAGTTTACACCTTCTTAACTGATGCTTTACCTGCAGTAAAGCAGGTAAACAAGTGTGTTTCATCTGATACACACAATGAAGTGAAAAGGAAAATTAAAGTCTAACAGTCTCACTACATACCTCAGCATGCTGGCCATCTGAAGTAAAAATATGAGTAACAGTCATTTCGTTCTTTGTCAGAGTTCCAGTTTTATCTGAACAAATTACGTTGCAACAACCTGAAATAATCAATTAACATTTATAAGACAATGCTTGTTTAGAACAATGAGAGTAACTAATAAGAACAAAAGCATTCAAGAAAAGAAAATTTTGAGAAATACGGCAGCTGTCTTTGTGAAAAAACAAAATGGGATTTAACAAAGACAGCTGATTTCCAACTATTAATGAATTGCTGTACAAGGGTCTTCGCAAGTTTGTCCAATAAATAAAAACAAATCTATTTAAAATCCCAACTTCACAACTCGTCTGAAATGCTTCCATTCCCTACCTCTCCCTCATTTTATTCTGCTCTATCTCAAACCACACTACGGAAATCGCAATTGCAACTCCTGATTAGGAGGAAAGCTAAGATGCTGCTTTACAGCAGTCATTCTTCTTTACCAAAAAGCACAACATCTAACAGTTGCACACACAAGTGTGACTTACTACTAAACCTGCAAATTTTAAGATTGAAAAGGTTACAGAAATGTGAAATTTATATGTGGCTTTTTAACTCAGGAAAAGAGTATTTTGAAAAAGCGTTGCAGTATCTTGACATTTTTGGACACAATAGAAGGAATAGCAAAAGCAACAGAAAACCTTGCAACGCTAAGGAAACTCTGCTAGAGGCATTAGAAAAAATATTTCCAATCTTCAAATTCAAAAAGAAATTCAAATGAAGCATAATTATTTAACTTAGTATTTCTATTTCTTTTCCATGTCCTGTGCTTCGCATGTTTCATGACTGAAACTGCATACAGAATGTTTTTAAGCTTTAATAGTTTTAAACAATTTTAAGTTTAAATATGAGCAGCATAACATCCTGAAGGTGATTACATTATGATTAATAATAATCGTGATTACAAAGTTTTTTCTAATATTCAAGCTTGGATTTGTTTCCAACTGTCAATACCAGTCCTAAATTTACACTAAAAAATTTAATTTAAAAAACATTTTACTAGTCTTAAGACGAACATCTTACAGCAAACAGGTATAAAGGGTACTCCATACATCCAACCACTCATGCAGTTTAGAGTACCGCTAGCATGACATGCTGACAGACTGTTTATTTGAGTTCAAAAACAAAAAAGTAGAGGGCCCACAAAAATGTATACCTGAATTCTAACTCTGCTTATAATGCATTCAATTTAGAAATGTTTTAGACACCACCACATTGCCACCAAAATAAGAATACCTGCTTTATTTTAAACATTAGTCATCAATATTAGTGTTGATATCCTAACAATCGTATCAAAATACTATCTCTAAGTTAGTCTAGTCATACCTAAAGTTTCAACAATAGGCAGTTTTTTTACAATAGCCCGTTTCTTCACCATTCTCATCACACCAAGGGCCAGTGTCACTGTTACGACAATTGGGAGTCCTTCAGGGATTGCAGCTACAGCCAAACTGTAATGAAAGTAATTATACAAATCTTGTCTTAGAATGTCATACACGAATACATAGTAATGATGCATTTACACTTTAGAACATTATTTCTGTAGTTGTCTTGTTCACTGAGGTTAAAAGTGAAAGGAAGCAGCTGCCGTTTGACTCTAGTTGTACACCATTCATTATAAGACACACACTGACGACAATAACAAAATGCAGTAACTTAGACATTTCTACTCATTACTTATGCAAAAGTATGAAGAAAAGTTGGGGGGAGGGAGAAATCAATTGTACATCTGTTTTGCCTACACAAAACACTAATTAGTACTATGCAAAGCAGCCCAGATTGTGAAGAATAAGTGTAGACAGCTCTAAACAGAACTAGGAAATGCCACCACTTCAAGTGACCGCTGATCCACAGCTGTTGCTTGCAGATCATGATGTGGCAGCAAGCAAAGTGCGGGAATGGCACAGAAGGTCATTTAAAAAACAAACAAATAAAAAACCCCTTATGACAGCGTAAACAAGATCACAATAATTCATTACACAATACTCAAAGACGCAGGTCCTGGTGCTCGCCCCTCCCCTCTCCAAAAGGGTAAATTTCCAGAGTCTGATCCTGTCAGTTAAAGAAACACTTCTGCCTTATGCATTGTCCATGTAATTAGCAACTCAGCAACTTTTCTAAGAGTACGGAGTTAGATCATCTAAACTCAGTGTTATTCTCAGCAGACAACACCCTGGGATTAAGTTTCCATAATATGCTAGAAAATGAGCTAATGAACTACATGACACAAGGCTTGTAGTAACTTGGTTTTATCTGATGCCACTTATAAAATTATATTTATTTTATTTACTCAGTGATGGAAATTCAAACTGTACAACTCTATCATCTGTTTGCAGATATTCCACAATATGCTCAGAAATCACCACATAAATGCACGGTTTAAGAGACTGACAAGAACATACTGTATCATTAAAAACGAGTATGAATTTGCTTTTTTACAGTACAAAGTCTATTTTCATTTTGAATCTTATGAGAACTTAAAAGCAGAGTCTGTGTGCAAGCGTATTATAATATACATCACTGGCTTTCAGACATTTGCTGCAATGCATGATCCACACTATATAAAAACAAAAATCTTACCTCACACCAATTGTGAACATATCAAGGATATGCTTTCCTTGCAACCAGCCAACCAGCATAATAACTCCTAGCAAGAAAATAGTCATCAGAATAAATATAAAACCAACACGTACTGTGTAGCCTCATGAGGACAAGAAAAAGACCTCAAATAGCCAAAACCAAGCTTCTAATTGTGCTACACCTATAAAAATCTATTCTTTCTTTCACTGCCAAAGCATGATTCCGTTAGTATGGCAAAGTTGAAGAAAGTTTCTGCCAGTCAAGTTGCCCAATCATCCCGCCAGTGAAGTACTCACTTGTGCACACCTTGAATCAGAATACAAGACACATTGTAATTTAAAAGGAAGCATTTAGAGGACAAAAAGTAAGTCAGAAAAGTATGTGTGCAGAAAGAAGCAAGTAAACGCCCTTATGATGAAAGTTATGACACGTTAGTCATCTTCAGATGATTAGTGGCATGAACTCAAAGTGACCACTAAAATGAGGAGCCAAAATATTAAAAAAAAAAAAAGAGAGATCAAGCTTTCCATTTTCCCAAGCCTACACATTAGTTTCAGTTACATAATAATTTGTAATTCTTTTACATAAATTCTCTTACCTATTATACCAAAGGAATACAAGGAAAGCTGTTTTCCCAAGAGATCCATGCTCTTCTGCAGAGGTGTCTTTGGAGCCTTGATGAATGGTAAACATGCAGCAGTTAACAAGCACAGGTTAAAAAGTATGAACTCTATCACATATTACTTCAGATGTGCAAATTTCAAGACACTGTCAGTGAATAAGATGCAGTTATACCCTATGTTTCCATGGGGTGGGAACTTTGTGAAAACAGACTACTCTGTTCCGTTCTTATGTAGAATTCAAAGATGCAAGAACGCTTCTATGAAATTAAAAATTTATTAGAAGTATTCTTTGGGAACTTTGTGATGTCTACAGCAAATTTTATTAAAAAAAAGATTTTATTATCAAAGATTCTATATTAAAAAAAAAATCATGCTGACTAAAAGCCACTGCACTTCTTCCAAGAACAAAAGTTCCTGAAAGCAAGAACGAAACTGACTTTTCAAGACAGAAGCATTAGAGCCCTGGCCAATTATATCTCAAACAGAATTTGTTAAATCATATGCAGAAAATTTAGCCATTTAGCCAAATAGAAAACTATGGAAATATTTAGACAATTTGCTACCAAAAAAAAAGGCCATAGAAAGAAGGAGAGGACACAAAGCAAAAATTTTAATTTTAAAAAAACAAAACAGGAAAGTGTATTTTTACATTGGACACCAGTAAGTTTGGCTTTTTTAATAGTAATATATGGTGGACTACACTATAGAAAGTGTGGCAAAAAAAAAAGGAAGACAGGGTCATTGTAAAATCATCTTTGTTCAACAAGTTATTAAAAAAGTGCACTATGTGAGAAAGCTGGTATCAAGTTTGTTTCACTCTTAACTTCAAAATTTACTTGTAAAATGAGTTTACTATATTATAAACATCAAAAATAACCCTCCAATACTCTAATATTTCAGAATATTGTTGATGTAGAACGCTCACATAGGGTTCTTCTTGTTGGCTTTTTTTTTTCCCTCACTAATAATTACACTTGTTACAATACAAACTAAATACTATTGAACAGATGATCATATTTTCCTCACGTGTATTAAAGTGGATTCCACTTTGGTGGCTGGACAGCAGTATTCCTTTGAAAGGTATAGTAAGGCACTGCAGCTTACAACACAAGGTCAGTGAGGCACTCCTGGCTGATGCACTTAATGCCCTTAGCTGCTCTGTTTGGGCAGATTTCAGAAATGTAAATATATGGGGAAAAAAGTGCTGCCTATAATATGCCTGATCATGTCCTGGCAGCTGGAGACAGACTGCCTCCTTATGATCCTACATTGGTCAGGCAGCCAGAGAAGCTAGAAGGCTCTAGATATACAAAGCACTCAGGAGTCTGAATTCCCACGTGGATCAGTGTACTGCAATGAGGAAAAATCACTGTGGGAGTTTGATATACAAGGGTCAAAGGAAGCTTATAAAAGGATAAGGTGGAGATCATGAAGCAGCAGGAGAGACATGCATAACCCCAAAATACACTGCTAATCAAGGGAATACATAGTCCTGTACATGCAGCACACAAATCTGTCATAAATCCCTTTTGCACAAATGTAGTTCCACTTGAAAAAAAATACATTTCCACAAATTGTAATGAGATTTGTTCCGTTAAACAGGTTCAGAATATTATTTTCACGGTTAATATTTTTAGGTCAGCTATGGATATTTTGTTGCACTGAATTCAATTACTACTTTCATGTTCAAGAGCTAAGATTTGTTTCACTAGAGGAAAGAAAAATATTAAAAGCAATGTAATTGAGTTTAACTAAGTTCCTATGGAATAAATTCAAATTTTTAATGGATGAAATACACATTTACAAAACATGTCTTTGCTTCTAAATATTCACTCTTACCTCTTCTGCTTGCATCATTTTGAAAACCTCCCCAAATTCAGAGTTTTCTCCTGTTCCAATAACTATCCCCTAAAAAAAAAAAAAGCCAATTCAAATCTGAAGTTTAATTTTTATGTTAGTGGCTGCTCTTGACAGCTTTGCCTCAAATAGTGGAAAATGCCATTTAGCTTGCTATGATTTCATTAGCATTGTTTATAAAATTAATTCTTGGCACAAGTAGGAAATATTTTTGCTGAAAAACATTTTGCCTCTGTGAAACAAACTGCTATTCTGTGCACTGCTGAATACTTAGTAACTACCAGTAACAAAACGCAAATAGGGTAACATCTATCTAACACTAGGCAAAACTGGACTTTCAGTTACAGATTTTCAAACACGTGAATGTAGTTCTAGAAGCAAAATACCACATCTTAGACAGCAGGGTTTCCAATCATCTGCTCCCTATAAATTTGAGCTCTCCTGGCCCTAGAATAGTTTTCTTTTTAAACCAGTGTCTGAAAAAGCACCAATGAGAAAAGACCTGCAGTGTATCACAGTAAAGTCTTCTATATTTCCAGTAAAAAATTCTATTTCTATTCCATTTCTGTTCTTCCAGAAAACTCAAAATATACGTAGTCTTTAAAGTACATTTCTCAATTGATAGGTGAACTTTAAAAATAAGAACTGCCTTCAAATAGTTGAAACATGGAAAATATTTTTCTCTATTAATAATGATTTTACCTTTGCTTTTCCACATCTGACCAATGTTCCCATGAAAGCAATATTGCTCCTAGAAGTAAGGTCTCCATTGGTTGCTGCTGGCTGAGGAGCTGTAGATTTAGAGCAAGGAGCTGTCTCACCCGTGAGACTGGATTCATCAATAGAAAGGTCCACAGCCTTTGAAAACAAAATACACGGACTACGTAAAAGGCAAAATGACAATCTTCTGTAAGTAGTTGGAAGTGTTAATAGAAGTTCCCCAATTTTGACCATTAAAAATACACCCAATTTATTCATATGGTAAGAAGCTATGTCAATATCAACCATAGTTTAAGGACCAACAAAGTAACAAGAATCTTACAGCAATGCAACAAGCTCTCGCTTTGAAGAGTCTAAGTTTACTCATAATTTTATGGTCATGATTGGTTTTCTAGAAAACATTCCAGAGGTTGCAACTGTGATGCATTCTGGCACCAAACGAAATAATTAACTGGGAATGAAAGTACACATTTATATTATCCTTTCAATTCTTCCTCTGTCTACTTACTCCTATCATGCTCCATTAAGAACTCGCTAACAAAAAGCATATTTCATACAGTGTTTTTTGTTCACAAAGTCTCTACAGGGAGAATGCTATTCAGGCAACAATCAAGTAGACTAGAGGAACAGAAGCTGCCTTTTTTTGTTTTAGGTTTTACTTTTGTGGGTTTTGTGGTAGCATGCAGGGCACTTAGAAAAGGAAAAGGTAAAAATGAGTTATTCTGTATTAATCAGCCGACAGATGAAGAAAGTAAAGCTTGTGCTCTATAAATATCATCCAAACCAAAAAATAACTTATCAAAATATAAATTGAAGAAAAATGTCTTTCCTCAACTGACATCAATTCTTACATACTAATCTACTGACTTTAATGACTCCTGAACAGAGCCAAAGCGTGAATCATAAAATTCTGTTCACAAAATTTAAGTAAAATAATTTTGTACTATTAAAAAGTATAGAGCCACTATTGGTGACCATACCACTAAATGTCAAGATAACCTTCTCAAGAAAAACAGTGTTAAAGGATGAATAATAAAACTCAACTGCCAAAACTCTTTCAAAGGATATCACTTCCAAAGAGTAAGTAAGAATAAGTTACATCGCACTTGGTACCACCACACTATAGCAGATCACTCTGAGATTTGAGTTGCATTTTTTTTGATGTTTGTTTTTTTTTTAAGTGGCATGATAACTCTGATGCACTCCAGTTCTAGCTGAACAACAAAATAAACACAGGCTGCTAGCTCAAAAATAATTTAGTCAGTGTTAAAAGATGATAGTACCTTTACTAAAGTGCTTTCTGATCAGTCAAATCCCTCTAATTCCTGCTATTCTCTCAAATAGTTATCAGTGTAGTACCCATTTTTAAAAGATGGATGCTGTACCAATAAAGGAAAAGGGACACTTGTCAAAAACTGCAATGAATCTTTCAATCAAAGCAATAAAGAATTATTAACTCCAGAAAGTTCTACAGTAATTTAGTATTTGTGATGTATTCCTCAGACACCAAGCTGAAACAGGATGAAGATGTCACTTTGCTACTGTTCAGATTTAGCCATGAGCTCTGAAACATATATCATCACTCCCAAAACAAACTGTGTTCAAAGCCTACACTGTTATAAGTATGTTAGTTCTTGATGCAGTATTCTGGCTTTAGAGAAGATTATCATAAAACTTGATGGACCTGTCATTAACATACAGAAAACTTAGACCAGAAAAGGTCTTTCGGAAAACAAGATTGTCCCTGCAAGATTAGACCAGTGAAGAAACTTCTCACTTACACAAGAGACTTCAGAAAGTACACAGTGTCTACTTATTTCTGCAGTTTTCTAGGACAGCACCAATCAGAATATGCTGAAGAGATCTAGCTCTTTATCTCAAAAGATGATCTCCATTTAATTTTTTTAAATCCACCACCCCACAACAATGCCCAGTAGAGATAAGATGAAAACAAGATTACATGCTCTTATTTTTAAATGATCTGCAAGAGTAGCTGAGATAAGGATGGCACAAATTTTCATCTGGTGTAGGACTACAGACAGCTGAGAAACTTCTAATTCCATTTCTGCTTTCCTTTGTAAGAGGGCCAAGCATGCCGCTACCATAGCATTCTACAAGCTTATGAGCAAGAAAGTCGATGCTGCTGCAATAGCAGTTTCCTATCAATGCAGAGACTACACAATTGCTGAGGGAAGGAGAAAGTGTTTGCAGTCACAAAAAACAAACCCACTCAAGTATTAACTACACTACAGGGGCTAAGAACTGATGATCCAGACGAATTTCTCAAGAGCGCCACAAATTTGCCTCAGAAACTAGCTCGTTCAGGCTTTGACTATAAAATGAACATGGATTAATCCAATATCAGTTGTGTATATACAGCTCATCATATCCATAAATTACTTTAACATGATAGATAGCCCAGATATTGTGAAACATGAGGATGCCCAATCTGACAGAAAAGTAATGTGACATTATTCAACAAAACCCATCAAAATAAGCAAGATGAATATATTTGCATTCCACTTCATTTTTAAAAAATCTGCAAGTACTATTACAGTACTACTGCTTCAACTCAAACACTTCCAGCAGTGCTAATGTTACAAATTAACTATTTAGTAAACTAGAAAATACAACAATACACACTGATGAAACAGTGTCAGAGAGAAAAGATTACACTGGCACAATTTCACAATAGTTTTTTTAATATTCCATTATCACAGAACACTGAAACTACACCCTAAAGATTAATGCAAATAAAGACTCAAAACCACCTGCAACCAGCTGCCAAAATATCTCTTAATTCAGACTGAAAACAATCATTTTACAACACGTTCAACATTGAGGAAAAAGTACTCAACTAAAATTTTCAAGAATGCATTACCACATAAAATTGGAAAATTTTTTCCTCTTACATTCTACAATTAGAAACTAAACAGTCTGTTAAGAATGCATTATTACATTTGGAAAGTAATGATTTCAAAAATTTTATCAAAATAATTGTGGATTCCAAACAATAACACTTATTGTACTTCAGTATTCAGTGGCTATCTTTTCTTCCCCTCTGTCCCGCAAAAAGAAAAGTTATTAAAGCAGTATTAGGTATATACCTCAAATAATCGTAGATCAGCCGGGACTCTGTCTCCAACTGACAGGCAGACTGTATCACCTGGGACTAAATCTCTTGCAAGCGTATGTTCCACTCTACCTTCTCGTACACTGTAGGTAAAAACATGAAGAGCAATAAGAATCTCTTCTCTGGCACTTTGCCCAAGAAACGCATTCACACGGTTGACTACGCATTGCAATGTTACTGGTTTCAGCAAAACATGATTTCTTATTTGCTGCTTGTTTCTCAGAAGTTACACATCAGTCACATCATTTGAAGGGTTCAGCGGGGCAATCTGAAGCAGTTTTTTAGGCTCATAAAACAATCTTTAAAATGAGCAAAAGCAAAGCTTGTTCTATGTCAGCATAAGAGCTTGATACAAAGGCAGTAAGTTCAGTAAAACCTTTTTCATTTACTTATTTCAGATTAAAGTTAATATGACTTAATTTAGTACTGAAAGGACAGACAATTACATACCAATGGCATTCTGGAGGCACAAGTTTACTAAGCTCTTCAAGAGATTTTTCTGATCTGTACTCCTGCAGAGACATTTCAAAAAAATAGCAGCTAACATTTTTATAACAGGCAAAAGTTAAAAAACAGTAAGATACATTCACATCTACTGAAATTTATCTTATTAGCAAAGTTGTATTAAATATTCCAAACAATCAGATAAGAGATGCCCTTCAACAGTTCTATATTAGATACTTTAAAAAGCAAATATGGTCCAAACACTAAAAAATTTACAAATTTGCCTACAGGAATTTCTTCTGAAAGAATAGCAAAGGTCCTTTGCATTTTCCTTCAATATCTTCAAGTCTCTGTAATACTTGCAGTAATGCTTCTAAACCCAGGGATCAGACACATGATTAAGTTCTACAGTTAAACAAGTTAGTACCAAAAATACCGTGTTCATGCTCTCAGCCCCTGGAAAACTAAGGTAACACAACTCATCTCTAACTCAATATATAAAGCACAAACACAAAGAAATTTTGGTTTAGGCACACACTGAGTAAATCTGTGTATTTACAGAATGAAAACAACTTTTTTATGACTTAGAAAATTACTTGAAGACAATGTTTGGGGTTTTTTTTTGTTTCTGTACAAAACTGAAGCCAGAGTTACATTTTCAAAATCTATTTTATATGAAGTTAAATATTTAAGTACTTCTACACTATTTATTCTAAGTGCTTCTTTACAAGTACTCTTTTATGGCTAAGTATAATACCAATATAGCTGCATAAACGTCAATGTAGTTAAAGCAGGTCAAATCATACACTTTAGAAAAGGCAAAAGACTTGGATGAAAGCACAGAGCTCTTTACTCAACCATTCACAGCACAATGCATCAAGACAACCACTTCAGTCTTAGAAGAGTTTACGTAAAAACAATAATCTTATTTGGACAACAGCTGTCTTACCTGAACGAAGGCAACTGTAACAACAATGAGTATTGCCTGCAAAAAAACAAAAGAAGGTGAGGTATAAGAATTACAAATGGCCACGAAAGTAAGTGATCATGTTTAGTTTTACTCAGCAATAGTTGTTACTACATATTAACAATATGATTTGGAAACAAACTTTCTCATGCTCAAAATCACTCTGTATCCCTTGGGTCTGTTATAAAAGTTATGCCATTATCTATTTACATCTGCTCTAGCGATGTCCAAGAACTCAATAACGTGATTTTTACTAGATATATGATTAATTACTAGATAGTGATTTTGAAGAAAAACTTCCTCTACTCCATGTTTCTAAACAGGGAGCAAGAGACAGCCGTAGAGAGAGATCCACGACACAGATAGACAACCTGGTCTGAATGAAGTGTGAATGGCATTCTCTGTGAATAGAAGAATGGTTAGGAATGACATGTTAACTGCTACAGAGCATTACAGAGGTGGTTTCATTCAAATGACCAGATAACAGAATGACTAAGAATAAACTGAAGACCAGAGATAAGGTAGCAAGCTGAAGAACAGGTCTGGAGCCATAAAATATCTCAGCAAGTAGAACAAAAGGAGGATGAGAATCAAGAACTCCCAAGGAGGGACAGGACACCGAGTATACCCCCAAACAGCCAAGATGCCAGAGACCCCAAACAAAAAAGCTAAAAAAACATTGCTCATTAGGAATAATCCCAGATAAGTACTAAGGCCTCAAAGCAAACCTCCATAGTCCCCTATATCACATACAATTCTGGTCATATCACTTCAACATAAACATCAGCGGGCCTGTAAGCATGTGATGTGAAAGTGAGTGAATGAACGAAATCTATTGGAGGTAGTAACAAAGATCAATTTTATGTAAAGTATCCCCTTCCCCTTCAATACACTCTCAAATTGAGTTTTGTAACATTAACTGAATTTGTTACTCAATTTGAGTTGTTACACTGATTTGTTACAGAACCATAACACAAAATCCCTTAATCAAGCCTTTAAAGTACACACAGCAACTACTAAAAAATAACCAAGATATTACCATTTTGTAAGAAAAAAACTCTCTTGAAGAACTCTTAACTAAATCAAGGACAAAGGCAGTAAATCTCCCTTATTTGAGATACTAACATTAGCCTCACCAACTGAACATTAGAGTAAATAACTATATATATTCAATCTTTCCGTGGAATATTTCCACCACAGTTACACTTGTAAATTTTTTTTTTTTTTCCTTAATCTTCAACAGCTTTACAATACATTTATATCAGCAGAGCTAAAAAGATGGCAAAAGCTGCTCCAGCCAGCATTGCCACCAAAAGAAATAGATGTCATTGATCTTTAGCAGCAAATTAGCTTTGTTGCTAAGGCTCTGAGCACAAATATACAGTCACAGAAAAATTGCACTAACATCTGAAAATGAAGCAAAACAAATATTCACCGGGCGAAAAAATGGGCATTAATAACAAGACTAAATAGTAGGTTAGTCAGAAGTTATACAAAAAACCACAACCTTTAACTCAGCCACACTTTTTCTCCGTATTTTAAGACACTTCTACCAATGTTCATGAGGCCATTAAAGATATTGTCTCAGGTTGTAGCATAGAATGCAGAAATTACTGCTCCCTTACACTAACTGCCCTGTTCTTTTCTCATTGCCTTGCTCAAAAGGTTAGGAAATAGACTTAAGGACACTAACCGAGGAAAAAAAACCACATGAAATAAGTCAACTTTCAGCTTCAATAATCAAACATATTTCATAATACAACAATTTACCTAAATCCAACTGAAGAACACCACAGACCATTCCAAAATAACACTATACTCAAATACAAAATTGCATGTCTCTTCTTGAAGAAGCCACATAGTTTATCTTCCTAAGAAAACTATTCTTTCTAAAGAGTTAGAGGGGTTAGGGGCAAACTGCCAGTTACCTTGAGTTAATTACAAAAGCAAAACTCAATATAGGGAGTGCAGAGGTCAGCCAAGACATAAAACAGCTAGAACTTGTCTCTGATCATCCAGAAATACCAATTTTCAGTTATGACCTATCACCTCAAAAAGATCTAAGGGATTATAATTTTCTTCTCTGCACCATTTGCAATGACAAATGTTTAGCAGTACTACATTTGGCTCACTAGTTTAGCACCCTATTTAACTGCAAACTTCTACAAAAAAAATCATTATTTCAGCTTCTATCTTCCATCTGCTATTTCTAGAGAGTTCAGGTTACATTTCTTTTTCATGTTTTAAAAGATTAAATCTTTCAAGACAATTCACAGAAGGCTTATTTGTTTTCAATTCGCAATTAAAGGATAATTTAAGATAAAAACTACGTAAAAGACACCAAAAATTGCTCCTCTGAACAAATGCCTGAAGACAGGCATTTGAAACAATGAAAGAGTAAAGATGCAAGATGCAGCCAGGTAATTCTTCGGTC
Organism: Anarhynchus alexandrinus; assembly: GCA_008711295.1. Lineage (NCBI taxonomy): Eukaryota > Metazoa > Chordata > Aves > Charadriiformes > Charadriidae > Anarhynchus > Anarhynchus alexandrinus. The sequence goes on from VUYV01000059.1 coordinate 4,213,740, forward strand.
ATGTATTTTGACATGTATTACTGCTATCAGTCAAGAAAAAAAATCAAAGTCCAGTCACAAACTAGGCAGATTTAATGACAGCATACAAATCAAATTCATTAATTAGAATCAAGTGATCCCATCCCACATTGGCATTCATGTGATGTTGCCAGTACATGTGGTCACACATTCTGAAGTACTCCCAACGAAGATAAAATTTTAGTTCCTTACCACAGTGATACTGACAGCATCATCAAACTGATGCATTAAAACACTGATGACTGCAGATGCCAGGAGAAGCATAATAAGGGGATTTTTAAACTGAAATGAAACAGAACAGCAATTCAGCAATACTTTTGACAGAAAGACCATTTAATCCACCCATCAAAGCACATCTGATCTATTTTTGAAACATATTATTCTATAATTAAAATATTTCTAACTTACCAGTGCAAAGAAATCTGAATCTGTACAGTTCAGGTGTTTACTTGAGGTTTGTTTTTTTTTTAAATATCAAAGACATTGAATAGACTATATTCAATACATTAACAGGAAAAAAACTGCTTCTTAAATTTCTTGATTCACATTTTTAAGGCAAAAAGAATAATCTCACATATTTGTTTATATTGTATTTAAACATACAAAAAGAAGCCTGAAATATATTCAAAATACCTTTGAGGTAACAGGCTTATCCTGTCCCCAGCAACTGATCACTATCAAGACAGCAATATATTTCACAACTTTCAATTCACAATTTCTTCTTTTTACATGACACAAGTTTTGCTTTTAGATCATACACTTTTTTCAGATTTCTAAAGCTAAAATATTAAAGGATCTTGCTTCTACATGACAGCTGGTTGCTAGCATGGTCTCTTTTTTTGAGAAATATTACAAAAAAATAGCATTCCTCCAATTAAAGTGAAGAACATTCTAAAAGGACACAATAAGCACATTCAAAGTAAATATGTATCTTAACAAATCCCACCTAAAATAGTCTTGGATTATATGTTTTAGAAGTGTTCTGATGCATCTGACTAATTTGACACTACACATGGGAAAATAAAGCATTAATGCCAGAGGACAGCTAGTATGTGATGATGTTCCCACTGCTACCACCAGCAGAGCGCTGAATATCTTTTAGTCACTCCCAAGTAAAACAGTTTCTCCAGAATTAACCATCTAATACTTCTGAGTTTACTCTAGAACTGAGCTGCACTGCTGGTCAGACAAGGTGCAGGAAACATTGACCAAAATGTTTAACATTACAAATTCAGTAGAAAAATCTTTTGTGTGAAAATTTGCTGTAAATATATTGTGTTGTTGGGGGGTGGAAGGGGTAGGCAGAAGGAAGCAGTGAAACTTCCACACCATTTTGAGACGCTGCATGTGCTCATATATATACACACACGGTAAATCACACTGATGGGGGGGGGAGGGGGAGAAATATCACACTTGACTTTTGCCAGTTCTGCTTAACACCAGAATCAAGGCTGGCCCCACCTCCAGCCTCAGTTCAAAGGCAGTGGTTTTGCTTTTTAAAATTTCCTTTGTCTATCAAGTTATTCATACTTCATGTTCCATTTAAATATTTACTGACAGTCATATGCATTTGTGTCTGACCTTAATACGATTCATGCTCAAGTCTTTGCCTACAGGAAACTTTATTCTGCTTCTCTAGCCCTCAGGCTAGTTATGAATGGTACCCTTTGGCTAGTTATGAACATTCATTCAAGAACAAATCATGTAATTAAAACACTGGCATGTACCTAAATAAAAGCTTTTTTAATAGGTAAATTAGATATATAGAAGTTGCAATTTCCTATTCTACTAGATTTTCCCCACTTTTATCAGAATATGTTCATGCACACAAAAGCTAAATAATAAAGAGCAAAACTACTGACAAGTATTAAAACCTAAAAGCAGAAAGGACAAAAATCTTAACCTGGGAAATATATTTTTTCCACAGTGGTTCATCTTCACTAATATCAAATTCATTCCATCCATGGAATGCCCGTCTATGACAAACTTCACAGTTTTTTAAGCCATTCTGAAGATTAGCCTATTAAAATATGCAAAGAATAACACAGTCAGTAATTGCACTGATAAACTAGACTTCAAAACAAATCCAAAATATACAGCCTTATATTATACAACTTGGCCAACATCAGAAAGACAAGCTCGATACTAATGTTTGTGCGACAATAAAAGCTAACTAACTCCTATTTTAAAACTCAGTTTGGCAGTACTTAAGAGATTCAACAAAAAAATTCACAGAAGAACTACAGAAGCAGATGCTGTTTCACATCTCTAAATTACTGCTGATGTTCCCTGCAGAAAACTCTTTAACAAGCCAAACTGTGGGCATAGTTCAGACTCTTGAGGATTATGTCAGGAGTTCATTTAGCCAAAAGACAGCAATAGCATCAAAGTCTTGAGTTGACAGTAACCAACATTTATCATGGTGTGCTCCTCAAGCAGTCAAGCATACAGAAAATGAAAAAAGACCATCTATCATGAAAATTAATCCAGATTCAGTGGTTCATAAATCTGTCAATGGGTAGCTTGCTCAATCCTGTTCCTCCACTTAAAATGGAGGCTACCAAAATAAATTAAGGACGTTAAGGATTCCTTAGAGAAATGGAAGCAATAGCATGAAAAACAGGACAGAATTTTATAGGACGATTGACTCTAGGATTTTTATTAACAAAAAGCAATCTTCAAAGCATACAGAAATCCAAACATTTCCAAGTTGAATCTCATCCCCCCTCCAAATACCCATTTTTTTGAAAACGTTAGAGATTAGAGCATTTCAAGTAACAATTTAAAAATCAACACGCTTTTAGAAGTAGACAATAGCTAATATCAAACTGCATGATAATGCATAGACTTTCAATGACAAGATCTGTCCTTAAGAAATATCAAACTCATTGTTCGGTAACTTCAGCGCATTCTTAAGAGATGCAAAATTGCTTACTTGCAGAATGCTTGCTACTTCATCAACTGGCAATTCACTTGCTTTTTTTGAAGACAGTACAGGAATCATTGTCTCATTGTCACCATCAGGGATTTTTTGAAGACGTGCAACCTAAGAAACAAAACCAAAGTCTGAAGGGAAGGAGAGCGCTAACAATTCATTTCAAACAACATATACCAGGAGCAATACAGTATATTAATGCCATTAAAAGGTAGTTTTTGATAAACATTGCACTTTAAAAAAAATAATCTACAATTCAGCTTATTTTCATGCAATACTACCTGCAATAATAAAAGAAAACACTGGACATGCAACTGAGAAGACTAATTTCTGTAACAACGTGTTCAGTGATGACAAAGATCCTAACAGTTAAATATATCCATAATCTTTTAGCTCATTATCATCAATACCTGGTCAGAAAGTTATCACTCCAGATAAATTACACTCACTGCCTCTACTTTCTACTCATTAATGAAGGTGGTCTAAACAGGCCTATTAACATTTTCTTGTAGACAAAGAAAGGAGAAACAACATTAAGAAAACCTCAAACAAGAGCACAGACACAAGTGAAGTCATAAAACTTGACTGCAGTTCAAAAGCTTCAAGTCAATGCTATAAGAAGTAATGCTTTCCTGTAATATAAGGAAGTTAAAATTTTGTGAACTGCAGAACAGCACAATAGCAACATTGATTGCACAGCTCAGCACTGTTTTGATATTAATGAAGCTTCAGAGTTTCCGAATTCTTGCTTATTAAATGAGAAGCTGGAGTGATACTCTTTTTTCCCCTTTCACTATCTTACGGTACCCACAATTAATATCTCATCCATTGTGCCACACACACATCCCCCCCTCCACTGACTGGAAGACACCTAACATGCAAACGTATATGCCACAAACTGTTTTCCCATTATACTTGCACAGAAATTGAATAGGTGGGTTTATGCTTTAAAAATAATTATTGTCTTGTATAAATCTCCTCTACGAATGCTGAGACTAAAATATAAGATAAGGTACTTCAAGATGACAATACATTAGAAGATTCCAGCATCTTTATGCCCTAAAGAAGGTATGACAATCTTCATTTTCTATACCGCACGCTGTTTGCCACGTACTCAAATATGACAGCTAAGATAAATTCAACTCAATATTTGTTCTTCTAGCTGCTTACCTAAATAGACTCCACAAAGACTTCATCCCAGGGGCCCAAGGGAACAATGAACAAAGGTGAGAGTGCTACAGTTGGAACACACATGCTTTCACTTTCAAGAGAAACCCTTGGAAACTCTACACTTCCCATGTAGTTCCCAGTGAAACAGTAAACCAATGAGACTTGCTCCTTCACTGTAAATATAAGAAAGCAGGTCTAGAGACTAAGATGAGCGACAGGGTGACATGGGGCGTGTGTTTGAGCTCTTGGGCAGGTGGGATGGCAGATGAAAGAACTGCACGTTAGCAATGTGTTTACTGGCCTCCAAAGAGGGGGAACCCCTTGGACCCCACTCAGCTTTCTGTAGCCTAAAGCCATCAGGACTGAGCATCTGGGCTGCTGGAGCGCAGCTCAGCGAGGACCAAGAATAGAAGCTCAGCTATGCTCTGCCACACCTCCACTCCAGTTCCCATATTTCATTCCATTGAAAGAGCTTTGTTTTGTTCTTTACTATCCTTTTAATGATGCATTTATGCAAAGACCAGAATTGGAAAGTCTGTGGCTAAATTTTTAGAGTATTACAAAATATGTGACTTAAATATGCTTTAGCATTGCTTATTGAAACCTTAAGTATATACACTGATGCAAGTCTTCTTTAAAAATTATGAATACACATTATTATACACTATACATATATACATTTATAAAAATTATCTAGCAAGTTATCATTTCCAAATACCTTTACATGTTTCAAATTAGACAAGAAATCGAGACAAAAAATATTTCAGTCATGGTTCAAAAAAGTAACAGATTTTTCTGTCTCAACATATGTGTATTTAAAGTATTTTAAAAGAACTATTACTTTCAGCATCGGAAGGAAAACAAAATCACGAATGTAATTCCGTTCCTAACAAGGGGTCTTTTTACAAAACCCAAGCTAACAAGGCTTTACACCAACAAGGTTACACTATTCAGGACCAGAGGGACAAACCGTTTGCTCCAGCTGAAGGCTTCTCACAGAACACAGCATCATAAGACTCCCTCTACGAAATAGAACTATTATTAAAGCAACTTAAGCTGACTGCAATAGCAGCAGAATGGTGGGTTTTTCCATTCGGAATAATACAGACATTGTGACTCTAAGCCTTACAAAATACTCCTTGGTGTATATAAGTTCATTTCGCTAAAACTTCATCATGGGATGTGATGCATCATTGTGACTGCTCAGTCTTCCATGCAGACAGACAGCCTTTGGTTAAGTGTACCACCACTTTTACCAGCATCTATCAAGCAACTGATGCTCACAAGGTTCAGTCCCTAGGAAGAAATGGTTTCATTCAAATTCACCTATTCTGCAATTAGGAACACACCCAGTTACAGCTGCTGCTAAGCCTACACATATAAACCACTATTAAATCAAATCACTTCAATTATCAGGAAATTGCCGTTGGAGAGGATAACTTTTCATACTTTCAGTGGTTATACTTAATTTTCTTTGGATTTTAACCTTACTTCTGTTTCAGTTTTCTTGGACCACACACGTTTCTAAACCAAACTTTCACCCAGAATTTTGCCACAATCTCCCCTTCTTGATAAAACACCCTACCGAGTTACTAGCTCGTGTTCTTTTCTTTAAGGTTTCCCATCCTAAGTACTAGCTTTTGATTTTTACTGAAAATAGATACCACATTAATGGTATTAGCTACCAAACATCAGTTTAGGGCTGAAAACCATTAAGCCCAAGTGTTGTTTCAAAACAAACCCACAAACACATGACTTTGACCAAGATGACTCCACATTCTCAACAAAAATGCTGAGCAACCAAGCTTTCCCAGAAAGAGTAGGCAGAAACGAACTGACAGCCATTACAAATTTTAGTCCTGAGAAAAATCGTCTTCCCTATACCAACTGACATAGCTGCTAAACACAAACAATTCCAAAAAACAATACATAACTGATCATTTCCCTAATATTATTAATTACAACTTCAGAAAGTCTAATAACAAGCTTTTTAAGGATATTTTAATAAGTTAAACAAAAATGTTAAAGTACTCTCAGAGATCTGGCTTTTCCAAATAAATCATTAGCACAGAACTGTGCTACATCAAAGCCTACTTTGACCATCTTTTTGTGACAGACTCAAAAAGGCACTGATTTTCAATGTATTTCATTCATATTATCTCCCACCTTTACAAAGAATACCGTACTGTACACAGTGAAAAATGCTAGAGAAAATCTGGTATAGCATTAGAAAAATAAAAGCTCAGGAGGTCTTTTTATAGCCAGCTCCTTTCTCTAGAGCAAAATTACATATCGTAAAACAATTCTGGAGGATCCTCATCTAATTCTCAAAGACCTCTACAATCTGTGTAGATTAAACTACACTCGTAGTTCAGAAAAGAAGTTTCAAATATCTAACTTTGCCACCAATTAAATTGAATTGCTTAGCCAATGAGAAATTGATCACTGTTCCTTTTATCACTACCTTCCAAAATAGAAAGTGGGTTACACCACAGATTTAGGTCAAAAAAAATAGTTGGAAAAAGTGCTTGCTATCTGCTGGAACACAGTAGCTATATTCAAGCAAATAATTTTGCCTTTACTGCATATTACTTTCACAAAGCAAGAGAAAGATTACTTATTCAATACTGTTGGCAAGCGCTCTACAGTCCTTTGCACTGCTTCCCAGATCTGCACACTGGTTCTGCAACACCTTTTAGCGTATCCAACAAAAGCTATCTCCAAAACCACAGTGTTCTATATTAAAGGAGTCAACCCACATACAGTAAGATGTCTTCCCACCCTATGTTGCAATTAATTTTCAAGCATCTATCAGCTTGAACTAAGAAATGATACTGGCCTATGCCTATCAGACAGGCAGCACGTATATGACTGCTGAAGCTTTTGGAGCTGTGAATACAGCTTCCCATTCCCTGCTTGCATCTAAGTCTACCAAGGAACAAAGAAGCAGGATGCTACCTAACAAAAATAAATAGCTGTCTCAGGAAGGACGTTTCTTGGACCACTTCCAACGTACACACCACCATTTCTAGACCAAGAAATATGCATCAATCACATGACCATGGAACTGTGACCAAAGCATGTTTATCAAAATTAATACAAATTAGCCTGGAAGGCTTACACTACCAGAAATTCAAAGTTCCCTTCTGTTTTCTCTAAAGAAAAATGTAGTTAACGGTAATGTGTTACTGTTTCTACTTCCCCATACACTACAAAATTCTACCTACCCTCTTTCTGCCATGACTGATACCAAGTACCAACAACCTACCTCCACCATGCTGTTTCTCAGCCTAGCAGGAACAGTCCACTATCAATCAGCAGGGCTCACTGACATTGAGATACTTTTACAATTATTTTTCTGAGGGGTAATTTTAGCTCTGCTTCCTCTGAGTATGCAAATGGCAGGATCTACATTCACCAAGAGTGGTCTAAAAATTTAGAACATTCTCATAGCAAAATCTATTTTTAGACAAACTTGTGACCAAAACATTTTAGCTAATTAGCTAATATAAAGTGCTGCAAATGTTACATGCAGTTACTCAACTGACCTACAAGTACAAAATACAAAGGTGGTGTAAAATCAAAACTACTGAGAACAGTAAAAGTGGGGCAGAAGGAGAGGGAAAGAGGTTTAAAAAACAACGAAATTTAAGCTGATTGTTTCTTTGGGAAGTTCCTTTAGAAACCTGAGAGATAAGAATGCATCTGAGTATGACCTCTACTCTCAGAAAGAACTGTTTACCCTACCACACAAGAAGTTTCACTGGCAAACTGCAGTTTAGCAGAGCCAGTTCTTGGGAACCACTGTGGCACAACTGGAAATGTAAAAAGATGACTGCAAGCACTGACTCCACAAGCTTTCCAATATTTGCTTCTTAACCGTACCTCCCACTTTCCTCTGAATCTTCCCATCCATCTGAACAGCAAATTCGGTCAGGTTGAATCTACCCCAGCTGTCCCTCTAAAACTGCACCCCTTTCAAGCCAACTCAAGTATTACAAAGACCTTCTGACTTGTTTGTAGTGATCAACCTGTAAGACTTTATTGTATGAGCAGTTAGTGACCCCCATCCAGGTATATGCCTCTGTATTGCAGATACCGCGCTACTGCTACTGAATCATGCTGTGTCTAATCAATAGTAAAATTAATGAATGTACACATGATCAATGTGTAATTAATCAATGTGCATTTAATCTTAAGTATATGTACAGTACGTTGTCTTTTCCACTTGAAATACTCCATGCACCTGCTCAGGAACTGCAGGCTTACGAATGAGATAAGGATACAAGAGCATGTTGTCCAAGGGACACTTCAAAGCCCACATACCAGACCCGACCGCTATCAGTGACTGATAAACCTGCACTGCGAGCAAAACCCCATAAGAGTACTAGTGAACTCAAAACACATGAGATCTACAGTGTACCATGCCCTGACCAAAGATCCATCCAAAGCCCTATCGTCTCCCGGTTCCCAGCATCAGAAAGGACATATCATTTTATACTTTGCTATCACCTTTTCTGAGTTATTAATAGCAATCTGCCTTGCAAGTGTTTGTGCCTTTCTTATTGGGATCCCAAAAGACCCGGCACTTCCTCACCCACCATCAGAATCATCTTTCATTTTTCATCTACCTTCCTTGCACTCAAAAAAATGATAGTGTTCAACAACATAATAAAGGTGTTTCACTGAATACAAAACAGATTGAAACTTACAAGCTCCTCATTTCCTGAATTTTCTGTATGATCAAACTATTTGAGATGTATACTAAAAGGTTTAGAAAGCTCAGACCCTACTAAGCATGTTCTTCTCCAGTTCTGTACAATTCAGAGCCAGGATGGCAGGTGCATAGAGGTAATGACAGATAGAGTAACTACTCTAGACATCAGTGCACAGGGTAACATGATAAAATACCAAGCGCTTACCTCTTCTGCACTGTCTGGCATCCTGAAAGTACACAGGGCTAGAGATCAACCAGATGTCAATGGGCATAGAGGCCTGAGTCTCCATGTGTGGGCACACGGACTTTGGAAACAGTTCCCACCAGGCAAAGACTCTTGGCTGTTAAAGGTTATCTTTAAGGAAAAGACTCTACCCAGAATGGAAGTTATCCTCTTTTCTGTCAGTTCCGTCAGATATGAAGGATCAGTGCAAAGTCTTCTCCTACTTGGTAGGACATGGTGGCTAGAGGTTTTGGAGACCCAAATCCTTAATCATTTTATTGTCCATCTTCAAACTCTCCATTTAAACAGGTCACCACTCAGCATCATAACTGTGATTCCACAGAGTCACTTTCTGGCAATGACCTTAAAAATATGTATTTCAATAGATGTTTCTGCCATCTTTGCCTCCCCCATTTTTCTAGAAGGCAAGGTGCTCCTAGAACCTCAGTACAGGTACCAGCCACAGAACAATGACCACGTGATGACAAGACACAGCAAAAATCCAAGCACAAAAAAAACCCAAACATTAGGCACACTCAATAGTTACAGTTAAGTCCTAGACCAACTGCACACCCAGAAGCAAACCCTGGATGCATCGCAGGATTCCAAAAGTGGAGGCAGGGTGGAGAAGAGCATGCAAAGAGCCCTCAGACCATTCCAGAACAAGCAATACCCAACATGGTTGTAACTATGATATAACTCCTGTTCAGATCTGGCAGAATTTCATGGACGAATTTCTATCTCCAGAGAAATTCACCAGTTATGCTAACAAAAGAAGCAGGTGGAAGTAGCTAAGTATGGTGGATACAGATTTAATAAAATAAATAAAAATCAGTGCAACCAAGTTCACAAACTATAAATGCAGACAAGCTACAAACTTACCTTGATTAAGTAAATTCCATTATTTAATGTCTTATTGTTGGCTTTTGAACTTATTTTTTAATGATGTGCAGAAAATCGGAAGTTATATTCAGGAAGGCTTCATCTATACAGACTGCACTGATATAGTTGTTTGTACCTCATATGTGGTTAAATCACAAAGACCTATTACTTCCTGTATTCTCAACTAGCAATTTCTTTAACGAGTCTCAAAACCCTGTAAATTTGGATATCAAAAATACTCAAATACTGTGACTGACCAATAGACCCCAATAACAGAAGGCTCAGAGGAGATGGGCAAGGATGATGCGCCCATGAAGTTCAGGAAATAATGTGGGGTGTAACTACCCACAACTATCGCAAAGAGCCTAACTTTACCTCAACACAGTGGGGACTGGAGGGTGGCCTTTGCTTTGGATAAACAATTACGTCAGTTGAGTGGATCAGCTGATGGTATAATTGTTTCTCCCCAATTTCATCAAAAGAACGTGAATGTCTGTGTTAGCCAGACCAGCAGGGGGGGGATGTATATGCAGCTCAGCCCAACATACACACTGAACAACCAACAATATTTCAAAGAGAGCAACAGGCTTGAGCTGGTTTCAACCCACATATTCCTTTCTGGTGACTGGAGATGCCCAGCGTCATAATGGTGAGAGCATTACAGAGACTGATAATGGGAATTACATTGGTATTGCGATTGAACTGTGTACTGCAACTCTATATTTAGCTAAGTGTAATTTACAAAATATACTTAAAACATAGCACAAATGTATCATTCTGCTAATCAGAAATCCCATGTAACATCAAATATCTTCAAATACACACGTTTGATAATCAACATTACACCCTCTATACATGGATTATCTAAAAGAACCTGGCCAGAGAGTTTTATGCTCTGACAGATACCTTTATGGGAAATAACACTGCTTTCCTACAGCAACAAGTGAAGTGCCAACACTCCTTCAACACAAACATCCACAACCAATTTGCAAAAAGAGTATTTTACTTGCCACCGCAAAGAGCTGTCCCTTCCCACCCCCAAAAGGTTGAACTCTGCAGACTAATGAGCCACTTGTTTTCTACCAGGCACTATTTGCTCAGGAGAAGAAATACTTTTCGAAAGCTTTGAAGTTACTGTCTACTGTCGTCATTTGAATGGACTCCTTTGGAAAAGTGTGATGATTTTTCACTTCTGGGGAAACAGCTGCAGCAACCCTGTATTCTAATATTCAAAGAAATTTGTTCCTACTCAACAGTATTTTAGTTTAAACATTTTACCAGGAGACCCCACATCAAAGGAAGTGCACACAGAAAAGTTCTGTCTCTAAAAATGCCAGAAGGAAAGAGAAACACTAATTTGCATTAACGAGTTCTCCTTGCAGAGTAATTTCTATCCTTGGAGGTCACATAGTTTCAGCCCCTTGCTATTGTGTGTTATTTCATAAGACTTTACAGAAAAAGGGCAATATTCAATCTGGCACAAACACCACCCATTAACCAAAGAAATATAAATACCCAAATTATAAGAACAACCTGCTAAACTGCCCCGTGAGCCCAAAAAAAAACCTGCCTTGTATTTGAGTACTATTTCAGCAGCGCGTGGGACTTCCACTATGGCCAACCACCAGCCATAACGCAGAACTATACTTCTTGGTACACAACACTTTTGCATTTCTGACCAACTATGAAACAGAAATCTGAATACTGGCACCAACCATCTTGAATCTTGAATCTCAAGGTTTGCCCAATCTTAAAAGTTGTAAAATATTTAAGAGCTTCTCCCATCTCCAACCCCAGCTACTTCAGGCAATGTAAAGACTATGATGCTCCATTTAACATCCAACTTACTAACTCTACAGTAGTCTATAAAGCTCAAGAACTATTTTCAAGTACTAAAAATAGTTAAGTAATAAAAATATCTTCTAAAAAAAAACACTTCAAGAAACATGTCTCCACAACCTGAAAAGCATCTTAGTCTTTCAAGATGTTTTTAATTTAAAAAAATAGAAAGCAAAGTAGGGCATCTAGTTCAACTGAGGCTACCAGCACAACAGTAAAGCTGAGCAATTTTCTGTAATCGTAGTATATTCCATGTAGTTATCTTGCAAGCCTTGTGAATGACAACTGCCTGCTCTCTAGCCAGAGAAAATATATCACAAAAATGATGATACCTTCACCTGACCGCAGTGCTGTAGATTGTAGGAGTAATGGCAACAAAAATTCAGACCAAACCCCCAACACCACATCTGTCCAAACCACCTTTTCTTCCTTTAGCCCACTTGTATAGTACACAGTTGAAACTTAAGAATGCCAAACATTCAAACTTTGAATTCAATCGCTACAAGAGATTTACCATTTAGAGCATTTCTGTACACTCTGGAGGATGTACTGTGATGAATTTAAAGCCTGGCTGCTGAAAGCCTTGAGATGGCATCAGAGTTACCAAGAATGCACTGACAAACACACCAGACCAATCCATATTTGACTGGCCAAAATATTCAGCTTTGATTCTTCCTGTTCAAAAAAAACCTCCTTGAACACTGGGAAAGTCTGCTTGAACATTTCATACGTTTGTCATTACTTATTAAATCAGAAGAATGACAATATACAGAATCCTAAGCATGCACTAAAATGATCAAATAAATGCTAATGCCTTGGTGAAAGCAAAGTTTACATATAATAGCACTGGGTCAGATCAGAAACTAATCACCCAAAGAAGAGAGCACCAATGGCCGTATGTCACTTGACTGCAAATAGCACACGCCTCTGCTTAAATGCTGATTCACGTGAAGTCTTTTAGAAATTGAAGGCCAAAAGACTTCAGGTCTAAATATCAGTCACGTATCTCACCAGAGTTGCCAGCATTCTAGGAGAACATTTAAGTTTAGAAATAAGATCGTATGGAACCTCTCCAATAGTCTGCTGCTATCTCGTAACACTTTGAAGTGCTGATCTTCTCAAAGTGAAGGACGGCACTTGAACAGCAAACACTAATAAAGAATTTTAACACCCTGTGATATCCTACTAATGTATCCGTGACATGTGCAGACTTTAGTTGCCATATAATTGTATTAAGCAAAAACACCAATAGCAATATTTGCTCAGTATTTATTTGCGTAAAGTAACAAATGAAGCTCCAAGACCCAATCCTTGACAGCTATACAGTTACTTCATAATGTAACAAAATGAAATTCTAATTAAAAAGATCCTGAACTTACTGTTTACCACAGTTCTCAGGACCAAGCAAGTGTCAGTGATAATTTAAATGCAAACATAACTCACTGCATAATTACTCTACTTATGGTAATAAGCTTGCTTATAATTAGTATCAAGAAAGCAGCAACATTGTATTCACCAAGCTTTTTTTTGTGAATTACGTATGCAGAAAAAAGTCCTGCAGAAAATTTATGACTTAAAAATATTTGAAAAGCTTTTGTAAAAGATTCTGTAGGCTGCATCTGCTAACCCATTTATCCCTTCTAATTCTTTAGAGTAGAATGTTTACAAAACAAATCACTAGAAACATATGCTTGTCCCAAATTTACACCTTGATTATTGTATTTTATTTTCCTTCTCTTCTCTGCATTGTAACTTTATCATTCCTTCCAGCTTCTACAAACCACACTGTAAATGCCACTTGTATCACTCAGTGTCAATTAGATATCACCTGAAAACTCTTTCACCAATTCAAAAGCAGGTCCCAACTAAAATCTATTTATTAACTTATTCCACTCTTCCCCCATGATCTATGGGTGAATTTATATTGAACTGAAGCTATGACTACATAAAGAAGTGAGTCAAGCTAATGGTCTGCTTATGCTAAAGGAGGAGGTCTCGCTGCTTTGCCTCTCGCTGTTTATGACACTAACTGGATGCTTCATGAACCCATTCAACTTACTAATTCAACAGAAAGCTGTCCAACAAGGGGCAAGGGGAAAGAAGGGCTGGGCTAACCTTCTGCCAAGCTAGCAAGCCAGACAAACCCAACAACCATGACAGCCAACACATATGGCAGGAACACAGCTGAGAGATCTTCTTTCAGCAGTAATGAGACCATTTCATTCAGTCCTATAGAAGAGCATCCCAAGATCACCACACGCTTGTAAAACTCTTCACCAAAAAAGCAAGTGAATATGTTTGTTTCCCTTTTGTTAAATTAGCTACCCTGAGAATTGTCTGCATTTTCCTTACACCACTGTTTATCCTGACTCACTAAGAGATTATACCATAGACTCCCCACGTAAAGGAGTTACAAAGCTAGCAAAATAATAAACATACATTCCGTAATGTCTGAACTCAAGCAGATTCCATGTTAAACCACTTATAGATTATTACAGACTAACATTTCTGATTTATCTGCATGGGGAAAAAAAGGGGGAAGGAAAGACTAAAACTATCTAATGCTCCATCAACCAGTCAAACAAGAGATTAAAAGATTACACTGACTGTCAAATTAAAAAGGAAATCTATGTTTCTAATGCAAGACACATGCTACGTTAACTTAGCAGTTAAGTTATCGAAGCAGCGTTAAAGGATAGGAAGGTATCTACTAGAACTGGTCTTCAGTGAAGACTCTGCTTTTTAAAAAAAGAAAAAAAATCTCTCACCTTATCCTTCGAGTTAAACAAGAGATGTGACTTTTTTGCCAACATAAGTGTAAAATATTGGGTTTTAATTTTCTGCAAGCTGCAGATGGTAAAAAACGGTAACCAATGAATACAAAATTCTTGTTTCATCTATTAATTTATTAAGAAATCATCTACATGTCAAAAGGAATGTCACTGCTGTGACAAGACCAAGTCCATTTCAAAATTTCTAACATTTTCCATTGCAAATTTCATTCTGATTATTTTGGATATTACTTTCATGAAACAACTGATGATGCCACTCTAGAACATTTTAAATTGTTTTCAAGTCACTGCTGCCACAGGCATCCCTTCCCCCTCTGTTTTCAGTTGCATGTACACACGCTCCACCCGCTCCACCCGTTCATCAGTACTTAGAGCTGCCTAATTCATGATGAGCTAGTCCAGAGTGCTAACTCACTGCCCTGAAAAACCAAAATCTATTCACTGATCTTCAGTCTGTTACTTTAGCAACTAAGCCCATTTTCACGATTTAAGAAAAACACCCATGAAACTCATTAGGAAATTCAACTGCACTTCAAACACACAGCAAACAAAAACGATTCATTTGTCATCTCAGGATTATGTGAAGAACTAAAGCACCTTTTTCAAAGAAAAAAGATTCTTGACTTACATCTCACTATTCATCCAATTACCAAAATTATCTTGAAATTATTACTGAAAGACTATCGGCTGAAATTAACAGTTGTCTTTGAAGATTAGCTGAAACTAACCAGGACTCAAAACAATGAAGATTAAGGAGGATTTCAGAATCACCACATGATGTTCTTATTACTTACAGTAAGTCTGGTCTGAAGCTTTGCACTAGCCCTCTACACCACTTTGGGGAAGTCTGTTCATTTACACCTGGGAAAACATTACTCTGACCTCTTCTGTTAGGCACTTAATGATCTCAAAACAAATGCTACATAAGGCCTTGGTAACAAAACAGTAGCCCTGTTTAACAATTTGTATTCGTAATCATAGTCTGACCTCAGAGCAGATAAGCTTGAAGTTGATGTAACCTAAACTGTATTTTTTATTTTTCTACTAAAAGGCAGTCTTTTACAAGACAATCTTCAGTAGAAGAAAGAACCTGACAATCAAAAACGTGGTGATAAAAGAAAAAAAAAAAATCAGACTACAATTATAGAAAATTACTTAAAACATCCCAAAGGCATCAGCGGAGAGATCTGAAAGTTACAAAGCCCAGTTTGTGCTCAGAGTTATGTTTTGTCTAAACAGCTGCAAGTTCTCTTGACTGCCTAGAGTTTAAGAAAAAGCTCCATTTATGGAAAGTCGTAACAAAATTGTATCTTTCCAAACAGAAATACAAACATCATTCCTCTAAGTCATAGATTTACCGAGCTAAGCCGAAGTCTTCCTATGATGGGAAATTCTCTCTTCCCCATTACCATGAGACACATGAATTTTTGCGGAAGTTTAATCATCTTACCACAAGAGACAGGAATCGGGAAGTCTTGGGACAAAACATTAAATAGCTTAGAGTAAATATACAATATTGCTTATGAAAACTGAATGAACACAGGAAAACATCAGTTTTCCAGACTATCTTATCACTTCCCAATCTTGAATATTCATCCAAATACAGGGAGAAAAAAAATCTGCCATCTCTTGCTCAATATTAAAACTGAAGAGACCTTTCAAACACAAACTCACAAAAGTTTAGAGATATTCTAACTGTAATCTTTGTTCTAGAAGATTACAAAGATTCTTCAACTGTCTCCTTGAGAAAATACATTAAGAATCCTCTCAAGAGTGCTGAAAAGTTCCAATATGAAGCTGCTGCTGTCTCAAAATGTCAAACGGATAGAAAAAGAAGAGCTCAGAAATACCAAGAACACCAAAATAGACAGTAGACAGTTGTAAATATATACGCCTGTCTGGAGACTCAATAATGGAGGGGGAGGGGGTAGAATGAGTGGAGAGGAAGTAATTCAAATGTTAAGAGAACCAACTCAGTCTTTTTATTCATACTGAAGTTTAGCTTTTCTCCTACCCCCAGAAGCCTACTCCATTTTGAAAGCCCTCAACCAACCATAGAATTTATGTCTGCCTTTACAATGCATATCTGATCATCTTTTATCTTTCCCCTAGATAAAGCTTTTTTTTACATTACTTCTATCATACAAATATTACTATTTTTTAAACGTAACTTATTTATTCTGTAAGAAACTTAAGAAATGCCATCTTTGTGCTATGAGCATTCAGAAGAATTAGAATGGGCCATACTATCACATGCAACTTGACTATAAACTACATCTATGATACACTATTTATTTGGTAATAGAACTAAAAGGCATTAAAAGTCTTCCTGCCATTTTGGTTTTAGCACATAAATGTGATACAGCTACTTTTTTTTCCCCAAAAATGTATTTCTATTCAATGGCGTTATATCTGCTTTGCTTCCCCCCGCCCCCAGTGCTGCCCATTCAAAAATCTTTTATTTGCAATGCAGAGACTGAAATGCAAAGGTACTGATACTACTTCTATCAGCTATCTAGCCTCCCAAAACAAAGATCAGTCTTCTAGAGACACTCCCCCACACTCCAAAATTCCTTCTACCTGACAAGTCTGTGCTCTTTATTAAAAATACACAGTTGGAAGACATGATCAATAGAATTAAGAAAATTCTAACGTTATTTTAAAGTTAAAAAAAAGAGTCTGAAATGCGAGATTACAATAACCTACATAGTTTTCAACACAGGTTGGATTTCACAATTACAACTTTCCAGTCATGGAAGACAACCGTATTTCAAAACAGAACAATATCCAACTGTAGAAAATAATTTAGTTGCTCTACACCACAAACTCAATCCAGTTCTTCATTCAAGTCAAACTATTAAAAAAGCACCTCTCTTTTCAGAATGGTGGGGGGAAAAAAGGAACTCCTATGTCTCACACAACAACCTATAGCTAAGGAAATCCCGTAGCTACCTAAAAAAAAAAATCCATCTAATATCTTCAAAGAATACTGACATAAAGGCGGTGGGAGGAAACAATAGTTCCTTTCTTTTATATAAACATTAACAAAACCAATACGTTTCAGATATTTTCAACACCCAGAGTCTAATAGAAAGGACAAAATTGGTGAAGCTCACAGTCACTATCACCAATGCAAAGGGGCTTTCAAGGTTCCCAGAGAATAAACTGAAGCACAACATGGAAAAACTGAAATAACTCCCTGGATTAAGTCATTTCAAAACTAGACGAGAAGGAGAAAGCATAATAGAGCAACTTATTTCAGTACATAGAGTTCACAACTTTTTATACCAGATCTTTCAAGTGGTAGAACTAGAAATTTCAGTGACACTTTTTAATTCAATACTGTCCAAGGCAGCAAAATTAAGTCATCTTTAAGACCACAGAATATACACAAAAATATTTCAACACAAAATGCAACTAATGCTTTTTAATTTCACCCTGAAAGATAAAATTTAACAAAAATCATATAATCTATGCAAATACCAAGCAACCAATTCTCAGAAGCCCCTATCTAAATAAAACAAGAAATTTCTATTCCAAACACAGAGCACTAAAACACTCAATAGACGTTCTGAATATCTGTCAAGAGAGAATACAATCTGTCTGATTAGTTCAACAATCAGCAGTACAAATAAAGAAAAACGACGGTCCCACAATTCTTAAGCTACAAAGTGCAGATCAAAATTCCTACCACGAGATTAACACACGAGAGCAACCCTGCAAACCCCTGGAACGGTAAAACATACACACGCACCAGTAAGAGTTGTCACCAAATTGCATGCAAAAATCCTCTTAGCTCCAATGAAGTCAGTGACTCTGATGAGACCTTTACCTTCATTTTCCATCGAAATTGTACTTGAGTCGATAGTTACAAAAAGTCTTTAGCAACAGCAGCACTGGAGCGGGAGCTGAAAAGGTGAAGAGAGAGATGCCCCAAGATCCCAGGCAATCACACTGCTCCCTCTGCCCCCACCTGCAGCAACATCTGCAAGAGAAACCAGCGCTAAAAGAGGGAAAAATAATAATAATAATAATAAAAAAAAAACCACAAACGGCTGAACCCTATAGGTCTCCACCGCCTTTCCAATCACGCCAGCGCGGAGCAGGCACAGGGGGAGCCCGCAGAGCCGTCAGAGGCCACCAAGGATTAGGATTAGTTGCCCAGCAGCTCCAGCAACACCGAGCAGCGCCGCCGCCGCCGCCGCCGCCGCTTCCCCCTCCCCACAAGCGCCGCCAACGGCCTCGTCCCGCCCGGGGAGGGGCTCCGCACGGAACGAACGCCCCGCACCTAAAAATAAACCCTCACCCCAAGTAACCCGGCCCTCCGTCGTAGCCCCCGCCTCTCCCCGCACCCCCGTCTCCTCAGCGCCAGGCAGAAGGGGAGCTTGGCGGAGGGAAAAGTGGAAAGCGGCGGCTCCCCGAAGCTCGGCGACTCCCGCCCCGCGGCACACACACGCACACACACACACACACACCCCCGCCCCGCCGCGGCTCCCTCAGCCGCCCCCGGCCCCGCCCGCTCACCCTGTGGCGCAGGCCGGCCGCGGGAAGCAGGGTGAGGGGGGCGGTGGTAGTGGTGTGGAGGGGGAAAGAGAGGCGCAAGCGGCGGCTCCCTCAAACCGCCGCCTCGTCCCTGCCGCCTCGCCGCGCCTCTCAGCTCCGTGGCTCGGGGCGGCAGCAACAGCAGCAGCGGCGGCGGCAGCAGCAGCACGGCCGCATCCCCGCTCCGCTCACTTCCGCGGGCGGCGGGGGAGAGGCAGCGGACGGGGCGGGGCGCGGCAGCGGAAAGGGCGGGCGGATCGTCCCCTCCCTCCCTCCCTCCCGCTCCCCTCTGAGGGCGGCGGGCCCTCGGGGTGGGGGGGCTGGTGTATGCCCCCCCCAGCCGGCGCTGGTCGGGCGGTCAGTTGGAGCCCGGGAGAGGGAGGGGGCTTCGCAGGCTGCGGGGACCCCGCCACAGCGCAGCGAGGCGCGGACATAAACGCGNGGCAGCGGCCCGGCCCCGCCGGGAGGGGGCCGCCGCCGCCGCCGCCGAGCAGAGGAGCCCGGCTCTGCCGCCTCGGCCCCGCCGGCCCCTGTGCCGGGGCTGGGAGGCAAAGCCGGGCCTCGGGCAAGCAAACAAGGCGGTAACACCCGCTCGGTGCGGAGTTCTTTGCTGCCCTCTGCCCCTGTGTGGCTCCGAAGCAGTTCTTGGATGAAAACGAGCGTCGTACGCATGGAGGAGCTGCTGTTTTTAGGGTTACAGTATAGCCAGGGCAGACTGGTAGTCTAGTTAGTTCAGAATCACCAGACAAAATATTCTTTGAAATTTTAAGGGAAAAAAAAAACCCTCAATACAAAATCTTAACACGCTTCAAGTGACTACCTTTAATACCTGTTTTTTTAGCTACCAGTCATGTAACCACCAACTCTTAATCACTAGTTAAGTACTGTGGGGGGAAAAAAAAAAATGCTTTACCAATTCAATTATGTTTACCTAGACGCCAAAGGAATATTATTTGAAACTACAGTTCCAAGGCTGAGCTCCAAGGCTAGGGAAGTTTTTAAATAAAAGTGATTTCTGCTGAGATAATAAATTCTATATTTAAGGCACAGCGCGCAGCACTAGTAAGAACAAAATGCCTTTTGACTCTCAAGGTCAAAATCTAATGGAGACACGCTAATTGTAGGCTTTACCCCCCAGTTTCTAAAGGAGCATGACAACATGGTCCGAGAAATACGATTGCATTGACATCTCATGATTAACGACCTGTCACCTTGGCTTTGTTTTTCTTAAGCAGCAGAAGAAACCAAAATCAGTCTTTGTCACTTCATAAGTAGTATTTAAGAGAACTAAATTTTAGACATTTTAATTAAATCTCCCAACCCATAATAGCATGCCTCTTGAATTCCTCAGCTAAACAAGGTGAAGTTAAAGAGCATACATTCCTCTTTTGAAGCTCTTAAAGATAAATTTGTTTGGGTGCTAAAGTAATATAAATTTGTCAATATATTGTGAGAGGTAAAGAAGAGGTACAAGTGCTGATTTAAAAGTACAGGCTCTAGATATTCGCATTCAGGAAAATACGATGACAGCGAGCAAGTTTGAGAGTACCTAATGCATAATTTCAGACCTGTCCCATATAGTTGCCACGTTACTTGAATATCTCCATGGTTACTCCATGAAGCATCCCACTACAAGTAGGTAGCACTGTCATTGTAGCAATGACTCTTCTCCAAGATACTGCTCCTGTTAACTTGTTTGTAAGGCAAGCAAAGGACTATGTTGAGCTAGTTACGATGCCTTAATTGCCACACAAAATTGATGCACAATAACTCATTAGGAAAAACATTTAGTTACTTTGTTAAAACAGGTAGCTCTTGCTTCAATATCAGATATTACCATTAAAGACAAAAAACTTACATAAATGTTTTCATGAAGGAAAAACCCAAAGCCTGTAGGTCCTAGTACTGTTTACATCCGCGACATACTTGCACTTCTTTAAGCTACGCTATGAGAAGTTTTGGGGAGAAGATTGGAAGGGAATTCTTGAATGTTACTGAGCTTGTTCATAACGGGAGCTACTGAGATCTAAATATCAGTGACAAAGTCTGCCTACTAAGAAACATTCTTTATTCATGTGTCTTCAAACAGGAGAAGAAAGTCAAAAGCAAGCCCTACTGTATCGTAAGAACTAAAAAAGCTTCATCTCTGGGGCTTAATCTCGTTGACATTAGCGTACATCTGCCAATCACACATGCCTGTGGCGCTGCCGGGCAGCTGGGAGGTGCCTCTTCTGCATGATGCCAGGACTATAATCCATCCTTGATAGTTACTTGGCTGTTTCTGCCATACTCCACACCTATAAACAGTGGCTGTTTAATAAACAATGCTCAAAGTGTTTTATCTCCATCTACTGCTGAATATTGTTTCTTTAAAAATCTTGACCTTAATGTGAGCTTGCTACACAAGAGTATTACGACAGCCCTAATATCTTCAGGAAGCCTCACACCAGTGCATGGCAAAGGCATTATTTGGCAAACCAAAGCACCAGTATTAGAATACGATTGTGGAGATAGTCTGAAATTAAAAAAGGCTTTGCTTGCAGTAACCAGTTGTAGCCAGTCATAGTCACAAATTGCAATAATATTTGTTTTACATTTTTTAATCTTGTAAAAAATCTTGCAACCTGAATATCCAATGAGCAAACGTGTCTAGCCACAACTGAATAATTCCAATGAAAATACATATACAAATTAGAAGACCAATTACAGATTCAAATATGAAAGGCTAAAAAAATCTCTAAACTTCGCAGAGTCTTTTTTTAAAAATAGTACTTGAAAGGATATGCAATACTGATGATAGGGTTTTTTTGGGGGGAGGGGGAAAGCACTAAACATCCTAGTTTATCAGTTTAGGTTGTTAGATCACTGTTTTTTGTCTTTCTAGTTTGCAGACCTGAAAATACTTCCTAAAAGCAAGTGAACCTGCTGATAATAGGCTTGTATTTAGGAAAGCAGAGTTTCATGAGCGTTCAGTGCCAACTTAAGCAGCCCCCAGCCCCAGGCGTTCTCCTTCCCTTGGTGTGTTGTCGGGTTTATGTGCCACAGCACACCACTTAAGTGTTCTGCATCACCAAAAAAAAAGAGATCCTGTCACCACACCCCACTCCCTCCCCATCCTTTTCCTCACAGAAGTCTCCTAATTTACCTCCTGTTGATGCCCAGGTCGGGCCTTTCCTCCTGCAAGTGGCCTTCAGCAGCAGGGAGCCACTCGATTATCTCAGAACCACAGCCTCAAAATGACCAACACCTCAGTTTATGTGGGAACTGATTGACGTCCAGAATAACCCAGCAGATCAGTAAATACAGACTTCTCAAAGTGAATCACAAGTGGTTATTCTGGCACAGCCAAGAGGGTAGAACAGGTATGGGGAGCATAAATAGGTACTTTCTGTGCTCCCCTAGGCCTTCGGGGCTGAAAACTAGCGATACGATAAAATGGTTTGGTTAGTTGTTTGGGTTTTGTTTGGTTGTTTTTCTTTAATAATCAGCTGTAAGACAGCATACTTAACTTCTGTATGAATCTGAAGGCAACCCAAAAGGTTGCTTTTAGTTGCCTTTCTGCATCTTCAGAAGAATTAATAGCCTCTGGAAGGCTTGGAAAAAGCCTTCCATATTAAAAATTTTATATGGGAAAAAAAACTCCTACTATATTAAAAGGTAATAAATGTGACATTCCAGACAGTACCATCAATCGTTTGGAAAGAAAGAAGGGAGAATTCAGTCTAATGGCATTAAACTGATAGGTCTTAACCTGCAGCAAGTTTCTATGCAAGCTTAACTTCAAGTTTAATTTAGTCTTCAGGATCGCAATCAATTCAACTTCATCTCAACTACTTCCTTGTGCTACAGCACTACCAGAAGTAGTAAAAAAAAAAAACCCCAAAAAAACCCCAAAACCACAAAACCAAAACCACAGATACCCATAACTGCATGGTTCACAGACTGGAGATCCATTTTACAGAATTCTGTTGAAGTCACTTTTCAGACCATAACAGCACTTGAAATACTTATTGCTCTGAAATGAGCTTCTCGATCCTTTTAAAGGATCCTGTTTAAGATGCATTTGTTTAAATTCTGTCAGTGTTGAGTAATGCTAGTGAAATCTGCTACAAATTTTGTTAATTTCATGAGAAGTTTACTAATGCATCATAATATGAGAAACATTTTTCTGAATCGTAACATCAGTAGTATTTTAATATGAACAAAGCTTTCTACAGCACTTCAGTTTGAGGCAGAAAAGGTTAATATGTGATCCTTCTGTCAAAACAGGCTTCTCAACTATTTGCTTAATGTATAATTCAAACCACCCTCAATAGACTGAGCACAAATTAGCTTTTCTGGAAGAAAAAATTTGCTTTCTATTAAGATGGACTTTTATTTGATTAAATCTCATTATTTGTTGTCTTTCATCTTGATGTTAAAAACTCATCAGCGCTTTTACAGTTCTCTACAGAGTACTTGTATGACTGGAGTCAGGATAGGGGAGGGATGATACTGGAGCTTCTCATTTACACACTTTAAATGGCATGTATCATTTGTAAAGCCTGTCTTGCATATTTGCTCCCAACATCCTTTCCATCCATGCTGTTCAACTGATAGCTGATAGAAGCAATCACCTCATCTCTGAACAGAATTCTCCAGAGGAAAATCCATGGTAATTCTACATAAAGTTTGAGTGTTCTTATATATATGTCTATGCATGTGTGTGTGTGTGTGTATATACATATAAAATCACTAAGTTTAAAAGATGATACAGTTTCTCCCAGAGGAAACAAGTACTTATTTAATATGATAAATCCGAGCATGTTAAAATGCAAGAAACATAGCTACATTTTCAAATTACCTTAGCTCAGCCCTGCCTTGACACTGTGCAATTATGCTAATTAAGGAACTTTGGTTTATGGAAGTCTTAAATTAGATTTCACTGATTTTTAAAACACCATTAAATTTAACCCTCTCATCCCATCTCTAAATAGAATCCCTACTAACGTTCTACATTCAGACAAGGAGTGCAGCATCACAGCAGTTTAAGTTGACATAAAATTAGGCTTTTGTGATTCTCCTTTTGCTGATGCTCAGTTCTGCCCTTCCTGTGTGCTGGCCCTGGCGCTGTCATTTCTTGGTAACCCAACTCAGAGAAACTGATCCGGCCAAGAAGAAAGCCTACCTCAAAAAAAGGCATTACTGCTGAACTCCCAGAACTGGTAGAAGGCGGCAGTGCGGGGCAGTGGCG
This sequence comes from Anarhynchus alexandrinus, assembly GCA_008711295.1. NCBI lineage: Eukaryota > Metazoa > Chordata > Aves > Charadriiformes > Charadriidae > Anarhynchus > Anarhynchus alexandrinus. Next base: position 4,238,091 of record VUYV01000059.1, read on the forward strand.
GGGCTGTGGGACCGACAACCTTCAATCAGCTTGAACTGCTGTGAACATACACTCTCAAAGGATTCAAGAAAATCTGGTTTAATCTGTCCTTCAGGGAAAGACTAGATGAATTCATTTTCTGACCATAGCACTCAGCTGTTGTCTCAAACCTGTATTTCATCTCCTATACTTTTCTTCTGGATACCTTCCATCTCTCCCACATATTCCATACTCACCTGCCACTCTCTTCCTTCAGCTGGATGATTTTGAAATAGTTAAATATATTAATTGCATATTTTCTATAGAGGTTTCCCCTCTCTTCATTTAGGGCATACAGAGCTCTTCAGCTGTTTCTGGTTTACCCTCAGTGATTGTTTTCAAAGTTGACTGCTCCAGTAAAAGCTTCGCTACTAAAGCGGAAGCTCTCAGAAGCGTCTCTATGCTATCTACTGAGGCTTCACACGTCCAGAGACAATCCTACTCAGTTTGTGAAGTAAAGAGCGAGTTTCCTGTTGCCTGTAAAAGGCAGCCAACAGACACATCCAACAAGATTGTGCTCTATAATTGGAATATGCTGTGAAGCAAGTTACTGTTGGAAGCCTTAGCTGAGGCAGGCAACACGCCTCGTTAGGATGTCTGCTACCCGACAAAGATACCACTGCTCAGCACTGTCAGCTGCAGCTACAGTCATGTTATGGCCTGAGTATAGCAGAAGGTGGAAAACCACTCCCTAGTGAAGTTTTAAGTCTTGACAAAGGATTACTGCAATTCATTAAATGGGAAAGTAGAGCACCCCATTTACTTTTAAAATATTTCAGTTACATTATAGTAAGACGTCTGTGGTAGAGAATAAAGATGTTTCAACAATGAAACTATACACAGTTAAAAAAAAACAACCCAGCAGTAGTGAAGTACTTTAGTTTGAATTGATTCAAGGCTAATGTGCCAAGAATTTCAGGAATGCTGCATATATTACAGAGAAGTAACCTTGCCAAGTCTCTCAGCACTTGGAAATTCTTTTTCAAGACTTTTGGGGGTGGTAAAATGGGGTGAAGGTAATAGTAAGGAGCTGGCAGTTAGTAAACAGATGTTTACATAGTTATAAGATTTCAGCTCCTGGCAAGAATAAGATAATTTGTTTGATAAAACATTTCAGCATAATGTGTTGGACTGTGTAATTTTATTCAGACTCAGAGCCAAAAATTTTATCAAGTGAAAGCATGCTGTAGTTTTTCAGCTTTGGAGAAATTCATTATAAACTTTTGTTTTACAGGAGAGCTCACATTCCACTTGCCTTTTTATTTTCAGAATTACTACTGTGTGTATGCAAATGGAAGTCAAGTATTCAGAGGGTTTTCTTCCTCCCTTATGTCTTAACAAAAGTGGTCTGAGGTCACATTTTCAAAGCTGGTAGATGTTATCGATAAAAGCAATTAATGTAGCATGCTTCTATTGCAACTACATGCTCTAGCTTAAACGACCCCTAACCTTAAGGTAACCCCAAGTGGTGAATTGAAAGACTAAATCTATATTCAGATGTATTCTTAATCAATCCCAACAATAAAGCTGCAAGGGGAGGAGTAAAAACTGTACATGCAGGTAACACTTAGAAACTTAGTGAAGTACACTTAGTAAAATTACCCAAATTTAACAAGGTTGTTCTGACCTGATTCCTTACCCAGCTACACAAGCTTGTGCTAGGACAAAACAGAGGTGGGAGCAAATGCTCAGAAGTGTTCCCATACCACTGCTAATGAACATCAAACTTCAGCACAAGGGAATTAAAAAACAAACATCCATTTCAGTGCAGCACAAAGACTCCTGTCTGCCTTGGAAAATAGGTGCTAGAATATTTCCAGCAACATCACCATCGTTAGCTTAACTCTTACATTAAATACTAGATCGCATACTCAAGTCCATACATCACTAAGGGTTGGATACAGCCCCTAACTGAAATTGGCAGGAGTGGATATGGGAAGGACAAACCCCGTAGCTATATCATATGAATTGGGAGGGTATAGTCCACCAGCCTGTCACAATGGGAGGGTTAAAAGGGCCCTGAGGTGGCCCTCTCTCTCCCTTCCAGTAAATCAGTGACTAACGTCAGCTACATTCTGTGCATCTGCAACAAGCCAAGAAGCACCAGAGGGGGATTTAATTTAAAAAGAGTTGAAACTTGTACCGTATGCCCTCCTCCCCACCATCTGGCTAGTGGGGACATTCTGTACAAATTCAGCATGCCAACTGCCTATTCAGATGGAAAAAAAGAAGTCTCTCTTTCAGTAAAAATATTAGGCAGTTCCCATTCCATCTTTAAGGGCCTCCAACGTAATCCAGATCTATTGAGGAGTTCTGAGGATACAGCCCTATTTATAGACTACAGAAACTGGCAGGGATAGATCAGTGAAAAAGCTTGTTTCCTATTTGAAGTTCAGCTTAAAGTCAATTATAACCTTAATGAGTCTATATACTATTTGACAACTGCTCAGAATCTGTTTATATCTAATCAGAGACGTGATTTCTATCATGTATCTTACATATTTCATATAATATATTTATAGGTCAGAAGATTATAACATTACTATAAGATGTTTTAAGATACTATTGTTATGAGATCATATTTATCATATCACATCACATATATCTTACACTGTGTATTTCTATGATTCTTATCATATCTATTATTTACTTAATCATAAATCTATGTTTATATCTAGCATTAGTTTATCTATCATTAGGTTATATCTAATCATATATCTATCCAGCCATATAGCTATGGCTTATTTAATATGCTGAACTAAAAGGATATCAAGCTGTAAACCTTTCTGCTTTGTCACTCATTGACCTGTGGAAAATCGTCCATCCAGGGGAAAAAAATAAAACTATCATTGGAAGCCTATGACACTGTAGGAATAACATGGATTAATTAGAAGTTATTGATGTGTGTATACAGTGTGAAGCAAAATCTTGATTTTGTTACTCTTCAAGTTGCAGAACAGAACTTCTAGAGAATTTTCTTCAGTAGACCTAAATTCCAGTAAACTGGAAGCTTTTAAGAATTTTTCTTTTACTTCTCCCATAATTTTCATTCCAAATTGTTTTCCCTTTTTGAAAGGTTGTTCTTTGGTTGTTTACAGCCTCACATCTTCAACATGTGTACACAGTCTGATGCTGTTTTTCGCTTCCTGGGACAGATTACAAAGGATTTTAAATCGGCTAACCTTAGTGTTTCAGTTTTTCCTGTTGATAAAGTCTGTTATATCCTAAGCCATAGTCTCACTGGAATATCTGAAGTGAGACCTAGGTTTGAAGAAATTAAGCTTTGCAGCAGTTAAGCTATTACATCCTGCAGAGTCTAATCAAGATCCTATTTCTAGGGTCAAAGTGTAAAGAATGCAGAACTGTAACAGAAAAATTGAAAACCAGTGAGGAAAAAAAAGCGCCCATCTTTAGATTTGCCAAAACCTTTAAAATCGCATTTTCTTGTGCAGTTTGTGACAAAAAGAAAACCACCATTCCCTCCCCCCGCNCTTCATACATTTCTGCAGCCGTTCACACAATGGCTTCTGATCCCAACAAGATCTTTTCAGCAAATATTTTCTAATCAGTTCCAGGTTTACTGCAGGTATAGAAGCTTCACAAGCACTTATCTTTAAGCAGTACTCTTTTTTGTTACGTTTACATGATTTTGAACCAGCCTAGTCATTTGTGACAGTAATTCCATTCAACCTTTTAAAATAGCTGTGGCATGACATCCTGTCCTTCCCTGTAAAATTAGCCCTGCTCGAACACAGTGCCTCTTGGAGCACTGTAATTGAAGGAGCAACTACATGAAATTTGTTCAGGTGTAAAAGTTTCTAACAACAATGCCAGCAATTTTGAGTCCTATATATAGGATAGTTGCAAATAGTATTTTTTTTTTTAATGTTAGGCCTCATTGAAAATACCACACATTACCACGAAAGGCAACCACTATTAAGATTGCTGTCACTAATTCAGGTTCCTCCCTTTGTCCCGAGTGCAGGCTGTAGCAGCCTATAACAAACTTCCTAGCAAATACCATAAAGAAAGAGGCATGGTGTGGCATGAACACCAGAGAAAGGCTACAACCAAAAGCTCGATTCCTATAATACTGCTGTGTTAATAGCATTTGCAATTCCTGAGCTTTAATATCATATTCTTTGATACTACATGCTGGTTCCTGGAACTGTGTGATTATATCAAAGATGTTTGCATGTGCTGAAAAAAGTTTCTAATCCTTTTAGTTGCATAGAAAAGCTTGAAAGCATGAACCTGAAAATTTGAATAGAAAGGCAAAATGAAATTTCTCTGAAAAGAAAACAGAATTTGAAAGGCTAAGTCATTTTTGTAATTGTTGGGATTGACAGTCCTGGAATTTCTAGCATTCAAATGCATTTTCAACTAGGCTTTTTTAATGCCTCTTGAGCATTTTCTGCTCTAGTTCATTTTAAAATATGGTAAAAAATAGGTCTGCTATATTTCTGTCTAATTTCCTGGGGAGAAATGTGAGTATATACATGTGTTACTGAGTGCACGTGAGCCCGGTACCTCTTCATTGTAACACGTGTTCAGCACATCTGATGATGTGATAAACTAGTTTGACAGGGCACAGCTGAAGAAATTCAATTAAGAAAACAGGAGTCACAAGCATCTGTTTTGTTTGACTATCTCAGAACTTTAAGTGCTACCTAAATTTTGGTGGGCTTCTTGTCTTTCTGTGGCATTATAAGTGCTAACATGTGGGTCCCGTAAATTAAATCTAATCCATCTGTATCTGGCACACTTACTCACAGTTTAAAAAGGGAGAAAATAGTGGGATGGGGCAGAGAGAATTTTTTAATTAAAAATAATGTGTTTCATTTGTACACAAATAAAGCTACAGTAATGGAATATATCTTAGTTTTGGCCTTCAATCCTTGTTATACTCATGTTTACACACACTGCTCTTCTATCTGTTATTCAAATAATGCTGTAAAAGTCCAGCTTAGTTTCCCTCTATACTTTAAGCTTTCTACTGCTTTCTACTAGCTTGCTTTCTGTTCTGTTCAGGTTTTTCATTTTACTAGATCTCAGAAGTGGCAGCCAGGCCGCTCCACCCCCGCCGTCCCTTCCAAAACAATAGCTGTCGTCAGCATTCATTCCGTCATGATACTGGCTTAAGTGAAGAACCTGACCATATCTGACCGAGATGATATCAGCATCACTAAAACTGCCTAAATAAAAAATAATATTTCAGGAAATGTAAACCAATCCTGTTCTAAATGTCAACAATGTAAGAATTCTTCAGCAGACCATCCTTAAACTTAGACTCCAAAAAGTAAATAAGCATTGACCATTTGGATTAATAAGTTTTCAACCTCTTAAAATAAGAATTTGAATAGGACAAACCATTAGTCATGAGCTGCCACAATCCGTAAGTGGCTAGATAAGTTCTTCAAGATGCTAAGGGACAACAGCTCCTTTTCGCTTTTGTCAAAAAAGGAGAAGCTCAACATCTTAAGATTAGGATCCTTGTTTAGCATGTGCTTCCTTCAAGTGGTTTGTATTAGTTGCTGTTTTCTTATGACAATGCCAAAACCAGCTCATCTTAGAAAGCGTGTGTGTGTATAGACATAGACATAGACATAGTGTATGCTTGAAAAATTGACTAGTCATGTCTGAAACAAAGCAGTGGAAACCCAGCATATATTTCAACCAGAAGATGGTGGTTCAACAAAGATGTTTATTTGAAGGGGCAAAACATCCAAACTCCAATACCAATGATCATAACTCAAGAAGAAAATCTGTACATCCCTGGAAAACATCATATGATCCTGACAGGAATTTCTGTGTGACTACAGTAGAAAGTCTAGCATTAAGCCAAAACAGAGCAAATGTGGATTTCTTCTGATGCAGTCTCTCAAATGCTGATCCAAATGAGCTTAGAAGAAGCTAACGTGACAAAGAGGATACCTGAGCTACCCATCTCTATTAGAAGATAGAGCTTTCCAAATGAATTTGTGAAGTGCAAGGAACTGTTAGGACACAAGAATCATTTTGACATGATGGTGTTAAGCATAAAATATTAAACAACATAATATCCATCAGGCCCAAAGAATTGCAAAGTATTTTAGATTCAGGACACACCACCCTAGGGATACCCAGCAATCAGTTAGCGCTTTTTATGCTTCAGAACAACGAAGAACAGAAATTAGGGAAAATGTTTCATTAGAGAAATGAATCAAGCCTCTGTTTAACCACAAAAGTCACAGCATCTTAGTCATTCAATGCAAGCAGCGCTTTTAATGTGTCATCTCAAATTTAACATATGCATAGTTTTTACACACCAAAAAGTATACCACTATTATTAAACAAACTTAACTCGACATGTCTAAAGCCATTATAATGAAGTTTTAATTAACAGCTATATAGATTTCTTAGTTGTCCTAGTAGAGAAGCATTATGCCATTTGTAATACCCGCATATTTCATAGAACGCTTATAATGGAAACTTGAGGCAGCTGCACCAAATACATCTTAGATACAGAGGTTTAGAAAAGCAAAACAAAGGCAGACTACTGATGCCCCCCTCTTTTTTTAATCCAATAGTAGCACTTGGACTACCACAGCCATAACACAAGATTTATCACTGTTAAATATTGGCAATAATAAATCTCATCTGTCCTATACACACTAAGAGACAGCATCATTTCCAGCTAGAGGTTAACTCGTGTGTGATGGGATGTACTGTTAATCTCAGAGCAGAGATCCAGTGCCAGCTATTTCAGCAAAAGCTGCAAGATCTTTTACCAAGTAATGGGTCCCGTTCAGACCCTTTAGCTGCATCCTCAGTATCTCATCTCTAGGCTGACTAGATGTCTGAAATCTTTCCCACTTCAGTTTCCCACAACTAAAGTCAATTCTTGCAAAAGTCTTAGATTGTCACTTGAGGACATGAAATGTGTCTTTTAAAATGCCCGTAGTCCTACAGTTTCAGGAACTGTGTGTCAAACATATGTCAGATTCAGTCATACTAATGTGACTTGGCATATAATGACTACATTTACTGACAGAGTTCAACAGTGCCATTTTGATTCAACTAATGTAGATTTTAAAGCTGTGAGGAATTATTTCTGTAATCCAGGCTGACTGTATATGTAACAGAGAACTTCTGTCTGTAAACTGTGCACAAAGACTATAACCTCTATTTCATCTATATAAAATCTTTTATAAGCACCTCTAAAGAAAATTTCAGAGTATGGGCTAACAACAGATAGATTATTCCAAAGGTTAAATACGGATTCACGGGTGTACCTTATTTCCTATTTGCATGCATCCCACAAGCTTTTTTCTCCTTGATTAAAGACCCATCTTTTGTGAGCACTGTCTTCCTCAGTTACTTTGAGATAAGACTTTAACTGTTAAACTGGGCAGCGTTACCATTTTTGAGGAAAACAAAAGGTAAGGCAAAAGAACAATGTACTACGCAAGCAAACATCTGATAAGCTCTGTTATGAGAACTTCTTCACAAGAGGAACTGTACTCTGTTCCTACTCAGGCCTTAAAGTGACTTACAAATCATGCCCGGTCACGGTTAAGACAGTGATTTGAAGGAAAGACAGCTCAATGCAACTTAGCACAGGTGCTATTATCCAACTCTAATCAAATTAATTTAGAAAGCAGTGACTGAACTGTAAACTTGAGAAAGACAAATACGTTTCCATGGCAGGGAATACCTCTCCCATGACAATTAGTGGAATATCCTGGTTGGTCTCCAGCAGTCTGGTGTCCTCTGGTTGATTGACTTGTTAACAGACTAAGCTGCAGCAGGGAATCAACCACTACCAGGTATCCGAAGCAAGGATTTTCTCAGATACGTTCTCCAGGGTAGGGTTTGGGGGTGATTTTTTTTTTTTTTTTAAATACCTGAGAGGTGACAACACTGACTGGAGCTTTTCCAGTGTATGAAGTACTTATTATTTTTCTCCCCTGCATGATCTCTTTGATGAAATGCTGCTCTTAAGGGCAGTTTTAATAGGATGCCTCCCCTCTTACCAGTCTTATTTTCATTAAGTGTGTGGGTGTTTCATATCTTTGAGACTCTTCTATCCATGAGTTCCACAGTTACTGGGGGAGAGGGACAGATACAGCTCACTTCCTTCAGACAAGAGGCTAAAAAGGGCTCTGCCAAAGCAGCTGTGTTAATTGCTAAAGACATACGTACTCTCAATGCCAAGCACAACGTACAAATCATTCTGTGCTGCCTCAATTCTGGACTTCCAGAGCTCATTTGGTGGTTTCCCTAAAGGATCAAACCCCATCTGTTAACGTTCATGTATAGAAGCTCATTGATGGTATCACTCTTATGCATGAACTGTTAGCTAGAGAAATTATTTTAGCATTCATCTTGTGGCTGGTGTGTAGCTCAAAAATAATTCTAAAGATAATTCTAAAGAAGTACTGGCTGGAGAAGGTATAAGAAATGTCAATTTACTGCTAAGATTCAAAAGGAAAGCTGGTGGTTTCTCAGCACAAAATGACGATTCCTCCATTTTCTTTAACATTGGTCAGATGTCCTTTGGAAGCTGATTGTAAAGGAAAAAGTGTCCTGTGGTTTCTTTCAGGAAAAACTTTTATCTGGGTCCAACTGGCATTTTCAACAGGAATTCTGAGTTTTGCGGCCATGTTTTGGAAAGAGGTAACCTTACAATACTCTTGAAAAGTCATTTCCTCAAATGCTAATTCAGGTACACTCAAACTAGCAACAAAGGCAAAATTTATTTCTTGCTTTGCCAAATGAATTGAAAAATTACTTCAAGGAAAGGAGATAACCCTCCCAGCATATACACCATTAAACAAGCCACATACATGCTTTCTATGTATTTTATCTAAGCAGAGAGGCCTCGAACACCTTGAAATAATAGGCCTTTTATGTTTGACAAGAAAATAACTGGCATGATTATAGCTGTACTACGGCTTTATCAGCAGGAACAAACAAAGTTTTCTGACGTATGTACTCAGAAATGACACTGACTGGCATTAGTTGGCCATGGCATTAAAACCACAAACCCATAGCATAGTCACTGAGGAAAACTCATTTCCAGGATGTTCTAAGCTGCTGTTTCAGGATTGCTAGCGGTCATTTCCAAGGCTAAAATTCACAGGGCTTTGGATCTTCCAGCCCCCCAAAAGAAGCAGTAACTATGTCAAAACATACCTTACATTTTCACCTTCTCTCTGGTGTCTTCCTTTCTATATCTTCTAAGATCCTCATTACCATTTTTATTTGGAGCTTATTTTTTACAAAAAAAAAAAATCTGTTTCATCCGTCAATGACAGCTCCACATCCCAGGACATTGTTTCATTCATTTCCTTACTCCGGCTGAATTAATATTAAAAGCCTCATACCTTCTAAGAACTTAATCATAATCATTTTTATGGGAAAAAAGCAATGTGTAGAATTAGATAAGAATTAGTCTTAAAAAAATACACATTTCCATAATAAATAGCTATACAGATCTAGATAAAAGCCTCATTTAACCAGAATTACCTCCTAAACTCAACTATGCTGTTAAAACATCACTTACTCTCAAAGAAACTCTACTCTATAGCCATAAAACACATTTTCATAACACTTCTATAAAGCTTGTCAAGAAGCTTTCAGATCTTTGTGCTTTAAAACATTCAAGCTTGAGTTAAAAATAGGAGAGAAAAATCTTAAAGATCATAAATAATTCCATTATTGAATCATACCGATACTCCATGAAGTCCATGCTCCTGGGCCTGGTATGTTCAGTAAGGAATGATTCCAGAAGGTGATCCAAGAGAGGAAACATTTAATACACCGCCAGTATGGAAATAGTCTTCCTAAACCACACTGTATACCTGAAGCAAGCAAGTTTATCCTTCTTAGGATAAGTCTGGATGTTCTTACCTATACACATGTCCTTCTCATAATCTGTTTATCTCTTGGACTTCCTAAGATTCCGTGGTAATTTCCAGAATCTATTGTTTCTGAACAATATGCATTTATTTCACAGCTTTAGTTTTTACTGAAATATTTGATGTCTAATGCTCTTACTGATGATCAGTTTCTGTAAAGTTTCTAAGCAACCAGTAAACAGGATTTTTAGTTGTCTAGTTTCCAGAGTAAAATGGAACTCATTAAAGTGAGCATGCAAAGTGGAGGTCAGACTGAAACCATTACATTTATTTTAATGTTGTATTTCATTTAAAATGTTTGATCAGTGAACAAGTCTCCTAGGATGCATATCTCTTCTGGAACATCACAGCGAACAGCAGTTCTTCAACGAGCCTCATTACATTCACTGCATAATATCAGGCAATGTAAAGAGAATGAATAATAGCATCACATTCAGTTCATTTTATATTGATAAAGCTTTGTGTCTTGGGACTAACATGCTAATAGCCACGTGAATGCTTGTTTTGATTAAATGGATTTCTTCCAGCAGCTTGGAGCAGCAGTGCCAGAAGTACATTGCACTGAAGAGATTCACATCCTTACACATACGGAATGATTTAATTTAGCATCAAGGTACAGGTTGCTCTCTAAACCATTCAATCTCAAAATTAATGCTCAAGTTATAACTGATCTATGCATCCTCTGAAGTTCAGCTGTCAGGACAGGCCTTGACCAACTCAAAGTTAGTAACCAACTAGCCCTGCATACATCCTCTGCTTGTGATTTTGGCCTCTGTGACTGTACAAGCAGCACTATGAGCATCAGACAAAAACTGTCTGCCTGGAACACGACAACAGCACTGTTAGCATGGATCCACCAGCCCTTCTGAGCTTTAATTAAATACCTGTCCAGAACAGGAATGGGTGAATATTGAGAAAATGACAAATAACCCTCAAAGAAAAAGCAGTTAGTCATCTACTGATAATATTTATTAAAAGGCATTGAGCTGGTATTAGGCAAACAATTCCAAGGACTTACCCTGCTAGATAAAAGAATGTGATCCTCAGAAATAAAAAGCTTATTCTCAACACCATGCAGGGCAACCTGCTGGGCTCAACTGCACTTCCCAGCCCTCTCAGTGTTTGTAGAGTCAAAGAAGCAAATGTTAGTATTTGGTGAATATCTGCCCTGCCAACATAGGACAAACCCAAGGAGAATGAATACGATATTTCTTTAAGCATGTAGTGCTTGAGCTGTTAGCCATTGTAAAAACATTAGGAGTAAGAAAGAAAATAATGAACATCACTGTACCAAAACAGGAAAAGCAGATTTCCCCCCCCCCGACCAGTTATAGCCCTGGTACTTTTTTTTTTCCAAAATATATCATGTCAAAGGAATGTGCCTTTCTTTGCCTGCTGACCTCTCAGAGAAGTACGTTATTCAACACCATCTCGTGCACAAAGAGCAAAGAAGTTTAACTGTTTCAAAGGAACGCAGAATTTCAGCTCTCGTTATAGGCTGCGTCTGAATGCTTATCACATAGCTTAATATTGAGCACAGATTGGATGAAAAAGAACAGTAACTCATCAGAGATGGCCCCGTTCCAGAGTCACCCCTTCTCCCTGCCATGTTAAATAGCTTCCACTTTCTTGTGAAACAGCAACAACTTCAGATAACAGTTCAGTTCTAAGGATATTCATGGTGCATTTAAATCAAGAAATCATGATCTACCAAAACTTTTAAGAAACTAACTTACAAACCCTACTGCCAAGAATTCAACCTTTTATTTAACACAGATTTGCATGAAAAAGAGCCCGAATACTGACCAGTCCCTACACCTGATCTCAGACTAATTAACATCTCTTGGTAGAGACAAAGCCCTTACAGCACAGAGAACAGCAGAGCATAAAGTTTATGGCTAACAGAACAGAGACAGGAAGTCTGGTTTATTTTATATATACATATTTAGGAATTTGTTTCCTCATATGTACCCCCGTTAGTGTAACAAGGGTATTAAAGACTATCAAAAGTAAAAGGAAGTTTAACAATTTCTTCAGCCAGGTAGGATGGAGATGAGCGATTCAAGATGAACTGGAATTACACTGAAAATGGCTCATGACAGCAGTGAAATATGGATTTTTGTGATCCTCAACAGACGGGTAATGACTACTTGAAGCTTCATGGTTTCAGACCCCAATTGCTTTAAGTGTCCAGTAATTTCCTCAGAGTCAAAAATTATTTGTTCTCAGGGCCAATTTTCTCAAAGTCACAAAGCTCTTATAAAACTTAAACATAGCCATTACTCCCAGATACTGACATACAGAAAACAGTGCAGCTAAACTTCTGATCCTCTCCCTTTAAGATATAGCTAGGTCACCCACAGGGTTACAATTGAAGGGGGGGGGGTTAATTTGTTTTTACCTTTTCTTGAATCCTCTTGTCTTTCACTGTCGAGAAAAGTTTCCAAATTGCATGGATAGGAAGCTTTATGAAATAGGAGAAGACAGGCTTATGCAGCAGATTATCCATAATTTAAGCAATTTCTGTTACAGCACAGTTAAAGAGGCTTCCCCGTCTGGAGTTTGAGATCTGAATGCATGTTTTCTGCCTCTCCCCAAAGATCGGTAGTCCTCAACTGTTGCACAATCCTTTTCTGCGGAGCAACTGGTGAAAATCAAAACATCAAATGCAGAGCCTACAACAAATGACCAGTGTTAAAGTGCCACAAGGGCAGCGTAAGATGGAAGAACTGAGGGGCAGTTCTACCAGATGCAAATCATTTCCCTGACAGCGTGCTCTAACAGCCCTACTTCTGCTAAGAATTATTCTGCTGCAAAAATCAAACGACGGTAACTAGGTCCTGATTTTTCCTACCCCTCTCGCTACAAAGAATAAATCCTAATACCTCTTAAAGCTTGTTCAGCTGCAGTAAAGAGGTTAGAAAACTGCTGTTTCTAGCATATTCCCCCCTCCTCCTCAAGCTGTATTTCACCGACTGCACTGGCTGATTTCACTTTTGTTTCGCACACAATCCTGTTATGTGGATTTCAGCCAGATTAATGCTTTCTTTCATTCTCCACTTTCTAAACTGGAACTGCAAGGCACCAGTTACAGGGCGTAACAATGTAAGCTCAGATAAAGCTTAGCTTGCAATTGGAGCCTTTGCCTTGAATCTTACCTGCAAGCTCATTTCCTTTCAAGTCATTACATTTCTCTTTTCGTGATCCTTTCTCTACTTTGTACCTTTGATCAGCAGACAAGTTGTGGCTTTTGCAGTGGATGGGAAAGCAGCAAAGCACATTTCCATCAATTATCATCTTAAATTCTCGAGTTTTAGAGTTATGGAAGTTCAGCTTGTTTTTTTTTTTCTCCCCCCTTTGTTGTTGTTGATCTTTTAAGCAGAAAAGTCCCAGAGAGGAGCTGGGTTCTTATTACAGGGAGGCAATTCAGTCCTCGATACAACTCCACAGACCTTGCAGATTAACTCAAAATCTTTTAAGTCTTTACTAAGGTATATTTCTGTCTATAATAAATTATTTGGAGGTTGGCTAATACTACAGAATGTGTCCTGAAGCAATTAAATACAGCTGCCAAAGACTAACCAGCCAGAGCAATGTTATGGGCCTCCTGCACATCAACATCTGTGGGAGGCAAAAGAAATAATTTCTTTACCTTGTCAGCACAGTTTGTGGAAAGTAATCCATGTGGTGGGGAAATATTACTGCTTTGCAGGACTCTTCTCCCACTCATCCCTTCTAGGTCTCCCAGCTATGAAAAAGAATCTTTCAATGGATCCAGGAAAAGATCCAAGACAGATTTTCATGTTTGTTTTCAGCGTTAGCTCATCCCACACTACTCGCACATATCCTTCCCTTCAGGTTTGGAGGGTTGACACAGGCAGCCATTCTGACATTTCACGCTTGGAAACCTGCCTTCAACAAATCCGTTTTGTGTTCCTAAATGCCTGTTTGGCTGCTTATGCTTCAGCCCATCTGTTTGGATGGCACCAGGCCTGTTTACAAGGTGATCTTCCCATTTCACTTCACTTCCCATTCAGCGATGCCAGCCAATTTTGGGCACTCGGCACAATACCTCTCCTGCCCTCACTTTGGTATGAAGCCCCACTGAGTCAGAAACACTGCTTCTGTGCTCTGTTGAATTTGTTGGCACTTGTGTGGCTCTGACCACCTGAACAGCGGAGGAAGAAAACTGGAGTTGTCAGCACTGGAAACTGCCAAGTACACTTGTTGCTGTGAAGCCAGGGGAATGTTACGAAGATCAGTGACACATCACAGCATGCCAGTTTTAATTGCAAACACTCTGCAAAGCCAGGATCACCACAAGCAGAAGGACAAAGATAGTAAAACCAAAGGAGCCACAAACACGAGCCACAGACATAGAAGATACAAGCAGGTGAATGCATTGAGGTCTACTTTGCTGTAATGGTTCCTCTAAAATGGACAAATACTAGGACATACTTGTTTTATATATCCTCTAACTTTTATCTAAGATCACAGTGTTATGGTTTATGCCATTCACTGAAAAATCATACCAAGCTGAAGATGCTTCCTTGCAAAGTTCTGAAGTGCATGACCAAGCTCATTCCAGAAGAATGGACCACTTGTCAATAGGCTTGTTTCAGGCTGCCCCAACATCAGTGCTTCAGCAGCCATGTGTATGTTGCATATGGGTACTTACTGAGCACAAGGGGAGACATCTGCAGTAATCCAGATGGCTGGAGCCTCGAAAGCGTAGGAGGACATCATCTGGTTGCTACATAACTTGGCCTTGGCCAACATCAGAATTCTGCATTTTCTTTAATAGCCCCTTAAATTCCTTATTGAAACAGAGGTGAAATAGTAAAGTATTAAACTGGCTTTCTTAACTAGAAAAACTTGCACTAACAAGAGTAAGTCAGTAGTACATATCACTAATTTTCTCCCCACTTGCCCCCCCTTTAAGGAAAGCAGTAACAAGCCAAGGAAAGCAAAGACAAGCTTTCAACATACCATATCAGCTGTCAGAATGTTTTCGTTTAAGAGTTTTAGTGAAAAATTCTCTTTTCTCTGGTTTAAAGTAATGTGACAAAAATTTCCAAACAGGCATTCTGACACCTGAAAGAACAGTTTCTTCTTGTTGTGCCCTGTGTTTTTATTAAATAAATCCCCGGCTTCTTATGCCACGATATATTTAAAAGGAAAATAAAGAAATTTAAACATGTTAGCTTTACCTAGGAATGAACCCAATTTATACTAAAATAATGATCCATTATGTGTTCAGAAAACAGCAAACAATGGAGACTAAATCCCTCAGCTCTGGCATGGCAACTATCCAGTATCAACAAGAATGGCATTAACCTATTTGTTCAGCTAACACATGTGGTATCAGTCAAGGTGAATTTAGCAGCTCCCACACAACAGCACTTAGACAAGCCCTGCCCCGTACTATAAAAATCTTTAATGGCCAAAATGCACAAACAGTATCCAGATCCTGTTGTAAAAGAGGTAAATAATTCTCTTTCCATTGAGTGAAAAAATAGAGAGAGAGATATATGCATCTATATAGGTATATGTGTATAGCTATATAGTTGCATATACACACGACACCCCCACCCTGAAAACACATATAATAAGGAGCTGATCAACAAATACAGACTTTGTCCTACTAGTCCCGGCAAGCTGCTGGTAGCTGGACAGGTAGCAAGATATAACTCTCGCTCATCATGAGCTGCTTTGTCATCTTCTCCTACCATCCTGGTTTTTCAGCCAGAGACCTTCACCTTCCAAAACTTTTCATTTCAAAGTTCCTTGGGCCAAGACTTCTCTACCCCAATGAAGCCATGGCTTTTGGATCCTTAAAGCATATCCTATATACATAAAAGTATTGTGCTTTGAGTTTGTGTACTGTTGCAATAAGACTTTGCTTCTTCCCCATCTGCTGCCACCTTATTGCTTTGATAAATAACAGTAATTCCAGCATAGCTGTTAGTATAGGATTTTCAACTAATTTAATTTCCTGTTCTTGTGAGCAGCATATATTAGTTCAATTCTAGTTAAAACTTGATCCAGTTCCTTTTTTATTTTGAATGATGCAAACTCTATCTCCAGTATGCATCGGTGATTTACATTTTCTAAGATTTTAATGAAACAGTATATTTTTAGTTCCTTGTCCAGTTATGGCTCCCCAGTACAAGAAAGACATGCGTATACTGGAGCAAGTCCAGCAAAGAGCCACAAAGATGATTAAGGGACTGGAGTACCTATCATGCTAGGAGAGACAGAGAGCTGGGACTGTTCAGCCTGGAGAAAAGGTGGCTCAGGGGCATCTTCTTCTCCAGAGGGCCGTGCTGCCATCCAGCGTGACCTGGACAGGCTGGAGAGCTGGGCAGAGAAGAACCTAATGAGGTTCAACAAAAGCAAGTGCAGGGTCCTGCACCTGGGGAGGAAGAATGCTGGGCACCAGTATAGGTTAGGGGTGGACCTGCTGGGAAGTAGCTCTGAGGAGAAGGATTTGGGAGTCCTGGTAGATAATAAATTGTCAATGAGCCCGCAATGTGCCCTTGTCGCCAAAAAGGCCAATGGAATCCTGGGCTGCATAGGGAAGAGTATGTCCAGTAGGTCGAGGGAGGTCATTCTCCCCTTCTACTCGGCACTGGTGAGGCCACAACTGGAATACTGTGTCCAGTTCTGGGCTCCCCAGTTCAAGAGGGATAGGGAACTGCTGGAGGAAGTCCAGCGTAGGGCAACTAAGATGACTGAGGGACTGGAGCATCTCCCTTATGAGGAAAGGCTGAGAGAGCTGGGACTCTTTAGCCTGGAGAAGAGAAGGCTGAGGGGAGACCTTATTACTGCTTACAAATATCTAAAGGGTGGGTTGAAGGAGGATGGAGCCAGACTCTTCTCGGTGGTTCCCAGTGACAGGACGAGGGGCAATGGGCATAAGTTGGAACATAGGAAGTTCCGTTCCAACACACGGAAAAACTTCTTTACAGTTAGGGTGACAGAGCACTGGAACAGGCTGCCCAGGGAGGTTGTGGAGTCCCCTTCTCTGGAGATTTTCAAGACCCGCCTGGATGCAATCCTGAGTAATGTGCTCTAGGCAACCCTGCTTTAGCAGGGGAGTTGGACTAGATGATCTCTAGAGGTCCCTTCCAACTCTGAAATTCTGTGATTCTGTGATTCTTAATGTGCATAAATACCTGAGGGGGGGAAATGAAGAAGAAGGAGCCAGACTTCTCAGCAGAGCCCTGTGAAAGGACAGGAGACAATAGGCACAAACTGAAATACAGGAAGTTCCATCTAAATATAATTATTTATTTATTAAACCACCGTAACAGTGATGAAGTAGTGCAACCTGCTGCTCAGAAAGGTTGCGGAGTCTTCAACCTTGGAGATATTAAAAACCATACAACCAGTCTTGAGCAGTCTGCTCTTTCTGACTCTGCTTTGAGTAAGGGTATTGTACTAGATGATTTCCAGGAGTCCCTTCCAACCTCAGCTATTCTACAATTCTGTGAAATTACAACCTATTACTATAAAAAAAAGTCCTAAGCATATGCAAATGAAATAATTGATTCTGCATGAAAAATAAGCGCTTTTTAAAGAAAGAAGATATAGTTAAAAAAATGTCACCAGTAAACTGATTCCCAAATGTATAGATTCATTGTTGGTGCAGTGCCAAGATATAATATTTAATTTTACTTCACAACAGAATTTATCTGAGTTTTTGTAATGCTTCTCAAACATAATACAGTGCTTTTGTGTAGAAGCATTCACACAGACACACAAATAACTACATATATTACAAGTTTTGTTGCAAATAGCTTACTTGGAACTGTTTGACCGGATAACTGGTCTATAACTCCTAGACACCAAAGTATTTTGAGATTTTTTTCTACCTCTCCCACACATACATGAAGCAGTTTGCTTCCCCCTTTTCTTCCCAGAGACGTCTCATTTCCCAAGAATGCCAAGTCATGAGAAGCAACTGCGTGCAATGGTACCTTTGCTTTGCCAGGGCCTCAATCTAGATGAAGTAACCCTTAGAAAAGAAAGACCACAGCTCTAAAAAAAGGCTCAAAAGCAGCACCCATTTCTCAAAACTTCTTTCCTTGGTTACGTTATTCATGCTCACCAGCCTCCCCCCACCAATCAGAAGATACTGTTAATTCAGTTTTGTAGCTGGTAGGAACAGGTTGATAAGATGGTAGACAGAGTTGGTAGACAGATTTCTCCACTTAGGTCCTGCCACATCTTCCATCGCCAAAGTAGCTCCTTTCCATTGCATTTTAAGTACAGGAATGCATCAGAAGTTGGCATCAGTGGATCATATGCAGGGTGCCTGAGAGGTGGGCTGTCAGTGGAGCTCATGTGCTCATGTGCCTCTCAGAAGCTTCAAATCCATATTTATCAGCTCTGCGTTGCTTTCAGAAACTTTTTTCCTTTACCATCCAACCTTGAGGTTACAATTAAAGAGTTTATTTCGCATGGATAACAGGTTGAAGCTTTACACTTGCATTGAGACACACAGAATAGATATCCTTATGGCCACTGTCCTACAAACGACCTCCCTTTTACTCCCTGTACAGCCAGGAGAGCTATTTGTCTTTTTAAAGCTCCATGGTATTGGGATTTGTGCCCCATTTGTTACCTGCTCTCCTAAGTTCTTCTTCGCTTTACCAATCTCGAATCAGCAGCCTTCCATTTTATAAAGTGTCACCCTCTAGTGCATTGTTTAACATTTATCTAAATTAAAATCTCACCCTATTTAAAATTTGCCTCTTACTCTAAAATCTCTTGATCAATCACTCCGTAGCTACAGCCTGGCCTCTACAAATTTGATCAATGCATGCTTCATTTTATCTTCTAGATTGTTTAATAGAAACCTTAATTAGTGTTTTTATTAATTAATACCAGACCCAGTACTGATCCAGAGATATCCTATTTGATAGCTCCCTCGCCACTGGTGTTTCATTGTTAATTATTCTGACATTGTAGCCCAGGCAATTCTGTATTCATATTACAGGACTATGAAGCAGAGAAACGCTTTTTTTTCCTACCAAATTCTTCCTGAAGGAGCTTCCCACACATAGCAACAAGAAGCCATGGTAGAGTTAGATAACAGAAACCCACCATGTTTTATTTGTCTACTAAACACATGATATACTGCAGACTATTAACTTTCTCTGAACAGAAAAGATCAAATAATTATTCACATATGTCTCAAAGGAGCATGAAAACATCTTCCTCACTGTACTGATTGACTGTGGGTTAACTTTAGGGTGCTTGACAGAGCAGTAGGGCTAGAAAAGCCAGGCTGAAGTCTGCTGCTCCTGAACCTGGCAGCCAAATGAGCTGCTTCCCACCTGTAACTCTCTCTCATCCAAGGTCAAACACGTTAGATCCCCACAGTTTTGTCCGCTAACACAATCTTCCTATAGAGTTGTTGCAGAGTAACTATCCTCAGATTTGCTTTCAAACACAAGAAATGGGGCAGGCTATCCAAAAACCCACTAAGCTTCTAGCCAGAAGAAAATGCTTGAGGGGAAGAAGTATTGCAATGAAGGAGGCCTTTTCTCATTAGCCTTCCTTTCCTCAGGCACACAAATCTCCCAGCTCTGAAGAGGACTCATCTGAATGTTTTCCACCTCTTCCTCAGAAGAGCCATATGCAAAAGCACTTTCACAGGAGGTTTGCCTCAGGAGGAGAACACTTACGGTACCGTCCTGATCTTTAATGGCCCTGCTTATTTAAGACATAATTGGAGACATACAAGGTCAGATTATCGAGAAACCCCTCTAATTTAAGTACAAGCTTTGCAGAAATTGCATACTGGACAACAAGTACAAGATCTGCAGATGTACTTGGGGATAAGAGACTCATTCTTGCTAGGAGCCCCATAAGAGGCTTTAGAAATTTTTTTTTTTTCAAATCTTATCAGAAGTGATATCAGTAAAAGCCAAAAGTGCTGCTTGCTTTTGAGATACCTTCCTCTTCTTCACACCTAAACAAGAGGAAGGTCTTTCTCAAACTGAGCCTGATTCGAGCAATTCACCTTTAAACACTTGGCACTAGCTTTTCAAAATATTTCTCACATAAGACTAGGGAAAGATGACGGGGAAATTCAATCTGCATTCTGACAGATTTGACATACAACTTTGTGTTGAAATTAAGGAGATACCTCACTAAAGTGGAAGTAGTGCCTTCGAGCAACTCAGCTTTGCTCCTCAAACTTGTTGCGCAATATGCTCTGCTATATTTCCTTATGGCTTTATACCTATGTAAAACTTTTTTCCTTCTAAACATAACTACTGTTCTCAAGATAATTCAACAATAACAAACACTAACTAACCTTTTCCCCCATCTTCTCATGGTTTGTAATTCTTCTTTTCCTTTTCCGCAGCCCTTCAAAATGTTCCCCGAGGAACGTGTCCCTTGATAAGACTGCAACGCACCACAGAAGAAAGGAAGGGGATTACAATACTGGCTTTTCAAGGGCTCACCTTGAGGGCTCTTCCTCTCCCTTAAAGAGACCTAGCCTAGCCTATGGTTTAAGGAGTAGGTAATTCTAGATTTTTCCCTCTTGTCTTCGTGAAGATCTCAGATTTGAGGCCGGTAAAGTAAGCAAGCAAGGAGGGGAGATATTGTGAGCATATGAAATGTGACTTATCTTAGAGTGGACAATGTGAATCCTGCCAATAACATAGTATAAAGGATCTAATTGAAAGCATATATGTAATTTGAAAGCTGGTGAAGAGTAAGGACCAAGTGCTGAGCACCTGAAACTCCAGGTGCAATTAATAGTTCAGCTGCTTAGCATCTGCTGAAAAAAACATACCCTACTTTATAAAAGACTCCATTTTTAAAAGTTCTACCTCCCAGGCCCCTTCATTTCTCTATTGATCACATAAAAAGAAGAACGTGTTGGAAACCTACATACAACTGAAAGGAAGAATCAGCATGATAGTTTAGAATAAAAGCTTAGCCAACAGGCTTTGAGTTTCATGTAGTAAATTGGCAAATGCCCAACTTGAAGAATGGTATTTGAAAGTAAAAAGACACTCAGAAAATGGATTCTGGGAAATTATGTCTGGTTTAGACTTTATCTGTTTATATATCAAAGGGCGCTCTTCCTAGTAGCTGCATGCCAATCTGTTCTTTCTGCTTTGTACACATCTAAAATTTATTTTAGGATTGAATTAGCTGTCAGTTTTGGATAGCCTGGATCTCTAGTGCAGAGGATACACAGCCACTTTAAAGACATCAAGCAGAAGGTATTGCTCACATTATGAACGGATGATCAAAAAAGTATGCCTAGAGAATGAGATGAGGCCATATTATTTTCTATTTTAGAAACTAAGGATGTGTCTAACTGGGAGCACCCATAGCCAGACATATCATCATCTCACAAAAAGCAGCTGCAGAAATGCAAAGACAGGAGGTGGATGACGGTCATGAATAGTCATTCAAAAGCTTTCCTATGAAGAAGGATTGAAACGATGCAAACTGTTTAGAGCAGGCAGGACACAGACACAGAGGGAAATAAAAGGCAATACAGAAGAACAAGGTACAGCAAAGAAGGGCTGAGCTCTTATTTGCTTTTACCCTACACAGGGGAAGAACCAAGCCACAGCATATCTGAAATGCAGGAAAGAAGTCTTTTTTTTTTTTTTTTTTATTTTATTTTGAATAAAATAGGAAGTGATTAATATGTGGATTTTTTTTGCTGCAAGTCATCTCAGAGGTCAAATGTTAGTCACATTCAAAAGAAGATTGGATAAGTAAGCGTATAATGGGAACATTCATTAGAAAGGGTACAGGCTGGGATATCAAACTGTATGCTTCAGGGCATAAATCCCTCATCAACTCTAAGGAATTAGAAACCAGACTTTTATAAGCCGTTATCCTGGCAGACAGGAAAAAAGTTGTTAATTTCTTTATAATGCTTTTGACCCAAAACACAAGGGGAGGATATAGACACAAAAGGAAATACAAAAAGAATTAGCAAAAATACAAATGAATCAACATGTGATGACTTACAAGAAAAACCTCAACTTACTCTTTGGAAGAAGGAAAGGGATGAAACATCAATTAATCCACCAGAGAGAAACAGAGCGAGGTTCTGAGGTTAGACCCAGTAAAGTGGAAATATGAGCAAACAGGAAACATGCTCCAAATTTTTGAGTGGAAGAGAAAAATGCATCACAGTTATAAAGATGGTGAAACAGGACGGTGGCATATTGAAGAGATGAATAAATGGATTTTTTATGAAAACAAAAATTACAGTGAACCAAAATACAGAGCAGATGCGATACTAAACATTAAAAAGTTTTGTTCATATAAGTTGATGCTTTACTGAGGGAAGCAATTTGTCTAAATGATTTGCTATATGTACTTTCTCATCCTGAGCCTGGACATGGTTCAATTCTAGCAGAGACGGAAGGTAACATAGAAATGATCCTTCCCCAACAGCACTGAAACTTGTTGACAGGAAAGGATGATGAAACTTGAATTATGTGTTTTGTGCACAGAAATGATCATTCGTCAGGGCTGTTTGACACTAGCTTCCTTTGACGCTGAATTCTCAAGGAAGGAAGGCAGGAAGAGAAAACCTGCCACCGATTTTCTGTCTCATGAGGTAAATTAGATGAACAGATACCAATTACAGAGTATGCTGTGTTATTAACTTCTCACAACTCTGAACACTGCATATATTGATAGACAATCTGTTGGTAGCTGGACTGGTCTTCTTCATTATCCTTCATTATCATTAGTCACGGCAGCAAGTGTGCCATAAGCCATGTTTTAGCCCTGGCCATTTTATTATCTTCTGTTTGAAGTCAAAAGAATGCCCTGGCAAACTTCTACAGACCCCGGGCAAGACATGTCTTAGTCACTTTGCCATCGTTGCTGGAGTTCATTGAGCAGCCATGTCCATACATACTCTTAACCTTTGTGTTTGGCATGGTAACCTTCAACCTTATAAATTCTTGTAAAAAAATCTCTGTGAAGATTATCTGTGAAGATAACTGAATTATAAGATCCATGGTGCTGCATGATCAAGTATACCACTGTCAGACCTATCACTTTTTCTACCAGTGCGTGGGACCGCATATGCTAGATTCACATGTCAAAGAGGCAAGCAGGAAACGTGAGGGGCGTTGACAACTGCAGTGTGTGCCTGTGCCCCACAGCTAAAGGAGCACAAAAGACATAGAATCATAGAATAGTTTGGGTTGGAAGGGACCTTTAAAGGTCATCTAGTCCAACCTCCCCTGCAATGAGCAAGCACATCTTCAACTAGGTTGCTGAGAGCCCCGTCCAACCTGACTGTGAATGTTTCCGGGGATGGGGCATCTACCCCCTCTCTGGGTAACCTGCTCCAGTGTTTCACCATCCTCATCATAAAAAATTTCTTCCTTATGTCTACTGTAAGTCTACACAATTTTAGTTTAAAGCCATTACCCTTTGTCTTATTGCAACAGGCCTGCTAAAAAGTTGTGTACATAGATGCACAAAACACAAACCTTTCATCACCTACTCCATGCTCAATGGTCAATGGATCGCAGATTGGGTCAATGACCTGGTCATGGCATATCAGACCTCAGAGTGGGCTACAGACATTGGTGTGGCACAGCAAAGGAGTGAGATATAAAGCTAAGAGACAGGTAGCTGTGAGCCATGGGTGATCTGCGGGTTGGGAAGGCATGGCCTCACCGGTCAGGGCCCATCCCGCTGCCCTGGAGGAAGCAGGGCAGGCTGGAAGGGGGCAGCCAGGCACAATCTGGAGCCCACGTCATCAGGCAAGTCCATGTATGATGAGGCAGGTCCAGGGTCAGGCTGGGAAGGTAGTTCATGGGTCAGGGTCAGTGCGTGCATCAGCAGGGTCCGCAGCCAAGCATGGGCATGGCTGTGATGCAGCTGCAATATAGATTGATTGGGACCCAAGAAGCCAGAGCCTGAGCTTAAAACCAGATCCTGGGTGAACAGGAGGTGGGGAGGGACCTCACTGAGTCCTCCCAGCTCTCTCCCTAAGATCACCAGCTGCACCACAGCACGCTGGCCTGGCCCTGAGCCCAGGCAGCCAACACTCCTAGAAGGGACGGGGGGTGACCTCAGGGCCCTGACATGAGGTGAGATTGTCCTCACCCATTTCTGCCAAACAGGAGTATTTTTGTGTTCTTGTATCACAAGTTACAGTTCTGGGGGTTCTCTTTGTAGGTCCCATCATTTTCCTTAAGCAATTCATAAAAGCAGCCGTACGTGGTCAGAGTATGTCTCCATTGAGACCTGCTGCCTCCAATGGCTTGTAGCAGATGCATAAAGAACAAACTAAGATCAGAGCAGGCGCATAGCGTCACATCCTTGGGGTACTTCCATCAGCTTCCAGCAATCTGCAGGTCAAGGATTTCCTGCACCAGAAGCAGTGTCTTTAGGTGTAACAGCCCAGATGAATTTTTTGTGCATGAATTCGTCCAATTCCTCCAAGAGCCCATATAAACTGCTGGCACCCACAGCATCCTGTAGCAATGAGCTCCCCTTCTTCTCTTCCTCCATCTCTCAAATTCCTTTATAAATCACTCTAAAAAGCAAAAAACTATATATAGGTGTAGCTAAATTACTGCTGAATTCTTATGGGTAACTGAGAACAGACCTTGATCTGGTATAGCTACAGAAGTGTGAGTTGCTTTGAATGATTTGATAGTACTGTGTTCACATGCAAATATAAAATCTCAGACTTAGAGACACTAGCAAAGGGGCTCTTGGGAAGAAACGATACAACATGTTTGGTTTTATAAAATCTGGCAGCCAAAATGTTGAGCAGATTAAAAAGGAAAGTAAAGGGCTTGTTAGTAAAAATTTTATTGCATAGAGATACCTCCAGAGACTAGCAAAGCAATCACAGTGTCAGTGCCATTTATCACCGAGACAAGACTCAGTGTTCCCACTGTAACCTTATGTTTCTATGGAGAAGGCCTTCTCTTGGCTTTCTCCCTGTTATGTTCAATATGATACACCGAATATGCACAAATGCTGTTTCCAGACTCAACTGAGTTTTCATGATAGAGAAACAGTACACAATTTATCAGCCAAAAAATAAAATTACTGTACAAATACTGGATTTGGGTTATTCAGTGCAGCATATAACTGGGAAATGCTTGCTAACTCTGTGGATTATGGAGAACATTTGAGAAGTAACATTGCAGAACAGGGACAGATCTGGACATCATCAGAGTGATATCATCCACTGCTGGTATCGAACGCAGGGACTTTTCCCCATGTCTCTGCAATGGGAACGTGCACACTGGGGCTTAGGATACTGCGCTGTTTTACCTTTGTCACGTTGCCTTTTGAAGTACAGGAAAACTTGCTCCATCCCTGAATATTTTTTCTTGGCATCACATGCATTCAATTGAAGGAGTGGTTTCCAAACACCGCCCTCGAGAGCTTGTTGCCAAAGCTAGCTGGCTGTATATGCCGTAGGGCTCAGCTTAAAGCATCACCTAGAGCCCGCTTCCAGCCCACCTTGAGTTGCTCCAAGCAACTTCAGGCTGTTGCTGCTCTCCAACAGCAACTTGTCAGAGAAGATGGCCACATCCCCATGAGATGCAGAAAGCGGATACCAGTGGTGCTCTGCTGGCTTTAAAACAGCGATGAAAAAGGAAGCCTCCATTTTCCTCATGCCTCCATTTCAGGGTTTTCCTTGCAAGAGTCACCTCAAGGGCTTCCTGTACACAGAGCAATCAACTTATTGAAGGCTCTTGAGCTGCTGTGATTTTTGGATGGGAGAATAAAGAGCTACGTTTCATGCTCTCAGGAGATCATTTCAAGATAGGGTTTCTAGTGGAGTTAGCAGTGTCACTACTGGAGTTAACAGAACATCTCACCCCTCTCTTCCCCCCATTTTTCTATCTAAAGCCCATCATCAGCACACGGGTCACTCAATTACCTTATAGATGCTTACAGTGCATGTGTAAGACATAACACTATTCTTCTTCTGTTTGTTTTTCCAGGGCTTCCCATGAAATAATGTGATGCCATTACCCCATGATTTACTACTGTTCCCTTTTGCTTCTCATATCTCTCCACTCCAGAGCGCAGGAAGCTAA
This sequence comes from Anarhynchus alexandrinus, assembly GCA_008711295.1. Lineage (NCBI taxonomy): Eukaryota > Metazoa > Chordata > Aves > Charadriiformes > Charadriidae > Anarhynchus > Anarhynchus alexandrinus. The sequence goes on from VUYV01000059.1 coordinate 4,264,099, forward strand.
CCTCCTGCTCTGTTGTCTCAATGCAATTTCCCTTATCACCTCATGGGAGCTAAGTCCCTATCTTCTTTGTAAGTCTTTGATTCTGCTTTAAATAACAATCTCAGACTGACTTTACAAAAAGCGCACTGCACTCCCCGCTGTCAATATATGTTAGACTTCGTAAATAAATGAATTGTGATGCACTTAACAAAAAATTATAAACCGTGCAAGAAAATAACATTTGCCTAAACTGTCAATTAACCACCTGGGAAGCCTGCATATAGGAAACATCTGCATTTATTTTTACTGCATCAGAATTTGATTCAACAGTCCTGGGTTATTTCCTTCCCTTGATTAAATGGGTGCAGAGAGTGCCCCGTTAATGGAAATAAAATGAAACAAACTGTGTGAGACAGGAGAAGGTTGTGGGGATAGAAACAAGCCCTTTTGGTGAAAAGGAAAGCAGCCTTTATACCCATTTTTGTGTCTGAGGTAGAGTATTTGTACATAATTTACCCAATGCATTTCCAAGGAGTTCTCTACTCACAAGATATGAAGCTCAGGCAGCTGGAAATCCAGACCAAATCTCACCCAAGTGTAAGAGGTTTTTTAGTTCCCAGTACCCAGTCAGTCTTGTCATGGCCACTATGATGAAGTGAACATTGGTATTCTATAAAGTGGATTTTGCCACCGCTGATTCATTGCATATTGATGATAGAATAGCCATATATAAAAACGTTTTCTGCCCACTGGCCTAGATCCTAACTTTTAACTATTAAAGGTTTGGTTACTGAGCTATTTGAGCAGTTCCTACATACGGTGTAGGACATAGACACAATAGATGTGTTTGTCTCCCAGACCTGCTACCTGGACTCTCATTCTTCTGGTTGCCTCTCCATCTTCCTGGTAAATAACCACTCAGTAAACCACAAAATGGTTACACTGACTAGCTGTGATATTAAACAAACCTCTAGTGCTCTAAGGATATAATAAATAGTTGCAAGTTGCATCTGTTATTAAAAATTTAAAACAAATTGTTCCAAATGTCTAGTATTAAATCACAGGATGTGCTTGCTTCCATCTTTCCGTCACTTGCTATCCACTGCAAAATCACCTCCAGTGATGAGCACATACATACAGGTAGCATTGAGGAAGCACAGTTGTAAGAGGAGTGTTTACCATATGCATTTTCCATGAAAACCAAGCCTTACCTCAATTCCTAGATTCAGCTGTGATCCTCTCTACCAAAATCTGAAGGGACACTAGAAGGCAAAACAGGCATTTTATAAGAGCACTGCATATGTTACATCTTGGCTGCAAATAAAAGGCTTTAGTTTCTACAGCCAACGTTAAAGCCCTTTTGTATAACCACCATATTGAACTACAAAATAACATGAAATTTCAGACTAGAGGTATCAGAGGACACTTTCCAGTGAATTTGCTCTCATGTAAATCCAGAGTACCTCCAATAAAGTCATGTCAAGCTTCTAAGAGTTTACACTGCAATACTATAAGATGCCATTTACGAACATGGCCATAAACTCACAGGAAAACACTTGTCACTGTTGTGATATCATTTTCAAGGTCACAAAAGACCAATACAAAAGTTCACTTACAATACTATCCTTTTTGCACTCAAAAGCATATGTATTTTCAGAAGTGAAGCACTCCCTCAGCACCTTTTAAGTTCTAAAATGGCCACAATGAACAACAATCAGCAACACGCACGTGCTCTTCCAGCCAAAGGACAATTCAAACATTTTACCCTAAATATCATTTACCCAATGGCACAATTGTCCCACTGAGTTACTTCTGTCAGGTAAACACAGCAAACAAAGGCTATCCTATAGAGCAATATGTCATGAATAAATATTGTCAAAAGTAATTTTGACTGAAATGAAAAACAGAAATTCCCAAGCACTAGAAAAATAACTTTCTATGTAAATCATTGGCATACAATCTTTACTGTCAGGGAAGTCACTCTGAAATTACATTCCTCCCTCTTCAGCATGAAATTCTGACTGTACTGAAAATAATGGGAATGCACTTAACGATTTTACTGAGAGAAGGTTTTCAACCCAGTCTTTTTAAAGCATTAGTCCAGAATGGCATTTACCAAGTTGCTGTGCTTACAGCCTCCCTTAGGAACTTGAAGACAGGTGGGAAGTGCTTTGCCCTCACTTCACCTGCAGCCCCCCAGGTTGTGAGTTGGAGTTTCCATCTGGAGCAGCTGAGCTATTGATATACATTAGCAAATCACAAAATTCAACCCAGCATTAAAAAGGTGGTCTTGTTTCCAGTGAAATAAGTTGTCTTCTTGTTTCACATGAGATGGTGGGCTAAGGTCAGACCTCTCACCACCTGTGTAACCACTCCTGAATTTTTCCAAGTCTTCTCAAACTCTCTGACCAATTTAAAGCATTAACCTTCCACTAGGCAACAGATGGGACAGGTTGGACAAACAAATTTCAGTATGCATCATGGCAAGTTCCCCTGAGAACTTTATCAGCTGTTTATTAATGGTTGAGGAGAAGGTTGATAAAAACAGCTGTGCAGAAAGATTAAATATATTTCCCATGCTGACATTCATACTGACTTGGAGTTCACAAAAACCTCATGAAATATTAGCTGTAAAGCAGTATCTATCTAGGCTGATCTTTAAACAGATTACACTTCATTTTGTCAATCAGGACCTTTAATCAGAAATAAAACAGTTAGAAGCAAATGAGAATTTATAGACAAATCCCTTGCCTCAAAATTTGCTGCTTTTACAAACATTACACACAGCTACTACAAGAAAGGTCATAGAAAGAATGAAATTTGGATGAATGGACTGCAGACAGCAGCAATAAACATTTCTGTTTTCCCTGGTAGCTTAACAGCGTGTGTAAAAGGACCAGAGGAAAGCAGGGAAGATCTCGCATCCTCTCTCTTACTACTCTGGAGTGAATGGTGCAAGTTGGGTGCCAGGGAACTCCTACTTGCAGACACCTACATATCAAAGAGTTGTAAAGAAAATGGATAGAAAGGACCCACAGAAGTTACCTAGCTGAATGCTTCCCAACAGTTTTTCAGCACTGGCTCATTAGATCTTAGATGGCACATTTTCCAAACGATTTAAAACCCCATAATATTAGCAAAATATACAGCCAAATATAAGCAAACAAATTAATAAAAATGACAGCAAAAAACCTAAAGCATGAATGATGCTATTTCAGCCCATGTGTTGTTTAGTTATATAAGAAAACAATTACAAAACCAAATAACATGTATCTTTCTTTGCTTAAAGTTTGGCTTGTGCTTCAACTAAAAAAGGGTGAGAAACATTGACATAGACTATTGCTCTGTCCTAACTCTTGTGCGTGTTATTTCTCACAGCGTTTGTTTGCTTTGTAACCAAAGACTTTCAGGGATGGAAATGAAACAACTTCCATGAGCAACACATGGACCAGACTAGTGGTCGGTTGAGTTGACTGAGTAGTCTGTTGGTCAAAATGTGGCCCCTGTGATTCCTTCGTCAAGCGATTTCTTAAGAAAATGAAAATAAGAGTATAAAAACCATGTATAAACCATGTTCTTTCATTCTTTGCTGGAAAAAAGCCACTTATTTTCAGAGGGAATTAAACAAGGAATAATAAAAAACTAAACATAAAAGAATGAAATATTGAAAGTCATTAACTTCTGAGGCAATTTTAATGGCCTTACTCAAAACTGCCCAGAAAGTCATGCCCTGAGAGCAATGTTGTGGTACGAGGATGTTAAATCAAATACCCAGGAATTAGCATTATATGATGCTATGGCATTAGAAGAAATTATGATACTAGCCTTTCACGTTTGCAGATCCTTCTTTACTCACAAGATCTGAAAGGTGGTTTGACAGCATTATTCTAGTCCCTATCCATAGGTAAGAGAGAAATGACTGTTGCAGTTGCGAAGCTGGCCGAGCCTGTTCAGAAAAGGCTTGGCATGGAAGTAGGAGTGATGCTGTACCTCAGGAATTAGGGATCACGTGCTCCTCTTACTAGCACATGAAAATGTGCAGCAAAATGTTACAAAACCTGCCTTCTAGTCTTAAGCACAAGCCAAGGTGTCCCATCTGGTATGCCAGGCCAACATGGGGATCTGCGTGCTGCTGCGCAGGAGCTGCCAAGAAGTACAAATGAAGGTGTGGTACGTGGGAGGTAGGTGCTGCTGATGAAAAAGCAATTTGCTATATGGTAATATTATTCCTGTAACAATGCAGTAAAAGTGGCATAAACGGTCATCTCTGGGAGGCAATATTGTGCTATAAAAACAAATCCCTTACTCTCCAGAGAGTACAGCTCATCTTACCTGGTTACCTGAGAAAGTGCATCACTCTTTTTGCTTAATTGTCAAAATCAGCTGTGAAGTTTTTGGTTGCAGGTATCTGGGTTTGAATGTCTAGAGGCTGGGAAGGGCACGATCAGTGGAGATTCCTCCTTCTGGAATTCATTCTTCCTTCCCGTCTAACACAGTCCTGGTGCTTTGACTGAAGCAGGCTGTGAACAACAGATTATATCAGTATAGTTTCAAAATACATGTTTGTTTGTTGTGTGCACATGAATATGAATTAATAATACTTTAACATGCTACAGCACTAGTGGAAGCAAAGGTTTGTTACTCAAAGATTCTCCGTATATCGGTAAGGACCGACTCTTACTCTTCCTTTTGTATAAAAAAGGAAGATAATTTTCTGTCAGCTTAGCTTGCTGGACATGAGATGCAAGATAATCAAATCACTAGTAATTAAGGATGGTTAAGAGGAAAATTATTAGATATGAAAAACATTTTTCAAAGAATCCTCTGAAACACCCTTCGGTGCAAGGCTTCAAGACTGAACTAAAGGTTGCTCTGCATTCTGCGTAACCTTAGTTTGTGAACCTCATTTAACCAAAAATCCTTCTTAAGCAAACAGGTTAATGTCCCCAGATGCTGATTAATTATCTTGAAAACTCCCTCAAGCATCAAATCACTTGTTTACCTGAAATTGTTCTTTGCCCACTTTCTGCATACAGGTAATCAAGCACATGATACAGTACAGATGTCAGCTTGTTGTTTTACCTAATAACTCCAGAAACAAGCACTAAATTGCAAGGAATACTGTAGCACAATTACCTCAAGTTATAAAGTGAAAAGAATTTCTGTTTTTAAGACCATGCAGCTGCCAATGACCATTTTAAATTATTCCTTACTCCTCGTGAGAAATGTCTGGCCTACAGAATTATCATGTTAGCCTTGACACTGTGGGCTAATTAGATGTTAAGCAGAACAGCTCAAAAAGGAAAAAGCCTTCTTCCAACATTAATTCTTAAGAGGATCGTTTGAAGAATTTGTGCGGCAAACTGTTCTTGTGCACAGTGCTCAGAGGAAGCCAGAGGAACACCAATGTTGCAGATAATTTCCACCCAGGAAGAGATCCCAGCATTCCGAAAATCAGGATTCTGCCAAACCTCGGTCTGCAATGGTCACGCATCTCTTTTAGAGAAACACTTGTATCAAATAGCAATGTCTAGGGACCATAACCATTTTGCTGACTTAGCTGAGAAAAGCAATCTTCCCTGCCCCAGGAGATGCTGGCGTGGCGACGCTTCCTTGCCTTCTGTTCTGAAGGGCAACTACAAATTCCTTCTCTTAGCTATCGCTCAGGTTTCTCTCTGTCAGAATTATGTTACACAATCGCTGGTATACTACAAACCTTTTAACCAGGATAGTCTTAACCAGGACATCTCCATGGTTGCTAATTTAGCACAATTATACTTAATGACAGTGAAACTGCTTAACAGGGATATAGTCATTCAGTGACACAGGGAGTTAAGTATTAGCACGCTCTTAAATCAGCGTGAAATGCCAAACTTCACTTCCATCACAAACAGAGATTCCAGTAATAATAAGGAAATAAATGCCAATGAAAAATGAAATGCTGTGAATAATCTCCTTACTGCTGTAGTTTTACTTTGGTGGGTACTTTATGTCATGGCAAGTCTTTTCAGAAGCATTTCTGTCTCTCCTTATCAGGATGGCTGTTTAATTGAGTTGGCTTTCGACCAGTTCAGGGTATCCTACTGAATTAACATGCAGATTTGCTTAGCATTAGCTAATCAGGTGTGCGGGTGTGGTGTTCCTGCAGGTCTTTCAGTTGGAAAAACAAAACTTATATGTTGAAGAGTATAGGTTAGAGCAATGAAGAAGATATGTTGCAGATTTTATACATCCCTTAGTGTACCAGACTGCTTTTCTTCCTTTTAAATTTTATATCACTTTTACAAATCACCATTGGAAAAAAATCTATGTTTTGTTTACATTAAATGATTATATATGTATAAACTGGATGTTTAGATTAAGAAAAAGAAAATAAGAAACTAAGAAAAGAAGTCCACAATAAATAAGGGAAAAGCATCTAAATCATTATTAAAATTGCCTAGCAGCTAGGATGGCTGTTTTTCCAGTGATACAGCACCAATCCAAATCACTCTAGAAAGAAAGGTACAAACCCAATTTCCATTTATCCCTGCAGGTTATCTTCATGCCTTAAAAAAAAAAAAAAAAGGAAGAAGAATAAATTAATTCAAGAAAGGAATTAATGAACAGTTAATGAGTAGTTTTACTTTCAGCAGCCCACATGTAATTTCAAGACCTAAAGCCAAACCTGGCTGTTCCTGTGGAGATTTTTAGGGTGTGCAAGAACAGGATGGTCCTCATCTTTCTTGAAACACCTACGCCTGCCCCAGGGCGCTCAGGACCCTGACTCTTGTTCCGAAAGTGTGAAGCGAGAGGGTTTCTACTGGTATGGCCAAAGATGAATCGGACGTATTGCAATGAAACCCCGCCTGTGTCACTGTCCCCACTTCCATGCCCACCCTCTCCATGCTCACTACAGTTTCCAGAAAAAGGCGTGAGGTCTGTGCCTGAACACAAACCCTTTCCTGCTGAGTTTTCTGCCTGCCCCAGCAATCCTCTGTATTCCCTACTGCTCCGTTCTCAAAGCAGAGCGCTGTGCTGCACACTCTGCCTTGCATACTCTTGGCCAGCCCAGGACAACAAATAACAAAATAGAACCCATTAGTAGGGGGTTTATGCAGAAAAAAGTCATCGCTAGCAAAGTTTCTAATTTGCGAAGGTGTATTTCAGATAATGAAAAGGACTGGGAGAAAGGGGTACATCATCAAGACTTTGTTTTGTGCTTCTCAAACCTCAGAATTCTTTTCTTCTTTCATGGTAGGTTTTTTGTTTTCCTCTTTTTGGCCACTAAACTCTTCCAGTGAGGATATGGAATTTCCTTCCTACACAGGGACATCCTGTCTTTTGGCATTTTTTGGAGTAAACATGCAGGCCCAGCTCTGCATCACTCAGTGAGGCTCTTAATGTACCACTGCCTTCATCAGATAATGGCCTGTTATTGTTGGCTGCATCAGAGAAATAATTTTTTGAAGCATGTTGAGGCTAGAAAGTAAGTAGCTTTAGCTACAAAGACAGATTTCTGTGTGTTACTGTCTTCAGAGGAGGAATAGGATTATTTTGTACTCAAGCTCTCCAGTTGCTTAGGAGTTGGCTGTATGCTCTTCGCACCTGAGCTTCTCGTCTTCCTTTCCTTGCTTTGCCATGGCTTCTTTTAGGACCCATGTTGAGCCAGACCACTCCTGAGTAGAAATGTACACCTTGGCACATCAGCTCCAGAAGCTGTAAAAGTGTAACAGCACTGATGGAAAGTTCTTACTTTCTAAAGTACACAGCAAACTGTATGCATTACTTGAGTAAAGAAGATTCCAGCCTTCCTGGAGCAATAGCACAAGAGGCGACAGTTTTAAACTCAAAGAGGGAATATTTACATTGGATATAAGGAAGCCATTTTTTATGATGAGGGTGGTGAGACACTGGAACAGGTTGCCCAGAGAAGTTGCAGATGCCCCATCATTGGAAGTGCTCAAGAGCAGGCTGGATGGGGGTTTGAGCAACCTGGTCTAGTGGAAGGTGTCCCTGCCCACGGCAGGGGGTTGGAACTAGATGATCTTTAAAGGTCCCTTCCAACCCAAACCATTCTATGATTCTATGATTCTTGTTACTCAAATCATATTTCAGAATACTTACAGTATGGAAATGCCCCAAAGAAGTGGAAAAGCATGACTTTCCTGTCTAATACAAAATTATGGAAACTTCATAGTAAAATAGGAAGGCATATGTACAAAAGATCAGCATAGAATCTTAGTATAAACTATATAGGATCTCTTGAATATTTTCTGCAGCTGAGTTTCTGAACTCCCTGCCAAGCTGTTTATAATGTAAAGAATCTCAAACAATGAATACAGTTCATGTTGTTTGCAGAAAGAGAAGGTGATTTATTATTTACAAGAAGACCTAGCAAATAAGTACTAGATGTCAATTCATGGGTAGTTTTGTCCGTACTGACAGGTTGCTAAGGGTATGTACACCAGTTTTGTTCTTCAGTTTATCCTGGTTTGATTTCATTCATAATTGACAACTGCATTTGCCTTTTTATATTTGCAATAAAATACTGTGCAAACAAAATCTGGGAGTATACGTGCAGTAAATCTTCTATCAACACTGACTGGCTGCCAGATTTGGAAGCGATTCACTGATTAGTTTGAGAGTGATTCATGTGAGTGCTTAATTTAAACCCCTGATTTAAAAACATTTATAGAAAGAGAATTGACAGCATAAATAGCACTTCAAAGTGCTACAACTGTTCCTTCCATGGACTCGGCTTTTGTGAAGTGTGTGGGAAAGTTTTTGCTCAGGTACAACATGCCATAAGGTGACGATGTTCAGATGTCAACTTTTTCAGCCCTTCTTGCAATAAGAAATGATAATTGTTAAAAGGTTTTCTGATGAAAAAGTGGAAGAAAAACCACTTTTTTTTTCAACTGAGAGGAACACCAAGAGATGGCTGAATAGGGTACAACGGTTAAAATTTTGATATAACCACACCTGGAATTTCAGCGTGCTATATGTACACTACTTCTAGTCAGGACATGACAAGTAAAATTGCATTTTGCATTCAGATAATAAAAGAAGTCCCTGTAGAGAGTCCAACAGTTTGCTGGTGCAAGTGTGAACTAGACTGGAAGCTTCTCCCAGCACTGTCATGTCAGACCCGGTGCTTTCCCTCTCTGTACACCTCTGCCCAATACCCATGAGAAACCCTTAGTCCAGGTCCAGCCACGGTCTTCCAGGTTGCTCTGCTATCCCGACTGCCCTGCAGTTCTCCAGGGGCAGTGGAGGAGGGATACTATGTAATGAACACACTAATACCCAAATGTCAGGGCTAACGTTGGAAAAGAAGGGGTTCTTCACACTAGGCCCTGTGTTGAAAGACATTATGAAAAAAAGAAGTCACAGCATTAAAAAATGCTCTCTTGCATAGATTATGAGGAAACAACCCTAGGAGATCAAATAAATTCAATTATTTCTTTTTATTAGGACACAGTTACATGCTCCCCTTTAACAGACTGAATACATATCCTCTTGCATCTTTGAACTCATCCAATTTTGGTTGTTTGTCATGGGATACTGTCTTCTGATCCTTCTAAGGCACTTCCTTTCTCGAAGTCAAAATCACAGCAGCATTTTAATAGATAAAATAAATTACTGGAAATTCTCATGTCTTAATTTATGTATATATACAATCATTGTTTAGTTGACCCTTTCATCTGTTTGGATCTGCCTGGACATGCTGGAAGCAGCCATTTTTTAACGGAAAATGAAAAATGCCCAACTGCATTATAGCTTTCTTCCACCCTCCAGCTCCTTTGGGAAGGATTTATAAGTTAAATCCAGCATGCGTGTAACACAGTGCACCAAGATCCAATATACTGTGTTGCCCAGGCAGATTTCCCAGATATTTGGAAGGTGCACAGTTCAGAACTGATGTTCTCCTTGGCAAATTTATTTTTGTGAAGTACTTTTGCAGCCTGTAGCAAATTCCATTCTATTTCTTGTGGGCATATGCAACATGAATAATAGTACAAATTCGTTGTGCTGCTCTGCCTATACCTTTCTAGGTAATAAAAGAAAATTGCCTCTTTTTCCTCTTCAGTACTTCAGGCTGCCAATAAAAGTGAAAAGTTGCAGTAACCACCCATCACGATTTAGAAGAGATTTTCATTGTTTTACAGAAGTCAGGCAACACAGAGCTGACCTAAAGTGGTCAGCAGTGACCTGGATTATATTCAAATTAACAACTGAAGGGAGAAATCCTCCAGACCTCATCATTAGTCCGTCCAAAGCAGCTCCACCTTGGTTTGGAGTGAATTGAACCCTATGGAGTTGGTACGTAGAATCAGGGAAAATGGATTCTGTCCCTCTATTGCCTTCTGCCAAGAGAAAAAAAAAGATCATAATGTCAATACTTGACTAGTGGGCACATACAATAGTGTAATTTTGCTGGGCTTATTCACTGTTCTTCAAAAACACAAAAAGCAGAATTCTGGTTCCTGGGGAAAAAAAAAAAAAATATTGCTCTGCAAAAACTTTTTCTTCATCTTTTGAAATAAGCTCATGGCAATCTGTCTTCATCAAAACTGCAAGGGATCTGGCTTGGGTCCTGGAATAGACTCTGGTTCCTTTTAAAACTGCAAAATAGCTCCTAAATACATTGAGCTGCTTTTTGGAACTTATGAAGCAGAACACAAATCTAAGAGCTGGCAACATTTAATGGTAATGAGGCAATTCTTACATGAGAGAGTTCATTACAGGATCAGCTCATGATGTTTCCCAGCAGCTGGAAAACGGACTCTTTTGCAGGCTGGAGATGAAAAATCTTGCTTTAAAATTATCTTGTGTATACCCCAATACACAATTAGTTTAAAATGGAAGCATAGCAGAATTCATCTTGCTGCTTCTAATGCGATGAGCTTTTTCCTGAAGGAAGAAAATATGTTTTCCTTGTACTTTGCTGCTGTGCCAGCTGAGCTGCAGCACATGGGGGAGAGTGGCCCCTGCCTGTGTTTTGCTCCTCTGCAAACGTTTTGAGACCATCAGCCCTGCTCTTGTACCAGGCAGAAGCTGTCCTTGTATTCAAAGAGCACAAGGACAAGGATTGTGTCTGGCTCCGTGGTGCAAAGAAAAGGCATTTCCTTACAAAGGCACATTTCTTAATTATCTGCCATCACTCCCCAAGTGGTCCTTCCTACTGTATTTTTGCCAACAGTTGACTTCGCAGCAAAAGCGTGGCCCAAGAAGAGCTTGAAGTCTCTTTCCAGTCTCATAGCTGGAGCGAGTTTGCCAACACTGAGCCATGCAGATGCGATGCCTACCCCCCAGCTCACTCTCCCTATTCTTTCACTACTCAGAATTCGATCAGGATGAGTTGTGATATGCTCTTTTTCAAAGTGACTGTACTGGTCGGCCAGTCGATGCTACTACAGTAGAAAATCCAATTGTTTAGCTTCTCATTTTGCTTTTTTTTTTCCTGGTGGTCTGCAGTGTCCATGCTGAGATTCTCTAAATGATCCGGGGTTGCAAAAACAATTACCCCAAAATATGCAAGTTCCATCGGAAATATTTTCCCTCTAGGTTGCTCTCTGCTGCTTTTCAAATTATCATTTTCCACAGATGCTGAGGACTATTTCACTTCACTTGCTACCCAAATACTGTCCCCAAGTTTAAAAGAGACATAAATTAGTTAAAAACAACAGAAGGACAACAAAACATCCCACTCGGCCTTTTTAAGACTGTAGAAACCCAGAGGACACCTAGAATTGAACCTCTCTGGAGGCATCCAGCCACCCCAAGTCAGCTGCAGTTTCTCACCAGTTACTGAGCTGGCTCCCGCAGTCGATGCTGGTGTAGAAGGGGATGGTGGAGACCAGTTGATGCTGGTGTAGAAGGGGATGGTGGAGGCCAAGGACAAAAGCTGATTGCCCCTCTTTAAGTTGAGCACTCAGTTCCCCAGCCGGCTGAGGGAACTGGCTGTCATTGCTATTTCCCTCCTCTCCAGTTAGGCAAAGCTCAAATATGCCTTAGCAGTGAGGCCACAGAAAACACAGCTGGGGAACCAGGAGGGGTGTGGGGAGAGAACAGAGATGAACTGTAACCCACAGGGGGTTTTAAAAGAAGGGCCTCTATAAGAAGGAGCTGTGCATACTTCCTTGCGGAGGCTTGCAGACCTCACACTAGCAGCCTTACTGATGTCAACAGATAGGCAGGCTGGGCAGAAACAGCAATGTGAGTCAACGCCAGCAGTTATCCCCATATTCTTATTGGTTGTCTCAGAAAAATGAATTATAGAGAACTACATAAGTTACGTAATAAGCAGTATTTTTTTAAAACAGGTGGATTGCGGGGGCAGAAGTGAAAGAAGTTTGAGAACCCTTGACTGGAAAGAGTGTTGAGGAATCACAAAGTAAGATGTTAGACTGCTGAACCAAGATAGTTTTTTGCTTCAGACAGAAGATGTAAAAGACAACAAACAAACAACAAAAAACCACACACACAAAAAAATCTGGCAGGAAAAGAAACAGGTATCCCAGCTGCAAAGAAGGCCAAACCATGAGCTAGAAACAGATTGCTGAAGGAAGATACCCAAGTAAGTCAGCCAAGTAGTCATTCTGATTTATACCACTGCTTGGCCAAAAGCCCCAAACACTTTAAAATATACTAGACAAACAGTAAAATTATGAATGAAAACACAACTTCAGCTTCAGATTAATTTTATAGCAACTTAAAATTATTGTTGTCCTTTACAGAGCAACCACTAATTGTATGAATTTCAGAGACAAGTGAAGCAAGGAACAGTAAGCTCTGAATGGGACACAAGAGAGAGATGGAGAGAAAATATCTTCCAATAATCCAACACCAGCAGCTTTCCTGGTAAGTGTTTTTTATTATTGAGACAAAGAGGCTGCAATTCTTGGCATACAGCTCAACCAGGACGTACAGGCTTGCAGCAAGTTTCTGGCTGATTTTTTTGCCTCTCTCTGCAAGAATTCAAACTAGCAGGTAGCAGCAATTTCTGTCCTGAAATCCAATCTATAGCTCTAAGAGACTATCATGTTGTCACGGCTCACTGAGGCCAAAAAAGAATTTCACTGGTGTTTGCAAATAGAGTGATATGGCTGAAAGCCTGGGTATGCTCTTCTATGCAGGAGAAGATATAATTTAACACTCTTGGACCCAATTTTACTCTCATTATAGGCAACTGAGGACTTCCCAGTGAAGTCGGTGGGCAGAAATCAGACCTCTTACTGTGAGCTGACAGACGAATAATAATCTGCTACACAGGAGAATGCGATTTACCCTGCATGTTTAAAAAAGTGATTTTTTAATAGCTCTGTAATATCAGGGATTCTTTAAAAATACGGGACTTGTGTATTAAGATACATAAATGACAATGCATTGATACAAAAAAAGCCAAGAGCTCAGAAAAGTTGCAAAATCTTTCGGTGAACACCCTCCCACTCCTGGATGCATTAGAGGTGCTTTTCTTGAAGCAGTGGAGAGAATAGAGTGAAGGAGAAAAGCCTGGAAATGGGGGAAGGGAAGCAGGAGAAAGTAGTTCTCCAGAGATGAATCTGCTATTATTTTTAAGTACCCTTTACTATTGCCAGCTTAATTGTAACTGGATTTGCTAGAAAGGATTCTGTCGAGCATTGTAGCACTCAGCCTTGCTCTTTCTTACTCTCTTGCTGTACCCAGAAATGGCAGTGATGTTGCAATCCTTGAAGTACGTGCTCATAAAAGCAAAACCCACAGGGAAGCCCGGTGTGTTTCTTTCCACGCGTTTTGTGTGCAAGGAGTGAAACCGTGGTTAATTACCTGCCTCCAGCCACTCCTTAAAAGCTGAAGAGCTTTTCTTTGTATGTGTATAGCTACAGTAGCCATGGCAGCTGCTCATTTATTAGTTGCAGCATACATTAAAGCAGGCTGGGTAACTAGATTGTGTGGAAGGTGAACATGCGTGCGAATTTCTATTAAAAAAAAAAAAGCCAACAATCTGTTTACTGAGAACAGGTAATGGAGATGCTAATCAAAACCAGAAACTGCCTTGTATTTCGCCATAAAGCAAGAATGGCCAACAACCTGATGTACATAATGATGCATCTGATACATCTAACTATCTCAGGCACCTAATAATAGATCATTCACTAAAGATGGGCCTGAATCAACTGTTTTCCTCTCAAATTTGAATAGCCAAAACCTTTGACAATATTAGATGTTGTAATCAGACTGGGATTTAGGGCTAAACATAATCACTGGCTCCAGCGAGACAGAAGGCTCTAGGAGTGGATTTCCCTGATATTTTAGTGTTTCAGTGAGGAAGGGTAAGAGTGGAGGAGAAAGGGCACTGTTTGATATCACAGTACAAACATTACTGCTTCTGCCTCTGCCAGGAAGCTGTTATTAAAAGAACAAGATGCAACTGTTTTTAATACTGTGTGCCCACATGAGGAGACCAAGAAGTGCAGTGATTCTGTTCTCGCTCTTTTCTCATGGGGACAAACCCAGTGTCACAGTGGTTGCTCTCACACATGGGTCTGGAGGGCAATTGTCATCCTCACTTATGGGACTGGCCATAGCTATTTCACTGCCCTCTTCCCTGACATTCCCATAACTAACACCACTGGCCAACCAGATGTTCCCAGCCCTGCATCACCTCCCCAGATGTTGCCATTCCAATTCTACTGCCAGTCATGTGCCAGGCAGGCTGACTCTGCTTAACAACCGAGTTATCTCAGTAGGCTTTCTCCAAACTGTACCTGTTCTCAAAGAGCTCACGTTCATACCATCATCTCCCTGGCAAGGGACGGACCACTTTCAATTTGATCCAGATTTCACGGCAACAAGGACCTGCCTGCTGTTCTTCGCTTGGAAATTTTATGTTCAACCCCAGTTCTGTGCTATCTTTTGCCTCCAAAAGGCCACCAAAGGATAGTTTAATAATTTTACAACTCAATGGGAGCGCTGCCACCCGGCGGCGGCCGGCTATATCCCGGGCTCGGCTCTCCCCGAGGCAGAACCTGCCTCAGATCTTGCCAGGATCAGCTCATTTAGCAGAGGGAGGGTGTTTTTATCAAAGGATACGTTAAATACGTCTTCAGGGAGGCACTGCCTGACAGCACCGTTTTGGTTTTGTACTCAGGATTTCTACGGAAGACTAAATAGTTATAGTCTTAAAAATAAAATAAAATAATAATAATTAAAAAAAAAGAGCGTAAGGTGTTTGGCTGGCATTGGAGCTGACTTAGGCCAAGAAAAGATGGCCATTACCTGACTCGTGGCTAATACAGAAGAGCCATTTCTGAGTTTCAGGCAGAGGAATTAAATGTAGGAAGGGGGGAAATGACATAAGTTAGTCCTTGAGGTTAAAGCGTTACCAAACTTTCACTTGAAGCTCAAAATGGGCTGAAATTTCTCCCCGTGAATTTCCATATTTGTGTAAAACAAAAAGCAAAACATCCTTTCTGCAAGGAGGTGGTTGGTAAGCCCTATCAACAGCTTACAAGTATGTTCAGGGTATAATAAAGCTTGGTTTTACAATTTCCTGCTTTCTCTTTTTAATCCCCAAAGTTAAAAGTAGCTGCAGATGCAGAAGAAAATCGCACTAGTATAACCTAACAGCGGGAATGTATGCTAGTACAATTTAACTTATTATGTGGCTTGTAGTGATTTATCTCAGAAATACTAAACTGGGCCTGAACGAAACATTGACAGAAAAGCATGTATGAAAGTATCACACACGTCCTGATGCTTCCGAGTACATGATGTGGGAGTGCAAGGGAGTGACATCTGTAACAGAACGTGTTAGTGACTGAAATCAACTTTGTTTAGAATAAATATCACTTTCCTCTTCCATATGGTCTCTCGCTGAGTTTTGTGAAATTAATTTCGTACATGCTGCTTTGGTAGAAGCATCCAGGAGCAAGTGATTCTCATTCCAAAACAATTAGTACACGACTAGGGAACAAATCTGTCTGTATGTCAGTCTGGAGACTAAACTTCAGGCAATTCTCCTGCTTTAGGTGCTTTGAAAGAGAGTATTCTATAAACCATTTCTCTCACCCATTTAGGTCCCTGGGATCACTGCCATGTCGCATGCAGTGAAGCTGTGCTAAATCAGCAGGATAGACTGTCAGAAGCTTTAATAGAGGCAAATGGTGCTGCAGAAGGTTTTAAAATGTTTACACATACTAATCCTAGTGAGATGCACAAATCTTGAGCCCCTTTACAAATTAGTAATGAAAAAAGCGCCATAGAGATAAAGTCAACGGATATATTAATAAACCTTCTTAAAAGCAAAAAATTACCCAGAACACTGACATAAAGAAACATTTAAATACAAACGTTGCAAGCCCTTTTCAGTAAAATGTAGGGATTTGAGAGTTTCAAAAGCTTTGTTCTTACTCCAAGATGCTTTAGAGTGGAGATTAATTAAATCTATTTTTTTCTTCCAAAGCAGTTTTGGCTTCAGACAACATGAATACCTCCATAAGCCCTGGAATTAGTGAAACGGGATTTCCTACAGAGTTGTCCCTCCTGGTTGATCAACCCTGGTGTCCAACAAGAGCTCATGCTTCCCTGAAGTTCTTCCCACAGCTCAGACACGGAAAAGATCTGTCTGCCCTGGGGGTTCTCTGTCAGCAAAAACTTGGGAAGTCAGAGCAGGTGCCCAGCCAGGACACCTACAGAGGAGTTTTTTGTCTTCCTCCCCCATTTTAAGAAATTTCGTTTTTAGAAACTGCATCTCTCTCAATTTTGGCAGAAATCAGCTAGTAGGTTAAAGAGTTGGAAGGAACACATACACAAACAACCCAAAGCACAAACAATCTGGCTGAGTGTGATTAAATTGCGCCTTTTATCTACAGGAGAGTAGGCTAATAAGCATTGCATTAGGCATTCTTGGTCAGTTCTACGCTCCACAACAATGAAGATTTTTAAGCTTGCCAAGCAACAGCCCCATTGTTTTTTTCAGTATCTTTTCCTTCATTGTCTAGTCTTGCACTAGCACTTTTTGTGGTTCACAGACATAATTCTTCCCACTGTTGCAGACAACCCGCTATTTTTAAAGAATGTGCATGTTGACCCCTTCCCACTCATTTCTATGTATGGGGTAAATTCTTGGTACTGGGGCAGGAGGTCCACAGGACACAGCACTGAGCACAAAGAGTTTCCAAGACATTTCCAATCCTCATCCATGATTTAATTGAGATTACTGGTACCATAATGGTTTTGCTTTTCTGTATCTAAGCTCAGCTCTGTAGAAGCAGCAGAGTTCTGACATTTTCAAGACACGATGAAAGGCAAGACAGTTTGCATAGGTACCCGTGGAGGTTTGCTTTAGAAGGGAATAAGGCTTGGGCAACAAGGAAAAAAGGTGGCAATGTATTTGGCAGCTTATTTAATTTCCATTAACTTCAGCATGGTCAACAGCCAGCACTGTGTCTCTTTTTACTTCTTGTATACGTCTGAATAAACGCGGACCAAAGATGCAACAATGAAATTATAGGTTTTCCCTTCTATTAGCTTTGGATTTGGAGGAGCAGCTAAACAGTATGTAACTTAGGGAGGGGAGGAATGGTAGGAGGAGAGCAGACACACAAGCCACTAATGCATCCTCTCCATTTGTTGTGGCTGGTTTAGCTTAACTAGAATTAACTCCAATTACAGTGCCTGAAAATGTGCCACTGTTTTTGTCTCAGCACCTCTGCCCACTCATGCTGTATGCCCGGCAGTACTGCAGAGGCTCTCACCGTAACACAAGCGGTCGAAAAACTGCCTCGAACAGTGACTCCAGCCCAGCACGACCGTGTGCACAGACAATTTGTCTCAGCTAGGAGATGGCAACTAACGGTTTAGCTGGGAGCAAAGTCTGCCTACAGGAGTTACAAAAAGCCCTACCCTCTTTTGACAACCGAACTTACCTCCTATGAGCAAAGGGAGGAGAGCACAGCTAAGCCGCAGGGGCTGACAGATGCTCCTCTCCATCCAAGTCTGGAGCTTGACTACGCGGTGTCCAACATCCCTTCACTACTGAGATGGGTGCTCAGTCAGGGGGGAAGCGTAAGCACACGTGCACTCTGGTTTGGGAGGTGTAGGCTCTTCCATTGTTAGCAGCAACGTGTCCTGCCCAGAGCACGAGGCACATGACCAGGGTGGGCTGGCCGCCTTCTGACCAAATCTCAATAGTTTCAAAACCTTAACTAGGGGCTGCTGTAGCTACAGTCACAGTTCAATAGTTTGAGCAGGAAGTAAGTTGCAGCGCAAATACAGGTTCTGTTCTCCATTGAGCACACAGCCAGGGCATAATTAAAGTCGCTCTCATGGGATTTATGCTTACTAAACAACCTCAGATACTTTCTTCTGAACTTGTACTCCGATTCCAGTGAGAAAATCTTTCCGTTTTAAATCCACTAACATTTTCCATTAGAGAGAGCAACCCCTATACAATTGTTTTGCAAACAAGCCAATGGAGATTTTCTGATTACCCACTTACTGACTTACAAGGAAACTGATGTGCAACTTAGCCATAGACTTTCAGCAGCCACTGAGTTTTCTCCCCACACAGCTGTCTCCACCCCCTAAAGGGAGGGATGAAGTTTTCAGTGATTAGGAGTGATCAGAACAGGGTACCATTAGCTTACGGCCTGTTTCAAACTTAAAAAGGGAGCGCAAGAGTCAACTCCACATTCCCTTCTTTGCCCACTATGACAGGAGCTAAACAGTGGGGGTCAAGAGCATCAGCATTAAAGCATGAAGAGCATGAAACCAACCTACTAAGCCACAAGCAGAGCAGAAAATTGACTCTATTTTCCTTCTCTTCCAGATCCCCTTTGGCAGCACTTGATGCATACCCTGCCTGACATCCAGGTAAAGGTCTTGTGAGTGGAACAGTTACACCCAGATCGTGGCATCCCAAGGGGGAAAAAAAGGGCACAACAGCAAGCTACGTGCCAAGGCACCAATCCAACGCCTATCAGTTTCCTACTTCTCATTCTCCTCACCCCAGTCCTGGCCTTAACCATAACCCTCGGCCTGGACTAAGATTTCTGCCCTGGGACATGCTGAACCTCCAGGTGTCGATTGCTGGTGGGGAGTCCTGCCGGCAGCAAGCCCTCCACTAGCACAACCAGAACCACTTTGAAGACAATGTGATTAAATGACCTCATGCATGGCTGGTGGAAATCATGTATTTGGGTAAGTTTCAATCGTACAGGCACTGCTGTAGGGGACCCAAACATCACTTCTTCAGTAATGTGTTACAGGTAGCAAAGAAACATGGCAAAGGCAAAAAGCAAAGGGAAGGATGAGCAAACTGCCGTGGGCTTCTCCTTGCTCTCACGCACTTTCAGGTCAAACAATAAGAAAGGCTTCCTTTCTGTTTCACTCTGAGTTTGCTACGAAAAGCCTTTTTCTCATATTTCAGATACATGAAACCCTGCCAGGACAGACCTAGTCGTGAAGTCATCTAAAAAACCCTTCTCGCCACAGGAATCTAATGCTGAACATCAGGAAAAGGAAGTATGGCAGCTATTCTCCTGTTTGCTCATCCAAGAGAAGGTCCTGACTGATGCATCCAAGGCTCGTTCTACCAACATATCCCATCTCCTCCCAGCACCTTCTGACCCACACAGATTGCGCTGCATCAGTACCAGGCGCACAGAAGTAGATATGCTGTACCCCCCTCAGCTCTTCCATCACATTGGTAAACAAATAGGCAAAAATAACTTAAACACATCATTGTTGGTGCTACCATCGTATCCTCTTCCCATTACAAAGCACAAAACAAGAAGAACAGCACAAATACAGGCTGGGCAGAGAATGGATTGAGAGCAGCCCTGAGGAGAAGGACTTGGGGGTCTTGGTGGATGAGAAGCTGGACATGAGCCAGCAATGTGCGATCACAGCCCAGAAGGCCAACCGCATCCTGGGCTGCATCAAAAGAAGTGTGGCCAGCAGGTCCAGGGAGGTGATTCTACCCCTCTGCTCCGCTCTGGTGAGAGCCCACCTGGAATACTGCATCCAGCTCTGGAGCATCCAACATAAGAAGGGCATGGACCTGTTGGAGCGGGTCCAGCGGAGGGCCACGAAGATGATCAGAGGGCTGGAGCACCTCTCCTATGAGGACAGGCTGAGAGAGTTGGGGTTGTTCAGCCTGGAGAAGAGAAGGCTCTGGGGAAGACTTTGTTGTGGCCTTCCAGTACCTAAAGGGGGGCTACAGGAGAGCTGGTGAGGCACTTTTTACTAGGGCATGTAGCGATAGGACAAGGGGGAATGGCTTCAAACTGGAAGAGGGTTGATTTAGATATTAGGAAGAAATTCTTTACTGTGAGGGTGGTGAGGCACTGGAACAGGTTGCCCAGAGGTTGTGGGTGCCCCATCCCTGGAAGTGTTCAAGGCCAGGCTGGATGGGGCTTTGAGCAACCTGGTCTAGTGGAAGGTGTCCCTGCCTATGGCAGGAGGGTTGGAACTCTATGATCTTTAAGGTCCCTTCCAACCCAAACCATTCTATGATTCTACGACAAGAAACCCTTCCAGGGAATATAAGCAGCTAAAAACAGTTGATCAGAAGCAAACCAGCCCAGAGCACACTAAAAGCCGAAACTATCTCACGGCGGCGGGTACGAGCCCGAAACTCCTTTCCTTTCCCAGCTGCGGGGGACAGCCCCGCACCCCCGTAGGCCTCACGACCGACGGGGGGCGGGCCGGGCCGCAGCGGGGCGGGCCGCCGGCGCAGGATGTGAGCTCAGTGCACCGCCCCTTCCCCCGCCCGCCTCATGGTGCCGGTTCCGCCGCCCTGAGTCCCCGCCTCGCTCCATCCCGCCGCCGAGGCTGGGGAGAGGGGGGCGGGCGGGGGGGGTCGGCGGGGGTCCCGGCTCTGCCTTGGGNGCGCAGGGCTGCCCCCGGCGGCGGGGCCTGGGGAGGGGCGGGAGCCGCGGCCCGCTCGGGGCGGGGGTCCCGGGGAAGCCGGGTGAAGGGGCTGCTCGGCGCTGGGCCCAGGGGGGAGCGGAGCGAAGTCGGAGCTGCGACAGTGTGGAAATCCGCCTTGTGTTTTGTTTTTGGGGTTTGTTGTTTTGTTTTGTTCTTTTTTTTTTTTTTTTTTTTCTCCTCCGGCGGAGGCGGGAGAAGCCCCGGTGCGGTGGCGGCGGCGGCCGGGAGGAGGTGGCGCCATGGGGAACCAGCTGGCTGGCATCGCCCCCTCGCAGATCCTCTCGGTGGACAGCTACTTCTCAGACATCCACGACTTCGAATACGACAAGAGCCTGGGGAGCACCCGCTTCTTCAAGGTGGCCCGAGCCAAGCACCGCGAGGGGCTGGTGGTGGTGAAGGTGTTTGCCATCCAGGATCCGACCTTACCCCTGACCAGCTACAAGCAGGAGCTGGAGGAGCTGAAGATAAGGTTACACTCGGCGCAGAACTGCCTTCCCTTCCAGAAAGCCACCCTGTCCGAGAAGGCCGCCATGCTTTTCAGGCAGTACGTACGGGACAACCTTTATGATCGAATCAGTACCAGGCCATTCCTGAACAACATTGAAAAAAGGTGGATCGCTTTCCAGATCCTGACCGCGGTGGACCAAGCGCACAAATCGGGAGTCCGCCACGGGGACATTAAAACGGAGAACATCATGGTGACCAGCTGGAACTGGGTCCTTCTAACTGACTTTGCCAGTTTTAAACCAACTTATCTTCCTGAAGACAATCCCGCTGACTTCAATTATTTCTTTGACACGTCACGGAGGAGAACATGTTACATCGCTCCCGAGCGCTTTGTTGATGGCAGTATGTTTGCTACGGAGCTGGAAAACATGCGGGACCCTTCAACTCCTTTGGTAGACTTGGCAAATAGCAATCAGCGAACAAGAGGGGAGTTAAAACGTGCAATGGATATCTTTTCTGCAGGTACCTGGAGCCATCAGGAGAGATGAGGGTGTTGTCGGGGTGCAGAAAATCTTATTTGGGTTTTAGGTTGTTCTTGGTTTTTTAGCAGTGGGCTTAGAGAACAGCATGTGGAAAAACTTGCTTATTTTAAGCGTAGACCCAACCCCAAACCTTTCATTCACAGAAAAAGTACAGACACAGTACAGTAAGCTACATAACTGAAGTGCATCGCCGTGTTATCTGAGGAGGGAAATCGCAAACTGTTCTGTTATGGTTCAACTCTGCGCTGGGAAAGAGATGGTTCTGCAAGCCACAGACCATCATCTTCTCATGGCTGAGGTTCTGGGGACGCATAGCATATGCCTCATGGGACCCAAGAGGAGGAACCAATCAGTGGTTCACCTAAGGCCCAGCTGCCTGGGGACTGAGCCATCTTTCAGGGCAGTTTGGCAATATTGGCTTTAGAAGTCTCTTATTTCATTTTCCCCACAGGCAGGAAGTTGGATAACTAAGTAAGCTCCAGTCATAGTCTCACTTGCTAATACTTGATAGAGTCCGGCTGTGGGAGGAGTCTTGGGCTTGTTTTGAGCAGTTTGAAAGCTATAAGTTTGGCCTTTTTGTTTGTTTGTTTTGTTTTTCTTAAAGTGATTGAAAATCTGAATTTAAAGGTAATGGTTACTTAATTTTACAAGCTGCTCTTATGGCCAAACTTCCAGGGCACTCCACTGATAAAGCAAGATGCTGAACCTCGGGAACAGACTGCAGGAGTGGGACCTTTGAGGAGAATGTGTGTCATGTACACAACAAGGGGGGCTGTGCTTGGCAATCGTTGTTTCTCACTGTGCTTATGAGCTTGTGTGAGTGAATATATGCTGTCTCCCAGCATCACTGTGGAAGGAGAGGTTATTTCTTTACTTTCTGTAAAAGGGTTGCTTAGTTTTGACCTACTGCCTGATCCATGCTGACTTACTGGCACTCTTCTTCCACGTGACAGTGATGTGGGTTCCTTTTCTGGTGATGTATTTTCCAGCTGGCAGGTGGCTGAAGTCACTGCCTCATGTTTCCTAATTGAAAACTCCTCTGCTGTTGGCATGTTTGAAATAAAATACTGGGAGATATTTCAGGGATCAGGCGTAAAAGCCAGTTTTTGGAGCTTGAGATGCTATCTTCTTTCCGCAAGTTAATCTGGCAGCTCATTTGCCTTATTTTTAACTGAGCTAAGAGTTGCATAGGGTTTGTTCTTGTCTGTGTATAGAAAGCAAAGCTAAAGTATCTGTTTATAATCCTCCTCTTTGACTTTTTTTTTTTGTTTGTTTTGTTCTCCAGGCTGTGTAATAGCAGAGCTCTTCACAGAAGGTGTGCCCTTGTTTGATTTATCTCAGCTTTTGGCTTATAGAAATGGACTCTTTTCGCCTGATCAAGTCCTAAACAAAATTGAAGACCGCAGTATCAGAGAACTGGTAAGGATGGACCACAGCATTAGAACCATTTGTGTGGTCTGCTTGTAGTTTATTTCACCTACTTTGGTGACAAATTGCTTATTGTTTGGGTTTGGGTTTGTTTTTTTTTATTACAAATGTCTAAACCTTTAATCTTTCTCTCCCGCTCCCTCCTACTTCTGCCTTTCTCAAGGTCACTCAGATGGTCCATCGCGAGCCAGATAAACGTTTAGCAGCTGAAGATTATTTGAAACAGCAACGTAACAATGCATTTCCTGAAATATTTTACACTTTCCTTCAGCCTTACATGGCCCAGTTTGCCAAGGAAACGTTTGTGTCGGCAGATGAGCGTATATTGGTCATACGTAAAGATCTGGACAACATCATTCACAATCTCTGTGGGCATGATCGCACAGAGAAAGCCGAGGGAGAGACAAAAGAGAATGGGCTGGTTATTCTAGTGTCTGTGATAACTTCCTGTTTACAGACTCTCAAATACTGTGATTCAAAACTGGCTGCTTTGGAACTGATTCTTCATTTAGCACCACGATTAAGTGTAGAAATTCTTCTGGATCGTATTACTCCTTATCTGTTACATTTCAGCAACGACTCTGTGCCCAGGGTGAGGGCAGAATCTGTGAGGACACTAACTAAAGTTCTTGCTCTCGTCAAAGAGGTGCCACGCAATGATATTAACATTTACCCAGAATACATTCTGCCAGGCATTGCGCACTTGGCCCAGGATGAAGCCACCATCGTCAGACTTGCATATGCTGGTAAGAGGAAATCCAGTCAAAACTCCAAATCTTGGGCTTTTCTGTATTTCCTTAAGTGTTTTCTCCTCTGCTTAAAAGCATCACATAGCTTGCTGTTTCTATTTCAGTAAATCTCCCCAGAAGTCTCAGAAATGGCTGCAGGTAAAGACACCTGTATTCACTTAAGCTAACTGGTGCAGGTGGTGGCAGCAACTTAATGAGTTGACTTATACTAACAGATGAGTTTCCAGAGTAGATCTGTATCCAAAGTAAATAATGACATTTAAATAGTTGACAAAATGTCTTTGCTCTCTGCTAGATGAATTAACTTTTTTAAAAATTAACATTAATTCTTCTCTGTAGTCCTGTGTGTAAAAGCAACTTGCAGAATGCGTGTGTCTGCTTTGGGCTAGGGCCTGCATGTAGCACACAGCAGGTCTGCCCACAGCTAAGGTAGGGGTCAGAGTTGAGAGTCTCATGCTCAGGGGCACAGCCCTGGCTTTATTCCCTGGATAAGCAAGAGCGTAACAAAAAGTACTTGTCCGAGTGGTCTTTGTGTATCGAAGTATATGAACAGGGCTTTCTGAGCTTGCCCACCCTTTGCTGCTTTTATTAATTTATCTTAATTGACATTTCATTGGCTCAGATTGTTTGCTTAGAGTGGCCTGATTGAACTGAATAAATATGAAACTAACTTAAAGCATCAGTGTGTTGCTATGCTTCAGTTACTTTCCCACAAAATGAAATGCGATATTCAGGGGCTGAAATTACATTATTTGCTATGTAATAGACTGGCTTATACCATAGCAGATTTTTTCTTTGTATGTTATTCAGATATGAGTTCTGCCTGGTTCAGGAAGAAGCTTTGTAGTCATGCCCATATTTGCTATTTGCCATGTACCCTTACTTGCTATGATGAGCGTATTTTTAAGTATGTGGTTTGGGGTTTTTTGTTTGTTTTTGATAGTTTTTTTTAAAGTTATAAATGCAGAATTCAGTTGAAAATGTCCCGGATGATGTTTTTCTTTTGTTTACTAAGCTGATAAAACTAATTATTGAAGACAGTGTATAGTTAATGAATAGAACCAATTGCTTTTTATCATCTTGATCTTCCACATTTAGGACTTCATGAAAGAACTATTTTTTCAAGCCTCACTTTTATTTGTAGATTAGAAAAAAAACCCCACAAGTCTTGTAAAATTATAGTCTATTCATAATTAATTTTTAAATGAACTAACATTAAGCTGAACTTGTTAAATAAGATGAAATAAAAAAACAAAATGCAATCTCCTTTGTTGCAAGTGCAAAAAGGCTACAGGTCTCAGTACTCCTAGACTCCAGTTGCATCTGCTTACACAGAGGTTCTCTCTGTGTTTGGTGGTTTGACTTTATTTTCAAACTGAGTACAGCTAGAATATTTTCTGAAATTTAAAAAGGTTATTTGAACTGTAGATAGTTAAATCTGATTAAGTTGTCTTAATTTCAAATAGTTTTTCTTTTAAGAAAGCAATTTAAATTTCAAATTAATAAATAAATATATAAAGGTATGCTAATACCTGAGTTAACTTGTGTTACTATAGCACTCTTCTTGGAAGTCAGACTGGTGACTTTCAGGATTTGATCGGGGCTGTGGAGAGGCTCCTTTGGCATGCTGCTGTTGTCTTGGATGACACTCAGGACGGCTGCTTAAGTGGGACTTCTGCCTCGACAGGATTATTCCTGTGCCAGCAGTGGCCTGACCCATATAATATAACCTGAGTTGCTTCAGCAGCTTCCAAACAGTGCAGAACGGTGCCAAATCGCATGGATAGATATGAGGACAAATGTTCTAAAAGTGGAATCCAGCCCTTGAGGGTAACCCTGCTGTTACTCCCTTATATACAGATCCTGGCCTGGTGGTTTGTCATTGTTGTTTTGTTGCAGTCTACCATGTGGGCATTGTTAGTTAATTCAGGTTAATTGGCCTTTAAGGTCTATCAAGTTATTTAGTCATTAGCCTGAGATTAGGTGGCATTTAGGGCTAGTTCTAGAAGACTGAAATTAGTACTTGCTACACTTGATACCCTTACAATTTTTCCACTTGTTTATATCACAAAAGTACTGTAGGATTTGATGTACTCAGGTAGCTTCGCTGGGGTCAGGGTCAACAGAATTGGGTTAACCAGAGCATGTTGTGTAATTTCAATCCCATTTGCCCATCATGACGGATATTGTCAGTGGTTATAATCTCTCATCAGGGCGATCATCAGGCTGATGTAAATTGGCAAAGTAGAACAATTCTTAACCAAAATGTTTTCCTTTGCAGAAAACATAGCGTTGTTGGCAGAAACAGCTCTGAGATTTCTGGAGTTAGTACAGCTGAAAAATCTGAATATGGAAAATGAACCAAATGGTGAAGAAATGGATGAAACATCTCACCCTAGTGATAACTATGACACAGGTAACATCACTTCTACTTACCTTGTTTGCTTATAATAGCAAATCATGGGCCAAAACTCCTAGTTAGCACTGATCTTACTCATCTTTTAAAGCTTAGCCTTCCTATTAAATGGGAATAATGCTTTGCCTTGACCAGTATCAAAGCAAGTGCGTTACAGCTTCATGCAGAAACAGACAGCTCTGTTCTGAACATTGTGAAAGATAAAGAAGTATATAAGCGAGCACACTTGTCTTCTCCAAAAGTTCTCGATGTATTTGACTGTGATGCTGGCTGCATCCAGCATATCCAGCTTCACTCACAATCCCGTAAACAAGTCAGCTGTGAAAACATGGCTGTATTCCAAACACTGCTTCCACTGAAGTGGCAGGCAGCGTTAGCTTTGACTATGCTAGAATTTGACAGGTTTTTCATAGTACTGTGTTTTTCAGTCGTTATTCCTTTTCTGTTCCTATGCCTGGCAATTCTTGTCTACTTTTTTGCCTGAGATTCTGAATGTATGGATGCCGTTGGGCAGTACCACTGCTATCTGCGCTATTGTAACTGTAGCACAGAGAATGAGTTAAAATCATAAGGACAGCTTTTCTTTTTCTTTCCCTTGGGAAGGAGAGATGGTAATAAGTGACCTGTGTGTCAGCTCCATTGCCTTTTAGTGATGCATAGATTTCCAGAACATTGCCGGGCAAGTCTTGAAGACTTTGTGGTTAAAAACTGTCATTTCTCTTTTGGGCTAAGTAGATCACTCTGTGACTAAGCATAATTGGTAAACATCCCCCACACATTCCATTTGGTAGGGAAAAAGACATGTTTCAATTATATCATCCTGCAACTAGTTAAGACATTAAAAAAAAAACCACAAAACCAAACATGAAAAATCCCCTTCAAGTTCCTTCACATAAGGCATGGGGTGCTCAGAATTGCTGAGGAGTGAGAGAGGGAGCCCCATCATATGGGCTGTATTTCTAAGAGATATTGTTGCCTATCCCCTCAAAATAGCTTGGAGATGAAAGAAGTAATGCAAAGAGAAAAGAAGTTTGAATAGTTCTATTCTTTTCACCCTTTTAGAAACCAAGCATGGGAAGTTTGAACCCAGAAGGCAACTTTTTCATGTGACTGACAGATAGAGTCATGATAGAAAGCAAATTAGCTGGTCTTCTGACTGCAGGCAAATGGTAATCACCCCTGCTAAAGCTGGGACAGCAATAGCTGAAATTTTTATGCTACTTGTTTGAGAACCTTCCTTGTACAGCTTTCAATAATAGCCAGTGCATTAACAGTTCTGTTATTTCCATTTAATAGAAATTTTTTTTTAGTTGCATCATAGAGTAGAAGCCACAGGTAAGTTCATCTTCAAATTTTTTATTAGTATCGTTACAATAACTGCTGATATTTAATGAAATTGGAAGTACTCACTTTTTCAAGTATTGTTTATTCCTCTCCATATCCTTAATGAAGCCAATCTATCTACCTAACTAAAAATATGCTCTTGACCTGTTGTCAGTTCACAAATTTTGAAACTGGTAGTCAAATAAGCATATCAAACCAGAATTGCCTTGAAGCGTTTTGTTTACTGTTGTAACACTGCTGCTGATTCATTATGATGCTGCTTCACATCTGCATTTCACCTATATATATAACAAGCTGGATCATCTTAGTTGAAGTTATGACAAGTTTACAAGATATTGATCTGGTAAGAATGTCTCTCATTTCTGTACTCTTTGACTTTGCCACCACCTCATGCTTAGTCTGAAGTCTTTGGTAAGCCAGTTGTTGGCATTGTTGAGGCTCTGTTGCGTTGCCCATCTTATTGAGTTGGGTGTTCTTCAGGATGACCGATCAGTGTAACTCCTTTACCAGCATGTAGTACCCATGCACATACTGTTTCTCGCCAACACAAACGTTCATCCTGCTGTCTCTTGCAGAGTTGCAAGCCTTGCATGAAATGGTCCAGCAGAAAGTTGTGACTTTGCTAAGTGACCCGGAGAATATTGTGAAACAAACACTGATGGAAAATGGAATAACACGCCTCTGTGTCTTTTTTGGACGTCAGAAAGCCAACGATGTTCTTCTGTCTCATATGATCACTTTCTTAAATGATAAGAATGACTGGCATCTTCGAGGAGCTTTCTTTGACAGCATTGTTGGTAAGTGTTTGGTTTCAGCCAAACAGAGTAGAGAGATAATAATGTAAATAAATTAATTTTTGCATATCCTGGAAACTGTTAACAGTCATCGAAAAGTCCTTGCAAAGATTTCTGTAATTTATAGTAAAAGACTTTGCTGAATTATTGGGTGTAAATGTTTCTTTAGGGAGTGATGACGAAACAATGTAAATACAGATACATTTTTCGTTTAGTCCAAATACTTAATACAAAGGAGACTGAGACATTTAAGTCCAGGTTAGATTAATGTAAAAAATATACTTTTTTTTTGTCTTTGCTAAAGCCACTAACTCAAAAAGCTAAATTATGACAAGTAAATGCTAAGATTTCTGCGAGCTGCCTAGCAGATGCATCACTTCACATGTGTGTGTACTTAACTTCAGTAGACCTGTTCATATGATGAAAACTATGCATTGGTATAGGCTAAAATTATAATTTGAATCTTTTTTTAGTGCCTTAAAACTTCACTTAAAGGTTCCTGTCAGCTCAGAAAACTTAATAACAGTTTTAAAAATCTTACCAGTGACGACATCAGCTGTTAAGTATAGCTGATGTTCCATGTATGTTGGAAATTATTCCACATGACTATTGCTGAGAGTCAGTGCTCAAGATTTGTAGGTCACGAAAACTTTCCCATTGTAGTACCTGGGGGGAAAAATGGTACTTCAGGTGCATGGCAAGAAAAAAATAGCATGATCAAACCTCCAGCAGGGCCATTATGGTAGGCACATGTTCCATTATGAGTGGAAGCCACAGACTGTTGTACTGGCAAACCCTGCCAAGATGTGATCCTAATAACTTGTCAGAACTTGTTTAGAAGGAGCAATGGGGTAGCCAAAGCACAGGTCACAGCGTCCTGGCATGTAGAGATATGTGAGCCCATTAAGTGTAAAAGTCAAGGCATGTAACCTATATTTTTAACTCTTCCTCCTCTCTCAGTATCTGTTCAAAACCTCCACGGAACAATTTGGATAAAGTTCAAAATTTATATTTTTGTTTTACACTGTTTTTTACTTAAAGTTTTTTGCACATCTTGAACACAAGTTAGAGAGCTCAGTTTTAAAGTATGTGCGGGCACTGGTGCCTGTGGCTGGGGGCAGATGAGGGGATTTCTCTTACCTGTGCTAGTTCTCCCTTCTTCCTCTCTTCCTTTTAGCAACTGGTTGCAAAGCCCAGAATTAATATGTGAGCAAGTATACTGATTATTACCGTATCAGAGTAAAAGCGATAAAGCTATTTTATGTTTAATCTCAATTTTGATAGGAAGACATTGAGTGAATGTGTGTTATAGACTTTCCTTGATGATAATTAGTCCAATATCCAGCTCAGTCTTTTCAGGAGTTTGAATGATACTCATATTACAATCACTACTAAGTTAAAAGACAAAAACCTGCTAACGGAACCTTTCATTATTGCTCACTTGTCCTTTCCATGTACAAATGCAGCCACTGCATCCTCACCCCTTAGTAGCACTGCTGGTTTTGCCTTGCTGTTTCAGACTTCTGCTGGCCAGCTGTGTGCTGACATCTGTGCCTGGCATCTGGAAGGACCTCTGCAGGCACAGGGATCTGCTTTTATCAAACAGTTTTCAGAATATTGCACTAACTTTGAATGGAAAGCAGCTTCCTTTTTTTTTCTAATGACTAATAATCTGTTTTGAGATGTCTCAGTGGGATAGCAGTTTTAAATTTTGGTGAGGAAAGGCAAGGAAGTACTACTTTTTTATGTGTTCCTTTTATGTTTCAGGTGTTGCTGCTTACGTTGGTTGGCAAAGCTCATCAATACTGAAACCTCTGCTTCAGCAAGGTCTCAGTGATGCTGAAGAATTTGTCATTTATAAAGCCCTCAATGCTCTTACTTGTATGTGCCAGTTGGGGCTCTTGCAAAAGCCCCATATTTACGAGTTTGCTTGTGATATTGGTAAGTTGGAATACTGGTGAATACCTTGTTTTCCTAGTTAAGAAAAGAAATCTTAGTACTACATAAAGCTTTACCATCAGCTTAGCTGTCCAATATGCAAACCTATAGTACTGTTTTAGAATCTACACAAAGTTGCGTATTGCTAGTTGGACCGTGTTAATGCTCAGAACTCTAATAATTTTGGTGGAACAACTTGGAAGCATCTTCTCTGATTTTGTATAGGACAGCAGCAAACAACACTTAGTCCAAAAACTTTCTGCTTTAAGATCTTTCCTTGTTCTTCATGCCAACCTCCTATAAAGAAAAACTCCTGGTTACTTCTGGAAGTTGATCAGGCACATAACTTGCAAACTCTTACCCATCAGCCTTTAAGGAAGGGGGGAATCCAGTCCTTCAGATAGTACATGATCCTTTCTCATCCTATTTCAAACACCACAAAAAAACATTTAACTCAATAGAACCTTGAATACAGAGTTGGTCTCTCCTTCCTCATCAGGCTTATCAGTTTAATTTAGACACGCCCAAGATTTACCAGCTGTTTATGGAAAAGAAAATACCAACCGATCTTTCAAGATGTAGTGTGTTTCTTCCTAATGTTATGGCTTTTCAAATGCACTCAGAATTTGGGGCAGATGACCTGTGATTATATTTCATGACTAGATACAGTCCCTTGATTACAATTTCTTAAAGCCCACATAACTGAGATGGACTTCTGAGACTAATAATCTTACAATATAAGTAGTGGCTATTCAAGGAAGAGGGGGGAAGAAGGAAGGAATAAAGTATTTACTTAAAAAGAAACCAATAAATCACTGATATGAGGATTCTCCATAATTGTCCAGAATAAGGTTGAGATTATTTTTGGATTAGTCTCCTTTGCAAATCTGTAGTTGAAAATTAGGGATTGAAATTAATAAATAGGAAAAATGTGCTTTTGGCAACAGCAAGGAAGCTGAGCAGGCACAGTGAAGTCCATGAAATAATTTTCTCAGTATGAGTGTGTTAACCTTGGTGCTCTGCAGAAGGGAAGACTCAGTTAGGGGGTAATTCTAGGGGAACGAAATGATATCACAGGCTGCCATGTACAGGATGATGCCCTCTCTTTAATATGAATAATATATTTTAACAGCCTAATTTTCTTTCAGCACCTTTCCTGTGTCATCCTAATCTTTGGATACGTTATGGTGCAGTCGGATTTATCACTGTGGTAGCACAGTATTTGAATATTGCTGATGTCTACTGCAAGCTAATGCCATACCTCCATCCTTTTATCACACAACCAATAATACAGGTAATACTTCAAATAATATTAATGTGAATATATCTTGACTAGTTGTAATTTTTAGGCCTGTCTTGGCCATGGTCCTTCCTATAAGAATATTAGAATTTATTTTTTTTTTCAATTAAGGTTAGAGACAACATAGTTTTTTGATCTCTGCTGGCAGACATTGACAGAATGGCCATTGTTTTCCATGTTTGAAAGACTGTTGTCTCAAATTAGTTGCAAATTGCAGAACATTTTACAAAAAATCAACAAACCCTTCTCTGCCTTGTTTACAATCAAACTCATGCAATATTGTGCTAGTTATAGGAATGTAAAAGGCATGAAAAGTTGGCTGTGAAACAAACTGTAATAAAAAGTCCTCACTTTGGACTCATTTTGAAGTTGTTTTTCATGTGGACAGTCAGCTATGAGAAGCACATTATAGGAATGAGGTCTTCTGACACTGTTGTGAAGGAAAGATTGCAGTCCCTACCCCACCATTTCCTGTTAATTATTTTGAGTATTCTAACTATACAAGTAGTTATGCCATAATTTTGGGCCGAATTAGGTTTGGCCATTTAACTGTGGGACTGCAACTGGGAGCCTATTGCATGAATATGGCTTGCCCTCCCCCCATCATCTTAAGATCTGCACTTGAAACTGCAGAGATCAAGTACTTAAATAAAAGTATAAACTCAAAGGAGTGTTGGGGCTGCAAGTAATCTGGATTGCCTACAAGACTCTTTGTCCAGACGTGTTCTCTGGACACAAACAGACATTGAATCACCACCTGGGAGAATAGAAACTTGCTCGGCTTTTTTTCTGTTTTAATAGTAATGAACAATCTTTATAAGGACTGCCCTGGTTAATGATTCTAAATTATGCCTTAACTCATCAGTTTCTTATGACTGTTTACTAATGTCCCAATATGCTTTTGAATATTACTTAATTGCATACTTGTGCATCCTTATTCCCTTCTATACGTAGGAGGAAACTCAGTAATCTGACTGACACAAGGGAAGAGCTCTTCTAGTTGGTATTTTTACAGGGTGATGTAGGACAAAGACAAAGTTTGAAATATCATTGTACTAGTAGCAGAATTTTTAATCCCATCTAGCAATGCCAAGTTAATGTTCTGAGACTGCTGGGAGAACAGGGAAAGAGAATGGAGAAAATCTGATATGACCAACACGGGGAAATATATTCATGAAAGGAGAGAAATTGACTCTAGATTATTGGCACAATCATGTGCAATAATTTTTAAGTCTTACATGATTTTTTGTTATTGTCAGTTTGAAAGCAACTCTTCAGGACTGAGCTACAAACTGGTTTTTAGAACGTGCCTTCAGAGGAAGAGATTGATTTTTATATTAATATTTGCAATCATCCAGTTACTGACTTTCAGGCTAGGAAAAAAAAGTGCAAACATTGTAGACATGAGATGACAGCATTTACTGCTAGATTTCCCCATGTTTATATGGATGTCATCCTCCTCTATGTTGACTGGTCTCTCTTTTTGAATTGCAGATAGATAAAGAAATAGTCCTGCTAAGTGTACTTAAAGAGCCTGTCAGCCGTTCCATATTTGATTATGTCTTAAGATCAAAGGATATCACAAGCCTCTTCCGACACCTTCAGATGCGTCAGAAGAAAAGGAATGGTGCTCTCCCTGACTGCCCACCCCCAGAGGACCCTGCCATTGCACAGCTGTTGAAGAAGCTACTTTCACAAGTGATTGTTTTTCATTTGTACTTTGAAAGTCAGGCTTGAGATTCTTGGGCTCTGTGTGTCTCTACAGACCCTAACCTTGCAGTTGCTGCTCTGAGGGACTTCCAGGCTGAGGTTCTGATCCTGCAAACCATTGACTTAATTGATTTCTATATATGCTTGTAGGACAAAGAGTTCAGAAGTTAAGGAAGATTCTGAAAAGATCTGCCAGAAATAGGCCAACCTTATATTTGGATTTCTCAAATATGTCCTATTCCTAAAGACTTTGGTTGTATGTCTCAGATTTCTGACACATCTGTGATGGTATCAGTGTTACAGAATACGTGCTGTGTATTGTGTTGGAGAGAAGAGTATGCATTTGTCGTAGAGATAGACCTGCTAGTAACAGTGCAAAAGCTGAAGGGAGATGGAAAGTGTTGAGGCTTATATGTGAAGAGGGCAACGCTAAGAATCACCCACACAAAGTAGTGAGAACTGGGAAGAGGAAGAACTGCAGCTGAGTGGTGGGGGGGGATGGGTTTGGTTGGTTTTTTTTTTCTCTTTTTTTTTTTTTTCCCTATGGCTTGTGGGCTGTAAGCATGGCCTAAGTGGCAACAAAGCAGATTGCAGCAAATAGTGATCCAATACTAAATGCTGTTCTACCCTTTCACTATTCCTAGCCCTGTCCATGAGGAGGAAAGATATTCTTGCACTACAGCAGCTTACCCAAAGTCTTGTATGAGTGGTAGACTGATGTCTTGAATTCTGGGGATGTGCTTTCTCCTTCCACTTCTGAGCCAGTCATTAATCTTACTGCTTCTTACATCTTCATACCTTGATGCATGTTCTCGTTCAAAAGTAAATAATATCTTTTCTTTTGTTCTATAGGGGATGACTGAGGAGGAAGAAGATAAACTGTTAGCACTGAAAGACTTTATGTTAAAATCAAATAAAGCTAAAGCCAATATAGTGGATCAGAGCCACCTGCATGACAGCAGTCAGAAAGGGGTGATTGACTTGTCGGCTCTGGGAATAACTGGAAGACAAGTGGATCTTGTTAAAACAAAGCAGGAGCCTGATGACAAACGTGGTTTGTATATTTTGTAATCTGTATAGATAAGGTATAGCCTTTCTTTCAGGGTCAGAGAATTAAGTCTTTAATTTACTCAGCAAGTGTTCTCAGTAACTCAGCCTACTTAACTATCACCACCTTCACTGAATTTGCAATAAGAAAATTACTGCTGCTGTTTGAAATGTGAGGTGCTGGAATGCTCTCTGCATCAGTGAAAGATGGGGACATTTTGCCCCGAGAGTATTTAAATTAGTTTGACTGCATTTGCAGTAGTAGTATCCACAGATTGTTTAGCTGATTGTGACTAACAGGACTCTAGTGACCTATGGTAACAGTATAAATGATGAAGGCTACACTTCTGCTCTCTCTTTTTCCTCTCAAGAAGTGATGAGCTCTGTAACTGTGTGAAAATCCAGGATGTTTTCTTGAGGTAGCCTGGAGGAAACTGGGGCCTAGGTGTGATGCTGAAACAGGCTGGCACTGAGGAGTGCCAACTGTTGCTCACCCGCCAAGTACATGTTTTTTGACCTTAGGGTTCCTCAGCTGCTCATCCACCCCCATTTTACTGTGTTGCCTGCTCCTTTTTCAGCTTGAAGAACCTCTTATATTTCCTTGTTCAGCTTTGAAATCCACTTGCTGCTAACTCTGTTCCAGTTCTCTGTATCCTCAAAATTATTCTCTTCCAGTGAGCTTCCTCTTTGCTCTGTCAAGCTTTTAAGGCCCTCCTCTGTACGGCACTGATAGGTTCTGTGTTTTCAAATGTAAAAATACAGAAATATCTGCAAGCCAGGTAGCTATTGCTATCTTATTTACAGAATTAAGATGCTAGACTGCAAATATTTTGCATATCATTTTAAAGGAAAGTAGGTAAGTACAGGACTTTTCAGTTTTTTGCATCCTGTGGGGTCAGGAGTGGACAGGATTTAAAAGTTAGTATATGAAGTCTGTATTTGAACTGGTTGACTTCACCCAAAACTGTCACCTGCACAGTCTTAACACCTTTCACTTCTTCACTGACTTTGTTCAAATGTAATTTGTCTCATGTTTCCATTTTGCTTTCTATATTTTACAGTTTTAAGTGATTCCAGAGGAATGCTGAAAATAAATAAATTTCCTATTTACAGATAACATTCTTGAATCTACAGGTGATGTTGCGATTGTGATGGAAAACTGATTGTATTTGACACTGACAATGATTTGCATACTGTGTTATTACAAATTTATCCCTGTCTTATGCCAATAATGGAGTAACTCTCATAAGAAAAAAATTATCATGTGGAGTTTAATCCTGCAGCCTTCTAGACACGCAGTTTCCTTGTGCTGGAATGCTTTATTGCATGAGTCAACTGTAGGATTAAGGTGTAAACAGAGCACTTGCCACCTGTGTTCTGTTTGCTTCATAAATCCCTGTCAGCTGGCTTAAACAACCTAGCACTATGTTTTTCTCTATTAACTATATAAATAGTAATTTGGCATGTAAACATTGGACTCGCATGTAGTCTGAAAGTAATGACCAGCCTGAGTGAATGTTGTCGTGATTATGTTTTGGGTTTTTTTTCTCTCCCTCCCAATTGCTTATAGCTAGAAAACATGTAAAGCAAGATTCAAATGTAAATGAAGAATGGAAGAGCATGTTTGGGTCCCTGGAACCAACTAACATCTCCCAGCCAATACCCAAAGGACATGGGCAAACTACTGATCCTGAAGCCATCCAGGCTGGGAAACCACTTCGTTCAGAGTCTTCAGCTGGCATTTGTGCCACTTTGTCATCCTCCCCACAGGTATTGCTGAGAAATACTATCGTCGCATCTTAAACTGAAATGATTCAATTGTTTTAAAGCGGAGTGGGACTATAGGGATGTGGCGTTCTTGTTTTGTTTGGAGGTTGTTTTACACTGGTGCTATTCCCTGGTGTCTTCTCCAGCAGAGCAGCTGACTTTCAAGTTCTTACTTTTAAAATAGGGATAGAGAGAAGATGGAAGTAAGTTTAGTTACTTGAACAGAAGAGCTTTGCTAAAAAATAGATGCTTTGTATGAAGAGATGGGGCTTTACGGATTAGCCAATTGTTAGGTAAGCTGTTCTGGCAGGGAAGACTTTTCCTCCAATTGCATACCCTGATATGTGTTGTGAGGAAGAGAAGAGGTGTCATGATTTTAACTTTGAACTGGTGTATCACATCATAGCTACATTTAGACATCCTGTACCTGTAATACTTAGTACTGGCTACAGAAGGACAGGTGGGAGCCCTGCAGGCTGTGGAGGCATCTCTTGACTCTGAACACTTCTTTCTATTCTGTTTCTAGTTGGACATTAACTTCTGCTAGCTTTAAATGAGTGTGCACTCTGAACTAAGGGGGAAACACTTCACACTTTTATTTTTAAAGCCCAACATAAACAAATAATTGTTTGAGAGCTAACCTGTAATTCTGTCAGTCTTAAGAGCAATAACTGCTTCTGTAATAATCACATAAAGAGGTGCGCATGGCACATTGCAGTTTTTACAAATAGGTTACAGAACAGACTAGGCAAACAGGGTAGAATAAGTGAATGGTTAAGCTTTTCTATAAATAATAATTTTCATCACTATTTTAAATTGTTTTCATGCTTGCATGAAAACCATTTTTTTAAAGCTAATTCGTTGCTAATTGAATCAATAAAAAAGATTTTTCCACTTTTCTTCAGTGTGACCCAGTAATCTTAAGAGCAGGATTTATATGTGTGTAGAATGTAAGGCATGTATTTTTAAGTGCTTTTCTCTTACAGGCATCTGATGGAACAGTTGTTCAGCCCAGGAAAGCAACCATCCAGGTACCGAGCAGTACAGCGTCCCCATCTGCACACCAGTTACGCATCACCACTTGCAAAACTGAACTTCAGCAGCTGATCCAGCAGAAGCGGGAACAGTGTAACGCAGAGAGACTTGCCAAACAGATGATGGAGAATGCTGAGTGGGAGAGCAAGCCCCCACCTCCAGGTAAATCACAGGCCACTGAGGTTATTATACAAAAAAAATTAATATATATATATAAATCGAGTCAAAATTTCCTCATCTCAAGGAAAAAATGCAAAAGATGAGGAAGAGAGGAAATTATTACTTTAGGAAATGTGCCTACTACGCAGAACACCTATTTGGCAAAATACCTGCATGACTTAAGAAAGAGTGTCTGGAACCTAGATCTTTACGTTTGCAGTAACAGACCCAAACCACTGGTCTGAAGTTTAGGTTGTGCGCCTTGTTCCAGTGAGTTTTCTGAAGTGGGTTGTTTGTAACCAGGTCTATGGCAGATAACTGGCCCTCCTGTAACGGCCTGTAGCTTGGTTTGGGCAAGGGGAGAAACGCTGTATTGGGAGGTGAGAAATGTGCCTGGGGTGGCTCCAGATTTTCAACCATCCTGTGAGTGTTTTAACCTCTTGTCCAGGTTTTCTTACCCAGTGGCACCCGTACTGGGGTGGGTTTTTTGAGCTGCCCTTGTTTACAAAGGAGCCTGTCCCCGCCAGCAGTGGTGACAGCAACACAGTACCCAGCCACAAAGAGAAGCTGTGTGTTCCCATCCTATACTGTTGCTTTCAGAGGGGAAGGAGAGACATTTTTACCTTTTGTTCCCTTTTCTTTATCATAAAGGAGCAACACCCAGGTTTTGCTAATTACAGCTCTGGCAGCTACTCTGGGAGAAAACACATGGTTTTAAATCACAGTCACCTTCCTATGGCCCCAATTTAAATTTTGAAGCTCCACACTGAGATCAGGATTTACCCAGATTAGTTCTCAGCCCTTTCTGCTGGTGTTCTCCACTCCATGCACTTGTTGCTGGGTATCTTGTACGGAGATTCCTGACTGTCCACTACTAATGGCAATTCATGTGCTTAAACTCCAGATGTTGGGAACAGAATCTGTACCAGCTAGGCTTGCAGTAATCAACACGGTGATGCTAAAGTCTTTTGGTAAATCTAGCATAAATGCATACACCTGGGCATATGCAGCTACCATGTCAATTTAAGGGAAGCAGTAGAAAATCATTAGGAAAATGGTCCAGCCAGACAGCATTTGAACATAGCTAACCTTGACTGAGCTTGGATAGGCCATGTGTTTGTCTTCTGAAGAGAGTTTTACAACCTCTGAAGTAACATGTCCCAATGCAAGCAGCTGACTTGGCTCTGCCACCCAAGTGAGTGAGTGCCAGAAAAATGTTCATATTTAAAGTTTGTGTCATCTTCTGAAATTTGCTGTGGTCTATCCTTCATTGTCTTCATCTGCTGTTAATCCTTCACTGTAGTAAATGCGTGTTAGAAGTGCAGCCAGATACTTCTGCATTGCTTATTTCAGAGGAGGAAACATATCAAACAAATGTTGACAAGTTCTTGGCAAGAGTTATCGCATGGCAGCTCAACTCCTCAATTTATTTTTGAAGTTCTGGAATAAATTTTCTATGGGATTTAGAAGAGCTGTTATTTCATTTTATTAGGTACATTAGGCTGGCAATGTAGCATGTAGTGTAACACTGAGCCTGTCACATGCACTCTACAGATGATCCAGGAACTTTAGTCTGTTCAAATGTGTTGCTCATTATGTGCATTTTGGGCATTTATGAGATGGTTGTGCTGCAAATGGCAATCTGAATAGGCTGATCGCAGGAGAATTGTGCACCGGTGTTTCTACAAAGTCTGTGAAGAAGGGCTCTTTGTAATTTAATTGAATGTACATGGAACCCATCTAAAAGAAAACTCTTACCCAGATCTGTCAATAGGGTTTAGTTTAGAATTGAGCAAATAGGCTTTTGCCTTTAATATTTAAAATGTGTTAGCTCTGTGTTTTCAGTGCCTTCTGTGCTTTGCAGCTGTAATGACTGTATCCTGATACAGCTGCTGGTGGATGGGACTGGGGTGATTTTCATGTTCTTATTAAGTTATGAAATCAACACCAAACTTCATGGTTTTGTTTTTCCCTGCAGGATGGCGTCCCAAAGGATTGTTGGTAGCTCATCTTCATGAACACAAGTCTGCGGTGAACCGCATTCGGGTCTCTGATGAACACTCCATTTTTGCTACTTGCTCAAACGATGGCACGGTGAAAATCTGGAACAGCCAAAAAATGGAAGGAAAAACCACTACAACCAGGTAGATTTAAAACTCATAGGATTTGGGGGTTGCTGTTTAGAGTGCAAAATAAACTGGAGCAGGGAACAAAATATGAATTGCTTGTGGGTGTGCTGGAGATTTCAATAATGATGTTCCTCTTTGCATGCAACTAGAAAATATGAGATTGCTTTTTCAATTAGTTAATAAAAGAAAAAAAATTGCTAGCAAATGCAAAGGGACTGCTTCACAGTTGTAGTAATTACAGGCTTTTAATTTCATTTCTATACAGACATAAATATATTCTGGTGCTGCTATTGAAAGCCATCTGAGGTTTTTGGAACAAATTAGCTTTATGCTCAACTGTCTCATCTGCTGATACTTGATGCAGGAAAGTTTTTTGCTGGTTGAAACATAGGTTGTATGGGGCTGACCGTCTCTGTGGCAGATCTTTGGGAGAAGAGGACGTCTGTCTCACAATACTTTGAAAAAGATGTAGTGAACTGCACTGTCAGTTAAATAACAGTAACTACAGTATGCTACTTTGATACAGATCTAGGTTAGGCACTTATTTCACTGGTAGACAAATATGTGCATCTGCAGTTGGAGACTGTCATAACCAAGATGAGGAGTCAGAGGCAATTTAGGCTATGTTGCTTTCTGATATTGGAACACTTAGAAAATGTTATTTTGAGAGCGCTCTCAAGAGTCATTGGTTTTAAGTAGGTGTTTGAGAGAAGTAATTCTTTTTTTAACGTGCCACAAAAAAAGTTCCTCTTTTTTTTCCCTCTCCTTCTCTCTCTACTGTTTAGATCAATTTTGACATACTCTCGGATTGGAGGACACGTAAAGACACTTACATTCTGCCAAGGCTCACATTACTTGGCTATAGCTTCGGATAACGGTGCCATCCAGCTTCTTGGCATTGAAGCTTCAAAGCTCCCGAAATCTCCTAAAATTCATCCAATACAAAGCAGGTATGTACTTAGAGCAGTTAAATCTCACCACAGAGCTCAAGCTGTTAGTATATTTCTCAATTAGATCCCTTGATTTGCTCTAGGCTTCCTGCTGGCAGAGCCCAGGATGTACTGGAAGGCTGTAATACAGGATCTCATCCAGCTTCGTAGAGAAGGGTTGAAAGGCAGCTGTGCAGGGGCTGAGAATTCGTAGCTCTAAGTTATTGGTGCCTCCTCTGTCACTGGACTTACTATGAGCTTGAAACAGTCAGTCTGAATAGTTCTCAATTCTTTTATTTACGCACTGGGATTAGTAGTTTCTTACCTCCTCTGTTCCTCTGTTATGATGTTAATACTTTAAAAGAACCTCCAAAACTACTTTATCAGGTCATTACATAAATGTTTACAAATGTACATGTGATTTGGCCTCAGGCCTGTGATTTTTTTTTTTTTTTTTTTTTTNTGAGTAA
The DNA here is from genome assembly GCA_008711295.1 of Anarhynchus alexandrinus. Classification (NCBI taxonomy): domain Eukaryota; kingdom Metazoa; phylum Chordata; class Aves; order Charadriiformes; family Charadriidae; genus Anarhynchus; species Anarhynchus alexandrinus. The sequence goes on from VUYV01000059.1 coordinate 4,305,183, forward strand.
GGTGGCAAAGATACGGGGCATGGGATACTATTTAGGGGACTACTTGGGGATGGTTTAGCTCTTTCTTACCTATCTCCATATGAGCAGTTTTTAAATATTTGGCACTGATTCAACAGCTTAATCTTCCAGCTTGAATGAGGGACGCGTCCAGGCCCCAGCAAATCTAGCAACCATCTCAAAGACTTCTTTTCTGTCCAAAGTAAAAGTAAGGTATCGGTCTCAAATGTCCTCTCTTATTTGGGATTAAGTTCAGAAATTAAATAAGCCAAATCTAATGGAGATGGAAACTACAAACCAGAGTTTCCCTTTTGGTATACACTGCAGTTGTGCCTGAAGGAGGTGTCCGTTTGCACACACAGTAAGTGATTGAAAGTGCTGGCAGTATAACATGGAGAGGGGTGTTCCTGCCCATAAACTTTGGGTTTATGAATATCTGATAAACATGGAGCATGAATGGGAGAGAAATATCAAACACACAGAGACCCAGAGCACAGAGCTATGTTTGTTTGCAAAGAGCTGCTGACAGCGTTTTACTAGCCTGTAGAAGACTTGCAGGTCCTATTGGCAGAGAGATTTGAGAGAGGATAAGCATTTGTGGTACTAAAATCAGGAAGTTGTTTCTAGCAGATGTCTTGAGAAGTAACATGAAAAGGAAAATGCTGCTCAGCATTAGCTATTGGAAGGACTCTTAAACTTGGAGGGAGTCATATCTGTTTCTAAATTAGTTTATTCTTTTAATCCAGGTCATTGGATCTGAAGGATGATGGCTGTGTGGTAGATATGCATCACTTCAATTCAGGAGCCCAGTCCGTACTGGCTTACGGTACAGTTAATGGGTCTCTGGTTGGATGGGATTTGCGATCTAGCAGCAACGCTTGGACATTAAAACATGATTTGAAGTTAGGCCTCATAACCTCATTTGCTGTGGACATACACCAGTGCTGGCTGTGTATTGGTAAGCCTGTATTTCTTCTTAGCTTTTCCCCCTTGCTTCTGTTTTTCTTTTACAATAACTATAGCTCAAGCTTTTGCTTGATCTGATTTGACTAGAATATGCTTTTCTCAAACAAGAGGAGGGAAACACCTCCTGATCTATTTGTGGAAGTATTCTGTCCTCTAAGTACTTGAGGCTGAAGTCCATCTCCCTAGGAACAGAACACAAGGACATGGGCAAAACCCCATATATTTATCCCTCTGACTATGGGGAGCTTTCTCTCACCAGGAACAAGCAATGGTACCATGGCCTGCTGGGACATGAGGTTTCAGTTACCCATCTCCAGCCACTCTCATCCTTCCAAGGCCCGAATCAGACGCCTGCTCATGCATCCTGTCTATCAGTCCTGGGTAATTGCAGGTAAACGATGTCTTAAACTTACCTCACAGTTGCCAGAGGTCGTGATTAAAGGAGCTTCTGTTTCAGCTTTTGCTTCAAGCCCTGGGGGGAAGTTGGATTTTTTTTTTTTTTCTTCCTTGTAGTTTTTCTTGTGCTTTGTTTGAGGAGGGGAAAAAGGGAAGGTTCATACTTGTTTTCTGCCACTGTGCTCTTCCTGGCTCTTTTTGAAATTAAAAAAGTTGGGGGGGAAGGGTGGGAATAGTGTTAAGTCATTATGAAAATGACAGACGGCCTTTATGGTTCTCATCTTCTGAGTATTACAGCTCTCATGAGGGTCCCTCCCTGTGTGCTGTCTGCCACATCACTTTTTAAGGACAAAATGTTATAAAAGATATAACCCAAATTCATGACATACATTGAAGCTGATGGGAATTCTGCCACTGCCTTCAGTGCCTCTGTAGAGCAGAGACCAAAAGGTTGTCTCATTCTAATTCCCACTTAAATCTAACCCAGCTGTGCCACGGATTAGAGCTTTCAAAAATATCCCAGGATTCCTCATCTGGTATGCTCACAGCTGCTTTGTCCTCACTGCATGTAGTATTGTCACATACTCTTAAGTGTTTGTTTCAGGAACACATTCTGAAATGGACAAGTAGCTTAAACTAATCCTCCAATAGCAAAATTGACAAAGTTGTTGTAAAATGAGAGTAATTTGAGTTTCACTTGCTTCTTTTACTTGCTTCTTACAATTTTACTTGCTTCTTAGGCTTCACTTCTTATTTTAGTTATTAACCACCCTGGGAGATAAAACAAATTTCTTGAAAAAAACATACAAATAAAGCAAGCTTCTCTGTGCTTTCTAGTTTGTTTCCTCCCTGCTAAAGAATAAATGAGTGGCAAAGTTCACCGCTTTGGAATATTATTAAAAAGTCCTCGCCTGCTAGGTGGCTGCCAGGCACGTGAACAATCCCTTGATCAGAATTCTTTGCCTCTCCACACCAAAGATGGGTGTGGAACATCATTGTAGCTACTGAACTCTGTTACTTTGGATTGCTGTTTTACCTGCCCAGGAGTAATCTCCAAAGTCCCTGATGACTGTGTGAACAGACTATCTGTCCTCCTGAAAGAAGGACGAGAAGTTATCTAGGGAGGAAAGTGAGGTTTTAATACCTTTTTAAAAGGGTTGGAGATTAAAGCAGGTTTCACTTAAACTCTTAAATTAGGCACTTTTAACTGTAATGAAGCCACTTCCAGCGGTAAACCGAACAAAACACATGCATGGCTTTACTGCTAAAGCCGAACTAAAACAAATTCCGCAGAGAGCAAGTGGAAAGTGTCTCTTTGTCATATCCCCTATGTCATGTCAGTAGCACAGGTAGTGAAGAGCCAACTGACCTGTTTTGTATTTTTTGCATTGGCAATATCTTCCCTGTAGCTGTTCAAGGCAATAATGAAGTCTCCATGTGGGATATGGAAACTGGCGATCGACGTTTCACTTTGTGGGCCAGCAGTGCACCGCCTCTTTCAGAACTGCAGGTCTGGTCTCTTTCTTTTCCAGTTTCTGTTGTGTAGCCGGGGCTACAACCACCTTAGACTCCATGCTGTGCATCAGGACAGTTAGCTGTCTCCATGGCCGTGCTGGTTTGGCACCAGGAGCTTGCCCTGGGATTTATTTTGGCTCCATAATTGTTTTGCTGTCAAAATTAAATCCCCTTTGTAAAACAGCAGTGTAACTTGAATCTTCACTGGTATCTTCCACTATTTGTGGAATGTACGTGTAACACTCAGTTGCTATATCCAGTCATGCTCTTAGAAAAGCAGTGAGCTGGTCAAGCCTGTAAAGATTAGTGCAAAGCCAAAATTCATCATGTGGCATCTTGTACTTACTTTTACTTGCTGTTTCTGGGATTGTGCATACTTCTGTAAGCATCTGCTCTTTTGCACATTCTTTCTGTAATATAATGCCTCTACTACACTTAACTGCTAGTTTAAAGCATGAGGTTGCTCTTCTTCAAGGAGTTAATTGGGGAAGGAGCAATCTGGGATATGATTCTTAAAACACAAACACACGCACGAAAATAACCACAGCTACTTCTGTAAATGTTGTAAATGCAGATCTGGAATCTCCCTAAACTTGAATTTGTACATGCTACAAAGATTGCAGGTTGACTTCATTTTAGTTACACACTTTGCACACAGGGAACTCTGTGATTCAAGCTAGTTTTCTGTTATATGTCTGCCCCTTAATGCCTTCATAGCATAAAAAATTAGAGCATCCATGTGCTTTTCAGCATGATTTGCCTGCCTGATTCTTTTAGAAATAGTCCCCCTCATTTGCGATCATTGTGAATGTGATTTCCAAGATTCCAAAAGAGCATTATGGAGAGTTAACTCTGTTGCATGGCTCTGTGAAATGTAAGGAAGCAATTTATGTTAACATGTTAAGATGTGGCCCATTAAAGTAACTTGGCATTTGTCAGAAAGATTTGGAAATTGGGTGGATGAATGTGGTAAAGCACGCATTCCCTTTCTGAAGCATGGCAACAGCTCTTGGTGATAACTTATTTTTATATATCCCTTTTCCCTACTAGCCTTCTCCTCACAGCATCCACGGAATATACTGTAGTCCAGCATCGGGTAATCCCATATTACTGACAGCAGGCTCAGACATGAAAATAAGGTAATAAAACTAACAACTTTTTTTGATTGACACGCTCCCCTCCATCCCTGCTGGTGTACTCCCATTTTGCCAAGCATTGCCTAAGTAAGCTCCAAGAAGGTAAACCAATAATGCTGGAGCTTACTTAGGCAAATATGTTCATTAGTAAGCATCAGCGAGCTGAGAGAATTGTTCTCAGCAAAAGTAGTGCAAAACTTGTTATTTCTCTGAAACACAATGTGTACTCTTCTGTAAAGTTCTTGATAGGCTGCATGACAAGAAACAAAACAATAACTGGTGTCAGCTTGATATGAATGTTGATTTCTCTGCATCACTCTCTTCCACTAAGTGTAGAAACCATATAGTGTTTGTGCCCACTCATTTTCATCATAAGAGCAAGACAGCTTTTAAACAGCTGCATTAAGCTGATAAAATTTAATATCTCGGCTTGATTTTGTTTCTTTGTGTTTAGGTTTTGGGATCTAGCCTACCCTGAGAGATCATACGTTGTTGCCGGAAGTTCTAATTGCCCATCTGTTTCCTACTACAGGAAGATAATTGAGGGCACAGAGGTGGTTCAGGTATTTTGCTTTGTTTGATAGACACCTATTCTGCTTGCCTTTTGGATGGCCCTATGGGTTATAGTAATTACACGATGGCTTTAATTATAACTGTGTCCCTCTTACCTTTTATGGATGCGGTCAGCGTTGTGTTTTCAGGCAGTTAGAAAGAAGTTATTTTAAAAGAAAAAAATCAGAAGCCAGACTCATGTTTCTTTTGGGATGTTTAAACCTAGTGTTTTAACACTTTTGACTTTGATCAGTCTTTGCAATGTCTTTTGTGTAGGATCTTAGCAAGGCAACGTGAGATGTATTGGCACCAAAATAACATGGTAGCAGAACTCTGCAGTTTTTATGACATCCTCGAGAGTGACTTTTGGAACTGGCAGTGTTGCTAGTTGTTGAATAGCAGAGTGTTTTGTTTCAGTTCAATTAAATGAACGCTACTTCAGAGGTGACTGAAAAACAGTCAGTGAGGGTCTACCGATGCACTATGATATTTTAGTGTTTTATCTGAAGTTCTTAAGCAATTACATTCATGCATTCATGCTATTGAACCAGTTTTTATAAAACCCCTGGGGAGCGAAGATATGTGTCGCTGTAGCTTCCCCCTGCCCCCCAAAGGAATGTTGCATTATAGTAGTTAGTGTCATTGAAATAAATATGAGAAAGAAAAACATTCTTTCCCTAACCAGAGAGCTGTAATGTCAGTTCATATTAAGACTTCGGTTGTGTATAATGAAAAGACATGAACCAAGGAGTAATCCTAAGAAAACTATTGAAGGGTGGGAGGGTTTGTGTTTAGGTGGTGTGGGTTGGTTGGTTTTAAGAGATGGTGGGGGGGAGCTTTTTACACTGACAACCTAATATGTGTGAAAATTCCCCTTTGCTCACCTTTCTGTAAATAACATTTCTCACTTTGTTTTTGTACAGGAAATTCAAAACAAGCAAAAACTGGGGCCCACTGATGAGACCCCTCGGAAGGGTCCAGAGTCTCTCCCTGTAGGTCATCATGATATTATCACAGATATCGCAACTTTCCAGACCACGCAAGGGTTTATAGTAACTGCATCAAGGGATGGAATCGTTAAAGTGTGGAAATAAAAGCTGTACTGATATATAGTATGTAAATATTTGTAATAAAGAAATAGTGTTATAATGAAGTTTTCAAGGACTGTTTCCAGATCATGGAATAGAATGGACTTTAAATACTATAAAGGTGATGATAAAAGCAGTTATCTGTATCCTACCACCCTGTTAGCACTTCTTAATCACTTCTTTCATTAAAGATGTTTCGTATCTATAGCATTTCCTTGAAATACCAAGCAGTCTATGAAGGGTTTTGACTACATTATTCTTCAAGGATCTTTTGGAAAATGGTTTAAAGACGTCCCACATCACACATTCTAAATGTGCAAAAAGCAAAGAGCTGGTACACGTACTTCAGTGTCTCACTGCTCCTATGTTGAGTCTGAGAAATGAAAAAAGAAACGGTGCACTAATGTCCCTGTACATTCTAATAATTACAATAAAGTCCACTTGAGCTTCCCTGTTTGGTACTTGGTTTTGTTTATATCCATTGTTCCTGCAGTAATTCTGTAGTCTCAGCTGCCAGAGCCATTGGGCTGTTAATTGTAGTTTGAGATCAGCTTAACCTTCTTTCAGATCCTCAACTGTACTTAGTGCTTTGCATCCAGCTTGCTTTAAACTTGGGTCTAGTGGTAAGCTCTGCTGTCCTGGGAACCCAAAGCGGCACCACCAGGATGGTGTTCTCTATCATTGGGTATGGATATCGGAAAAAGCCAAAACACAAGCTTTCAGCAGAAAGCATTTTTTCGTCATGCAGTGTTCACATGAGTGTTCATCCTTTTCTGTCTCCCTGCCTTTAGCTTTTTCCTTTGAAGTAACATTCCTAACCTGCATTTCCAGGTTCTGCTTTACAGGGACAGAAGGTTATTTACCCTTAAAACCAGGTGATTTGCCCCCTCTCCATGGATGAACTCAGAAGGTCACTGACAACAACCAGCACTAATTTGACATAAATTTTTTGACTATAGCTGGAAAGAAAATGGAAATCTACTGTTCTGCAGCGTGTCTGCTGGAAGCAGGGAATGCTCTTGTGGATTGGGTTCTCTGAAAAGACAACACGTGAAATAATGTGACATGTCTAAAAACAGTCTCAGAATTCACTGGAAAAAGAAACTTGACTGCGGGTGACTGCTTTTAGAGACTCTACCTGCTTTTCACTGGAGACTGCATTACGGGGATAACTTGGGGTAGGTAGACATTGCCCCAAGTTTAACGTTCAAAAGAGGAAGTGAGCTCAAGAACAGTGTGACATTTCTTTGCAGACCTTCTCATGATTTCTGCTCTCTGTTACGCTGAAGTTTTTTCTTTGCTTGTATAGAGGAGCTGATAATTGCATATGAGATTCAATATTTTTCCTCTTTATGTTGTATGAACTCGGGAACGAGGTAGGTTTTCTCAGTCCACTTGTATCACAGAGTAGCAAGGAAAAGAGTGGCAAGTCGAGCTTGTGCTACTGGTGTATCCGTTTGGTGTGCAGTTCTAAACGGGTCCTTATACACCTGAAAGGAATCACCTCTTCAGCTGCATTGGTTGGTTAATGGTTTTGCCCATTGGCAAAATAGTTGGATGAAAGAACAGGTTTTATATTCGGGTATTGTAATCCACTGATGCCATATGAAGCTTATAGGATTTTTTTTTAAGTAGTATCAAATATGGGACTGTTTTGTATGGTGGCCATAGTATAAAAATAATTTGTATTATAATCTTACCTCTACAATGTTAATAGTTTCTAGTGATCATTAAAGTTATAAACTGGGGCAAGCAATGAAGCTTCATAACCATTAGACTGTATGTCTGAGTGTGGCTTTTGCCTGTATATAGTAATGTTGTAGAATGAAAAAATCATTATGTCCATTCCCATAAGAAATCCTGTTGGACATCAAGGGCACCACTTGCAGGGAATGAGCTTTGGTCCAGCCTTTAGAAATAGCAATATTGTCAGACAGCACAATGGTTACGGTTTCAGTAGTTCCTCTTTCTGAGATGCTATAACATGTCTTTTACAGACTTTTGATTCTTCCTTTTTATTTTATTTTGTTTAAGAGATGGCAGTCTTAATAATATCGAGATCAAATATGAAGGGCTTTTTTATATTTCTGGTGAATGTAGACATTGTTGATTCAAATACCTGGCGTCAGGCATGCTCTGCCATAATGAACGAGCCTGTTGGCTCCAGTAAAACGATTCATAACATTATAGCCACTCACAAATATTTGGAAAACTGGGTCAATGCACTTAAGGCCTGTGTCCTCTGAAGGTGATAGTTTTTATCTCTAGTGATTTTGTGGTGATCTTCCAACATTTTCTGCGTGGAGCACAAATATACATAAGGGAAGAAATTCTGTCTCTCAGAAAGCACAGTCAAGAAACTTTTGGTCACTTCCTCAACTGTGCAATGAAGTGAGAAAGGAATTTTTATTATTTTCTATCCATTTGCAGTATCTCATCTTGTTCAGAAGAAATATTTTCCTCTTCCTTTTTTTTTGTATATGTATTATATTGCATAATTTTTTAACCACTTGAACTCAGAGTCTTTGTCTTATTAAAGAGGGTTGTGTTTGTATGTGGCTGTGCATAAAAATTCACTGAGGTATTTTAATAAAGAACAAAAATCCACCTAAATAGAAGCCACATAGCAGCTCCCAAGGGGTTATGTAGATAAAACGCCTATGATGTCTTAAGACTATCAAACTATTTTTCAAGAACAAAAATTCACACACATTAGATACTGTAAATTACCAGCTGCTTTCCTCATCTGCTGAAGGCAAAAGACCTTACTATGGCTACATCTAGATGTATATATTTATAAACAAAACTTAGTTCATGCACTGTACTTTTCTTCTGTCGAATGTGCAAACAGTGTGCCCCCTTAAACAATTACTTTACCTACCTTGCATCACTTTGCTGAATTTCCAGTCATCCTTAGCAGAAAAAAAGACGACACGTGGTTGGGGGACAATTCACACTGAAGATTCAAATGCCTGCAAAACACCTTGCAGATAGCAGAAAGTTATGTCTCTGGCCAGATGCAACTCAAGGTTTTTCAACAGTGTGGGAAAGCATCAATTATGCAGAGGTGGGTTGGGAACAGTTATGCAAGTTAAAGGCATCTCTCTCTTTCTCTCTCCCTCACCAAATCAGGCCTCTTCCCCCTCCTCTTCCTCGCCTTCAGGTTGTGCCCTGGTGGGGTCTCTTCTCCAGCCCACCTCCCTTTCTGTGACCCAGAATCTGTCTCTCCTCCCTTCTCCCCAGCATAAGCATGGGTCTTGCAGCTCCTGGGATGCTGGCAGGGAGGATAAGAGAGGAGAGGGAAAGGATGAAGGCTTGCTGATGTGGTGGGGAGCAGAGAGGGAAGAGAGGAGCATCGCTTTCTATGTCTGCTGCCAAAGAGAGGGGTTGAAGATGCCATCAGCTGCTGCTGGGAGAGGTGGTCTCAGCAGGGTTAAAAGCTGCTCCAAACACCCCAGCCCCCTTCTTGGCCGTGGCTAAAGCAGGGAAAAGGCAGCAGTTGGTGCTAACGCAATGGACCCTGTCTCCTCCGCCACAGGCAATGGGGCTGCTTGGCATGTGACAGCGATTTCCCACCACAAGCAGCTGCCCACATTGCCCACAGTCTGAATGGGGCTTTATATTTCCATTTTCTACCATCCAAAGTAAACGCAACTCATTGTAAAGGGTCCCAGTGTAAAAGGAACAACGCCAATATGAAAGGTAAAGTATGTGCGTACACACCCACAAGTACACACACATTAGTGCGTGCACACAGGAGCACCCACGTTGATGCAGCATTAAACTTTTCACAGAAGCAAGCAGCCTGGTGCTTCATCTCCACTCTGCCTGCCCATGTCAAATCAAAAAGATGAATGTCTGAACTCACGAAAGCCTTGGGCCTGTTGGCTAGAGGTCAGTTCACTGGAGGCTTTGTGAGCTGTGCCTCTCATTAAGATTTTTCTGGTTGGTGACTGTTGAAAGAGCCTGTCAAGAAAGCAGAACAAAGAAATCAAGTTTAGCATCAAATGTATCATTAGAATTTGAACTCACTTTCAAAGGTTTTGATTTTCTACTGTTCATAACATTGATGCACTTAAGCTCGAGCAATAACAAGGATGCATTTCTCCATCATTTGTTATTACATTGCCCAAATTGCTCTCTTTCTTGAAGTTATCTTCCTGATAGAGTTAAAAGCTTCTTTTTTATCTGGATACATGGCATTTTTAATACAAATTATTTATACCCATGGGAAACAATGTTTAGCAGAGCTGCAGTTAAATTTTTAATGTTTGCCTAGAGATGAAAACTTTTATTTTTAATCAAAAAAATCTTTCTTTTTCAATATCCATTTGCTGGCCATAGTGGAGACCCAAGGTGTTGGCTCAGTTACGGTATCTCATTTCCTCTGAACCTATTCTATCAAGAATCTGTTGAGCAGTAGAGATTAAAGTAAAGTCTGTCTCCCATTTATACATCCTTCACACCTCTTTGTGGCTCATGGCATGAGAAGCCTTCACTGGAATCTTTTTATGGACTAATTACAGGGTCAGCGGTTTCTGTTCATTAATTAAAAACAAATGCAAAACTAAAATATGAACAGGTACCCCAGGAAAATGGCGATGGAAAAAAGTTTACACTTTAAACTGGATTTTACTGGATTCTCCAGCAGATACAACAATGATGACCTTGCAGTTTCTCTGATTGGTAGCTTTTGGGAAAATCTTTTAAATTGTCCATTTTATGGCAAAGCCAACAGCCGCCTCTCCATTCAGCTGTTGAAGGGATTCTATAATATGCACTTTCATTAATTCTTTAGCATTGTATTTTACAGTATCAAATTTCTAATTTCACTTGGTTTCTCTTTGCTCCTGGAAGACCATGATGGCTCACCGTAGCTACTCTATCTCCACTACGCTGATGGGAGACCACCAAAGCATCAAGTGTTTTGTTCAGGAGGTCTCCAACTTTTTGGAGTTCATTTGAGATGATAATTTTTTATGACCTACCCAAGATGGCAGCAGCATTCACATATTCCTGGGGTGGCAAACACCCACGATGTTTACAACCATAGAGATATTTACAACCATAGAGGTGTTTACAACCATAGATGTTTACAACCTACATCCAGATTGCACTTGTCTGTAAAAGAACATAAATTAATTAGCACTTCTCTGTATAAAAGAAGTTAAAGTTCATTAAAATGAAACAATGAAGAATATGATCTTGCACATGCTTAGTTTCTGACAAGGTTTCATTACATTCAGGTCCACCCCTGCAAACTAGTCCTAGGGGATTAGTTACATTCTGGGTTTACCCCTCCCCCCACCTTAATGTTTGAGCACCAGAAGCTACATCCACAGAAATTAACGGAGAAAACTCTCTCTGAGGTAGTGAACACGGGATGGACAATTAAACAATAAGACATTGCAATTAATAGAAGTATCACACGATGCTCTAACAGCTACCCTTACTGTAGCACAGAGGATCATTTCAGGAATGGCTCAGAATCCACTGTAACAAAACACCTACTGCGATTTTGGAAGCAGTTGTGTTCATGGGCTTGCTGGCTGGGAAATGGCACGTTTAGCAGCATGAAGTAGCACAGAGGACTAAATAGGTCTTATTTTCCTTAACTTCATCGACACAAAAGTTAGGGGTCTAGGCTGAGAATCTGTAGTTAATGGAGGTTCCTGAGTCAGTGATAAATCTGTGCTACTATAGATGGAGAGTATACAAGTATATACTTCATGTTTAGACAGGCAGGAGAAGATAAGATCCACTCCTGATCTATGCTGAGCTCTTTTTTTTTGCTCCCCACAGAGGTATTGTTTAAGATTTCTATTTGCAAAGGAAATACTCAGCCAAAATCTCCACAAAAGTGCATGCTCTTTACAAAGTGATGGGGTCCACTAATTTGGTGTCTCCTCGTATGGAAACCACATCAGCTTTACTAAAAATTTAGCATGTGCAGTGGTTGTGGAATGAGCCAGATGTGCCAAAATGAGCAGTCTGGTGTGGCAGGTATCTTACATCTCTAAAATTATACTTGTTCCGTCGGTGCACTTAACACCTTTAGATAATCCCTTCTGTGTAACCACATCACACTGCTGACAATGAAGCAAACTCTTTAACACTTTTCCCTTAAGTACAAATGCTGATACTAAAAATCCCTGTGAATAAACTTGTTTTGGCTTTCACAGCTAGGAGTAAACTAGCACTGACGTGAGTTGTGATGGATGAAGTTTTCAATAATCTATACTCAGATGACAGAGTAATACTTAAGAAGTAATTGAAGTGATGATTAAGAAGCAACTGAATTTCTGTAAGTGAGCTACTAGAGCTACCACAGAAGATAGCAGCTCGAAACAGTTCAGTTTTTCGGAGAAAATCTATTTTTGCATGTCCTTGGAGGAAAATACTATGTGCAATAAATATTCTAATACAGTATTCTGCTCAGATTCAATCTTATTTGGTAATCTCTCTGAATCATGTATTTGTTTTTCTGTTATAGACAACTTTTTACCTAACAAATTCTGATTCAAAAACCACATACTATGCACCCGTTTCACAGCAAACTCCTTGTTACACCGGTCACAGCTAGGATGAATATGGTCCCTAAAGTTTATAAATGATATTTTAAAATAAAGCATTCTCACCAGATGTTAGATAGCCTTTCACAGGAGTTTATACTGATAGCAAAAATAGAAAAGAAAGCAGTAATGTGGAATTACTCCCTGGGGGCAGAGCTTAAGGTTGAAAGCGAGACAAATGCAGGAAAAATCAGAAATACACTCACCCGGTGAGCAGCCATGAACCCAGTGAGCAGCACTCAGCACAGCCAGCAATTCAAGGGACTAATCCAAGTTATGAGAGGTAGTCAGAGGACACAGGGGGTTTACACAGCCCTGCAAGAATTGGCAGGAAGCTGTTAAAGGCACGGCTTGCAAAAAAACCTCATAAACACTGTTGTTAACCCGCTAACACACACCAGAATTGATTAGGTGTGGAGAGAGAGAGGGAGGAAGGCAAGCATGAAAGGAAGTAGTGGGAAAACCATGATTTTTTTTTTTAGTTTTTTTTTTTTTGAACAATTAAAAGCTTTGTTATGGATTTATGCTCTCAACTAACCATAAGGAGGCAGCCAGATTCAGGCTATTCTTTACCAGATGCCTTTGGCGCCTGAAGTTTTCTTAACTACCAATTTCCCGATTCAAGAGTTTTGATTCTTGTAATGCCATAATAGTAATTCTGAAGAGAAACCTGCGGTTCTGCTTGTAATCTCTCCCATCCCCCTTCCACACTGCTTTGTTAAACTGTCAAGCTGTCCCCTTCTACATCTTTCTTAGCCTATGTAGGTCTTTTTATTGACTGGGAAAAAGAAAAGAAAAGCAAGCAAACTTATTACCTGAACTGCTTTCTCCTTGCTGGGGATATCATTAAAAGCAAAAACAACACAGGAAAAATATCCTACTTCAGGTCTGCAGTGTTTAATAGAAGACATATTTGTGGTGGGATCTGGCTGAAACACATGGCTCTTTCTTCTGTTAGGACCTTGGATCACAGAATCACAGAATCACAGAATGGTCAAGGTTGGAAGGGACCTCTGGAGATCACCTAGTCCAACCCCCCTGCCAGAGCAGGGTCACCTACAGCAGGTTGCACAGGACAGCGTCCAGGTGGGTTTTGAATGTCTCCAGAGAGGATAATTCACTTGAAAGTTAGTGGCAGTGACCTCAGTACATTGCCAATATTATGTTCACTTGAGGATCTCCAATAGTTCAGATTCTTCTGACCCCTGAGGTGTTTATTCTTGTTGCAGGACTCTGAGAAGCAGACCAGGTTGTGGACAGCCAAGGTGTAGGAGACAACAATGACTTTGGCTCCTGCAGGGAAGTCATCATGTCTGATTTTGGTGACACTGATTATTACAGTTATTACTTCTCTCATTCTTTCAAATATTTGAGGTGTGACTTCTGTGTGAAAGTCCAAGGCAAACACCAAGTCAGTTGGAGGCACAGGGCATGCTAACATACCTGAAACGCATGAGCAGAGTCACAAATCACAAGGATTAATAAAAGTAGCCATTATTCTCACATATTTAATACCATTTTGTTCCAAAGACCTACAGATTCACAATATACTGCAGTGAGGATTCATCACATGGAAAATACTGCTGTGTGCTCGGCCATGCTTCAGGAAGACAGTGGGGTCTTCTCTGCCATTGTCTAAGTTTACTTGTAGCCCTGAACTTTTAAAATCAGAGCTGGATTATTTGAGCTCAGGAATGCCTTCGGATCAGGGTAAGGAAAAGACAACCACACTGCACTGCTGCGCTGTAGACAGGTGCAAAGGGTGAAGTCTGCAGCACTTCATTTCTGAGGGTTCAGGGAAGGACAATTTTCTGGAGACACAATAGCTTTAACGGTAACATTACTCACTGCACAGAGCTGTGCTTATCAGCTTATAACACTTGCACAGTTCCCAGCAAAGAAGCTTTCAAGGTGTTTCAAGGCTCATTTACTTGACCATGTCAGTGTTTGCAATGACAGCAGTTACAGCATCCTCCAAGAACGAACTGGGCTAGCATTAACTACTGGCTAATTTAGTAGGAAAGGCAGGACAGTTAGAAGCAGGGAATAAGGCAGCTTAAGGAAATACAGGGAGATCAGGAATTGTAAAAGAAAGAGCTCATCCAGTGTGTCCCTTTGCCTGAAGCAGGATCAATATGCCTATATTGTCCCTCAGGGACATTTGTATAGTATGTTTTTATGAGCCTGCCAGAAAAGGGAAGTCCACAGCCTCCCCAGCACGCATTGATTTACTCTGCTCTTGATGACTCTTGCCACTTCCCTTTCATGATGGGAAAATGGTGTAAGAAGGAAGAACGGACATTCAGTGAGTACAGGGAAAACTTTTGTAGCTTCTTCAGGAAAGATAGTCTTCATTTAAAATAAAACAATACCACGTTGCTGACAGTTAAAGTTAGACAGGTTTTGGCAGAATATTTAAAGGAAAGAGTAGGAGAGTGGAGAATTGATGTGAAAGAGAGTGATATTTGCAGTGATGTTTCCTCTAGGTTGATGTTAAAAGCTTTGTAACCTCAGATTAAGCCTGGGGCAGAAGTTGGCAAAACTCAAAAGGGAGGCTGCAGAGACAGAATCCCATCAAAAGAGGGCACAGATTTTCTTACTAGAAAGGTGATGCCATCTGTGGTCCGTTAAAGGAAATTACATAGGCTGCAAAGGTGGAAAGCCCAACAATGAAAGACTCCTTTTAACTGCCATGATGACATCCTACTACCGTGTGACATTTAAACAAAGATAATATTTTTAGATAACATTCACAGCAGCATACAGAAGACTACTATGAGGTAAAAGAAACCTTTCAAAAGGCATAAGTTACAGTAAAATGGAAAACAGAGAAAAAGGAACTTTGGAAACCATATGTAAAATACAATATATAATACTGTATAATATAAAATAATACAAATATATTCTCATGATAAAAAAGAAAAGAAAACAAGGCCGTGGCAGATAATTAAATGGGTACATTGCATCTGGGTTCAACATGGAGGAGTTCAGGGAGGTTCCTATGCTAGAATCCTGTCCCTTTTCTGCACATGTAGGTGATGTGCCACAGGATCTTTCTGCCTGAAATGCCTGCCAAGTCGGTAGGAGAGGTTTCAATCAGTAGTAAATTGCCGAGAGCAAAAATTCTCATCAAAAATGTGATATGTTCTAAAGGGCATCAGGAATGAAGCAGCTGAACTGCTAACTGTGGTTTGCAGCCTCTTGCTTAAAACTGCTCTAGTACCAGAAGGATGGAAATTGGCAGAATTGACACCAGGTCTTACAGAAAAAATCTGGGGAGTTTATAGACCAGCCTAATGTATGCAGTAGGCAAACTAGTATGAATTATAAAAAGGAGCAGAGTTGGTAAAGACATCGATTAATGTGTTCTGTTAAGGAAGAGTCAACATGCAAGGTGAAGGCTTTCATTATAAACCCATCATCTTTGAAAGAATTCCCAGCAATGTGAACAATAGAGATCTGACTGATTGTCTTTGATTTCCAGAAGACTTTTGACAAGTTCACCAATGAAAGCCTTCCAAAAATAATTAATGTTGTCACCTGATAGACGATCTTCTCACAGACTAACATTATTAAATATGTTATTAAATTGGTGCCCTCTTACTGTGAATAATGTGTGCAGTACTTCCCCCTAATAATGAAATACAAATAATGCAACCATGTGAGGCACAGAGAACATCTATTATGGGTAAAGAATGGTTTCCATGTAATGAATAATTAGCTAGACTAGGAGTCTGCATCTGGAAAATAGAAACCCGAAGAAAGAGATGACAGAGATCTGTAAATAAGCAACGACACAGGGAAAACTGAATAGGCAACTATTTGCTCGCTCTCATAATGTGAGAGCTATAGAGTATCAAATAAAAGATGAGATAAACATGTACAAAGGAAGGCGATCTTTCATAAAGCATGTAATTAAGTGATGAAGCTCATTACTTTGGGCTATTCAAATAATACTTAAATAAATTCAGAGCAAAAAAAGAATCCATTAAGGGCTATTAATCACAAAACTGCTATATATAAAAATGGCATGTTGAAAATTAAAGCTATGGTTTTGCAGTAACTTTAGCATGAATTTTCTGACAGGGATGGCCTGTGAAAAAGGATAATTTTATTTGTGTGCATAGGTTTCTGTACAATGGAAGAGGAAAATTATATTTTTATTTAAACAGCTTCCTGAATGGAATTCAGTCTTCCATCAAAACAGAAGCGTTTCAATGTTAACAAGACTGTTACAAATTACCTGACTATTCTGAGATTCTAAAAATCCAGCCAGAATCGCAAATCCCCTCGCCTTGCAACTTTAAACTCTCATGGAGGCGTATATCTGGACCACAGAGAAAGCAAAGAGGTAGCTTTGCTCAGGTCATTTACTTCCTGTCAAAATTAGACCAGCTGCCATAAGGCAGCCAGGTGCCACTGAAGAAGAGGGGGAAGAGAGGGAAAACCATTAGTGCTGCAAGTAAAGTAAAGCTGGCAACAGCTCTGAAAGCAGAAGCAAAAGTTCTGTTTCTACCTGGGGAAATAATAGTCCAGATTTTCTTCTCCACCAAGGAGGGGGGAAAGTAAAGTGTTAAAAATCACTGGGTTTCATCCTCCGCTGTGATGAGGTTGTGCTGGTTGTAGTCTCCAAGAAACTCTTCTATTTCAGCTGACGCCATTTATGGCACTCGTACTCCAAATTGCAGGGTAAGGGTAACAACTGAAACTTCTCACCTTATGATTTCCATTGCTCACTGATTTCTTCAAAGGGCCAGCTTCAAAGGAGATACTTATGCATAAAACCATCATCTATATATATCTGTAAAAAATGTATTTTGAAGGAGAGAATCAGATACTAAAAGAAACTCAAATGGAATGTTATATTCTATGTTTATTACCTAGAAGTGTTTTGGTAAGAGAGACCAAGTATAGTCTCTTGGCAAGAGACTATACCGTAAAAGACTTTGTTAGCATAATTAAGAAGAAAGAAGTCAATATTCTTAGGTGCATAGAAAAGAAAGGGGCTGCCAAACAAAGTGGTCTTTCAAGGATTTATGGAAAGAAAGAAGAGGACGAGAAGAGTATAGCTAAAAATCACAGGGGAGACAAAGAACTGAGAATTATGGAAGCTTAGTTACAGACATAATTTTGCTCTCAAACCCCAAATCAAGGATGGTTGATGTTTCTGTTGCGATGATCATAAGGAGAATATTACATCCTTGAAGGCAAATGGGTCAGATGGGTGAAACTGCAAATGAAATGCACTTCATGCATGTACACACTGTGCAAAAAGGTAGCATTGCAAGAACAAACTTACCTCATTTACTTACCTCATTAAAATACTGAGCATTGAATTTGAAATGAATTTATAAATACACAGATCAACATGAGCTACAGTAAATTGTAGAGCTTACCATATTCAGGAGTGGTGCTGGCAGGGGCCCAATCATCTTCTATTGTCTTCAGAATGTCAAACTTTTTAATTCAAAATATGAGCTTGGGATTCCCACTGATCTCTTCAAGATGAGATTTACCTTGGCAGTTCTGTGTAAACATCAGATCACGGAATCACGGAATTTTCCGTGATCTGCCAGTGAGATGCAGTAAAGAGGGTCCACTTCTGAGACGGTTTGTATGATTGCAGTGAAAGTTGTGCTTGTGCAAAAGAGGGCAGAATGCTTAAAAAAAGGTTGGCAATGAAAGGCCCTAACCATCTGGTTTACTGCCATCAGCAGCTGCCAGAATACAGTTCAGTCTTCTCCTCTTCACTCCCTTGAGTTTATTGCTAACCAGGTTTGGACAAACCCATTTTTATTACTATTTCTTGCAATTTTGGGATACAGGAGCAAAGATATCTATTTCAAACAACATTAAAAAAAATCTTATTTTGATATCTTGCTTGTGCATGGTTTTAAAAGAATGACTTCTCAAACAAAAATTGCAAGAGTGCCTTAGTATTTGAAAATGAAATAAAACCAAGAAAAAAAAAGAGTAGCTGAGGTGAAAACAGAAATAAAGACAATGTGTAAAACCAGGAAACTCTCCTGGATGGTTTGTAAAAGCAAATTTTGAAAAGAATCTATTTCTATATGTCAGCTGAGTGAAATATACAGGGCACAATGCAAAGGGGATTGCCTAGGGAGACAAAACACTTTTAAAATTTGTGTATTGTCATTTTATAATAAAAAGGCAACATGCCTAAATGTATAGCTTTGTATTAACTAGCACAAGCCAAAATTTTAATCTAAGACTGAAGCAAGAAAAGGCCATTATGTCTTAAACCATAAAAAGATTGAGAGAAAGAAAAAGTCCCTGGTGTTCAATGACACTTTTCCACCACATGCAAGTCCACTTCACTCCTCATACCAAAAAGTAACAAGTGCCACAAAAGCCCATGCATATCTGTGTATCACAGTACAAGAAAGATTATGCTGGGACACCCAGTTTTTCTGTATCATTTGGAGAAAACAAGCATTTTATGCTGTATTGTGTTTTGTGAATGTGTTCTCAAAAATTATGCTAGAGCGAAGCGGTCAGTACAAACCAGCCACAGGAAATCATAAAGACAGAAGTAGTGCTGTGGTTACCTTCACATCAAGCATGAAGGACTGAAGAAATTCAGAGCTTAAAGCATGAACAGTGTTAGACATACGTACAACCCACAGATGTGAGCTTGTGAGCTGGTCAGAAAGATCATGACAATTTTTTTTGTTTTTTTTTTTTGCTTTAAAATGGTGTGATACAATGTTCTTTCACCTGCATTAATTTCTTCCCAGGCTTCTTATCACAAACTATTTTTCTGCTAAAGTAATGAGGTGACCAACACAGAAGACAGCACTGGACCGCTTGACACTGCTCCCACAGGAGAAGTGCAGCAAGGATTCAGAACCACAAGCCTAGTAATGTATGACATAAATTATGAAATAAATTTCTGGGCCACCTTTTATTGGACAGTTCAGAGAAAATTAGCTGGAAATCCCCTTCCTGCTTCAATCCAGGTTTCGTTTTTAGTTTAAAAACATGACATAATGTAAAATTCTTCAGAATCTGAGGAACTGGATTAGTTTTAAAAGGGAACTTTTCCATATGTAGAATGAAAATTTGGCCATTTTGAGAAGGGAGGGTGGAGTGCACTGTTCCTGTTTTTCTACAAGGCTTTTTAGCCTTCTTTCCAATGAAAATAAGGTTAATGCTGTTACCGTGCCTGTCTGCCTATCTTGCCACAGTAGAATTGTGAACGTGTTGGCCAATTTCAACTAAATGTGACACAGAGGTAGAGGTCTCAAAGTTATGAAGTTCCTGCAGACTTTACAAAGATGACCGGCAGCACAGAGGCTAGAGACAAATTTAATGTCCTATTGAGAGGAAGAGCGGGGTGTGAGCTCAGCTGCAACCTGTACTGTCCAGAAGACACATTGCATATACCCAACCATGGCATGGACGATTATATGCATCCATTTCACCTTAACGATTCCTTAGGCTTTACAGTGCAAGAAAGTCCAAGTGCTTCTATGCTAGACCTGTTAAGACATGTGAAGCAAGAGGCAAGCTGCACCAAGATAGGAGCAGAGGGATCAAACAACTTCAATTCAGCTGCGGCACAGAATTAATATGTCTCCATATAGTTTGTTGAGGTTTTGTTTGTTCAGTTTTGTTTGTTGCAAAATAGTTAAAATAGATGCAAATTTCTTATTATAAATTATAAGTAATTTTCTGAATTATTTTCTTTGACCATGGTAGAGCAAAGGGAAGAGTTTGGAAGAACAAGAACTGGTAGAACTATAAATTAAATGGATTTCTGTGTTCAACTGTGCTGTGAAAGAGAGAAGAGGAAAGGATGCTGAGAATACGCTTATGGGCAGAAGCAGCACAGCTGGGGTGATGGCAGAAAGCAGAGTGGGAGAACCCCACTTTCCAGCCTTCTCCTCTGTACCTGCCCAGCCTGGCAACTGTTTCCAATTAAAGTATTAAATCTTTTTTTGTTTGTTTGTTTCATTTAAATGAACAAAGAACAAAACCAAGGAACTTTGCAGAGGAGAAAGCATTTTTTTCAAATGTTGCAGTGCTCATTTTCTACCCCATCTTCTTTAGAAAAGAACTCCTGAACAGTAGAATGGATAGTGTACTGTTTCCTTATTCCCCCATACTCACCTTACAGTTTCTTACAGCTTAATAAAAGAAACAGTAAGCAGTCCTTTATTAATACCCAGATCCAATTCTTCTTTTATAGAAATATGAAAATGAATCTCTTCTATAAAGTTAATTTTGGAGTCCTTTTGTAAAATAGGTTCAGTAACTTATTTTTCAGAGACGTTTCAATCAGCAAGAAACCCATTATTATAGATATAGGACATATTTAAGGTATTTCTACTGGCAATTCTGATAGTTAAAATGTTTTTTTTTGTTTTGGAGCACAATTTTAAAACCATTCTTCCATGTCATATTGGGTAAAGCACAATTCCAAATTAAAGAATGTAATGTGTGAAGTGGTTGGTAATTTTAATATCAAAATGGACACCCTATTTTCCTAAGATGTTTAGCTTTATCTATAAAAAGAAGCTGATATTCTGTGTTGAACATATTGTAATTAGCAAGCTATAAAGAGCTATGGCATATGCTCATTTCTAGCTGTTAATTTATTAAAATCATTATCTGAAGCTTCACAAACGTGCAATTTTTCAGCAGTCATCGTGTTTTTCATTTTTATGATGACTTGAAATTATGTAACTTGAATGCAGCAAATGTGTTGTCCCTTTACAAATCTCTTCTGTTTTTCTGTATCAGAACTCCATTACAGCCCAGCTCCTCACAAGGATTCTTGGAAGATAAAGAAAACTCTTTTTTCTTGCACTCTACCCTCACATTTCCCAGATACCTGCACCTCTGAGGGACAATTCCATTTTGTGAGGCCTGAATGATGCCGTAAATTGCAAAGAGGATATACACATGCTTTCCCGTGAAAATACCAAATTGAATTTTTACTTTGCAGTTCTCTTTCATCTGAAATAAATTGTTCTACGTATGCTTTTTGTCCAGAACATTTTAATAAGGAAGTATATACACGTTATAGCAGAGCCACTGAGATAAATGGAAATCCTGCAATGTAGTTTAATACACAAGAAAGAAGAAGTAAAACACAAAGTTCACAGCACCTTGCGAATCAGCAGCACTAAAGAGCCCAGATGAAGTGAACACTGTGGGAGAATGCAGCTTCTCAGTAGCCTCATCTGTGTCATACAGAGGCCAGATATTAACATCAGACCTCAAATACATTTTCAGGTTTCTGAAAGCAATGGAGATCTTTTAATTCTCAGAGGCATGAGAGACAGGTACAGTAATTTCCAAACAAGTATCTTTCTAGTGATCTTGTTCACTGAAACATTGAAGAGAAACAGACATCTCTCTGGAACGCAGTGTAATTCCAGAATAAAATCATGAACTGCTTCAGTCTGTCTTCAGGTTACTGTGTGCCTTTTAAGGGGAGCACGTTTCTTTTCCCCTTCACAGACATCTGAGAAGCAAAGCAAACTAAAACATCTCCTTATGAAGAGAGAAATTGATTTCTTCAGTTATTTCTCCCCATCTTCTGCATGCTCTTTGTATTTAAGATACCAAGTATTTTGTTGAGGAAATCTCTTCCCAACTCACATGCTTGATTGAGCCCACAGACTTAATGAGTGCTCCTGTAGGACCCTGTGATGGCAACAGATAGGAATATAACCACTCTGATCTCTGTGGAGCGTTTTAGTCCCTAACAAGAAAACACAACCCACTTTTCCCTCTTAAGGATGCAGGAGAAAAAAAGGAAAAAGCTAAGCATATGGAAAATAGAGAATCCATGAACTCCATCTGCAATTAATCTGATATAGTCCAATATAGTCTCTCTAAATCCTCTCCAGAAGACCTGAAATCCCTGACTTCTGGCCCCCCACTGTCAAGTGTCTCTCTGCAACCATCATAATTTTTCATAGCAGATACTGCTAAAAATAACTTCTGATCTAGCAGTTTTCAAAAAAGCCATCATCAGATCATTATTTCAGCAAACACTGCTAATGCATTCTTAAGGGATGATGAATAGCAGAAAATTGCATGGGAAAGCCATTTTGTCTCTTCACGATACTGACAATTTTCTTCTTAGAACATGATACCCGTGGTTGGTATTCACACCTCAGGAAGGGCATGAAAGCTAGAAAGAATTCTGGAAAAAGCTATGAAGCATGATCTAACATCTGATTTCAAAATCCCAAAACCCATTCTCAGGAAACTCAATTCAAGAAAAAGTTAAGAATGACTTGCAGGACTTTTTCCAGAACAAGGTCTGCTCCTTTTAGCTGACTATTCTGATACTAACTCTGCAGTTCAGTTGGTATTCACTTTAGTCTTGGAAACAGCATGGAGCCGAGAGAAACCAAAATGCAACTCCGTGCTTTAAATGTCTAGCTGGGAAGAGACAGCAGATGAGTAGAGAAAGCATCAGACCTTCCACCACCCTTAGAGAGGGTTCTGTCAGAAAATAGACAGAGGTTTATGCGAATCATTCACTTGTCGATAGAGAAGGAGAAAAGTAAAAAGTAATGAAACGATCAGCTTGAAGCAGGGGCAAGGTTGGAGAAGAGATCGCCCTCCTTCCACTTGGTATTGTAAGGATGAATTAGGATCCATCTAGGGCTAGTTGGTGAATGATGTTACTGTTTTTCCTTCTTGCTCGTTTCTTTCAAATACAGATTCTGCTATCACCCACAGTCCCCACTGTCTTCAGCTGGGCTGAAGGGCTTCACATTTCTGAAAATCGTGCCTTAAATGTCTAGTTACTCCAGGTTTTTTTCTTCTTGGTGAAAACTCTTGTTATTAAAGGAGTATATTTTCTATCATCCTGCAACAGTCCTCTTAAGTACCAGGGAGGAGTGAATGAAGTAGCCTTTATGCTGACACGGTCTGCAGACATCTCTTCTGTTTCAAAGCTAGAGACAAACACAGGACACAATCAGGATGTGTGGTGATAAAACATTTACAGGTAGCTCCTTCTAAATCGGAAGGGAAGTGAATTTCTAGAGAAAACTGCTCAAGCCTGTTGACAGAATTGAATGCCTAATTATAACAGAAATACAAACAGGCTAGATTACAATTTAATAGGCTGTAAAAAAGAACACATTTTCAGCTGGCGTGGTGTTCTTTCCCCCCTCTCCTCCCCTTAAAAGATGCCATTTAAGAGAATTGCAACCTTTGTATACACAGAACAAGAAAATACATATTTTCTCTTGGTATCAGAACAACATTCTCTTTCCTAACTGTTTGCAGTCACTTGTCTTGAAAAACTAAGTCTTGAAAAACTGATCTACATATAGTTAAAAAAAAAATGTGAGTGAAGGTTAGAAATGCTTTTGCACAGTGCATGGAAGTGCAGAAGAATGTATACACAGTTCTCAAGAAAACACAGACTTTAGTGAGAATAAGAAACAGTTGCTTGTCACAAGTCAATGATACTGCTATTATCAGCCATCATCCAAGGTAATGTATACGTGAACTGCTACAAGAGAAAACTCAAAACAGGGTGACTGCAAATAAGAGATGGTGTTTCTAAACAGAAGAAAACAGAAACAAGACACCACTTAGACACACAGGTGGGGGTCAGTCTCTTCTCCCAAGTAAGAAGCAATAGGACAAGAAGAAACGGCCTCAAGTTGCACCAAGGGAGGTTTAGATTGGCTATTAGGAAAAATTTCTTGACCGAAAGGGTTGTGAAGCATTGGAACAGGCTGCCCAGGGAAGTGGTTGAGTCATCATCCCTGGAGTTATTTCAAAGACCTGTAGATGTGGTGCTTAGGGACATGGTTTAGTGGTGGACTTGGCAGTGCTAGGTTAACGGTTGGGCTTGATGATCTTAAAGGTCTTTTTCAACCTAAGTGATTCTATGACTCTAAGAACTCTCAACCAGATGCTCTAGCTATTTTCCTCCAAGAGCAGGATTAAAGGATTTCAAAAGCTTTGATTTTGCTCATTATTATCCCCATTTTTTTTCTAATCCAAGAATTCAGATTCAGGGTCATGCTAAAGCTGCCCTAACAAGTAGATATAAGCTGACAATGTGCCTGCCTACATAATAGAGATTCTTATGGTCTCTACCGTAGTAATGCAAATCAGGAAAATTTCAGGAACTTTCACATTGTTCTTAGTTGCGCATCAGGGAAGTAACCCTGAAGACAATGGCTTGGAGTCTTCATGTTTCATATTGCCTTTATGTTTCCTTTGCTGACCTGAACCCTGGCCGCACAGTCCTTTTGCAGCACTTTTCCAGCATGTGTCCTACTGGGCAGTTCCCTAGTGAATCTCTGCACTGAAAGTGAGCCCTTTGCACTATGATTCAGTTTCAGAACCAAACAATGCCTTTGGCAGGACGAGTCACAAAACTGGCTGCCACCAGTGACTGATCGCCTCAGTTTTGATTTCTCTTTTCTCATATTTAAGCCTTCATGTAACAAAAAAAGTAGCATTTTAATATTGAAATGTATTACAGCACTTGGAAATTTTCAGAAGGGCACAATGTATAGTTTTGGGCAACTACAAAGGTATGTTTAAAACACAAAAATAATACAAGGGATATCATTAATTTTGTACAACAATTTTAGACTTGTTTTAAAACATAACATGGTATGCGTCCAATTTCTACTGTGTTTATTAGGGTTCAGTTACACTCTTTCTCTTTGCTAATCAAGTAGACTATTAACCAATCAAACAAAAAACTTGTTGAAAACATCTAATAAGGAGAGTGCTCCAAAAGCAAATCTTATTCACCATTAACTCCCTGTTATTAAAATAATTATATAATGGACTTACAGAGGTCTTTAGCTCTGAAAGTGGAGTCTGCTACACTTTGCCTTGAGCTCTTCTGGTGGGTAGTTGTCCTCACCTGTTGAGAAGACAGTAACAAAATTCATTAGTTTTGTGGGATTTAGAAGATTTTGGCAAAGTTTAGCCTTTTATCCAAGAATAGCTGCCAATAAAGTAACTTCATTAATTTTACACATATCTCACACACACTATATATAAAGAGATGACTGCTACGGCGGTCTAATTCTGCACCCATCAACAGGAAAAAGTGCAATTAGCTTGAATGAAAAAATGAAGGACCTAAATAAACCTAAGTTTAGATGAATGTGAGGATAATATTTATACTATATTATTTATTTATTTGCTTAGTAAGTTGTTCTAACTTTTTAGCTAAAAGCCACTAACAAAATCTATGAATAACATAATGGCCCATGTCTTTTTAAGCGGTCTATATTCATGATTTAGCACACTTTGTAGAGGATACAGGCAATTGTTAGTCTGTTCTCATTTTTATTTGACAGACAAATTTTATACTTTTACAGTAGCAAAAAAAGTTAGGTCTTGGACTTCCAAAGCTGAATGATGGGGCAGAAGTACCTAGATCCCACTGAAGGTTGGCTGGAGTTGATCTTCAAAGGGAGCAGGGCACGTGTCAATATTTCACTCCAATATAGAGCATTTAGCCCCACAGTTAATTTTTTTTCTTCTAACTCCCACCAGTGTAGTAGGATTTCCATATAAGCATTATAAAATGAATTCTGAACTCAGTTTCCATTTGCATTCTCCATTGGCCTGTATTCAAACAGCCCTGATGATGGTTGATTTTCCTCTCTAGCTATACATGTTCCTTGCTGAATATACAATATATGATCAGGACAAGAACTGCACTGAGGAGTTTCTGTCCTATCATAAGCCACAGGTCTTGGTGATGTTAGAATCTCAAGGCAATGGAAAACCTTAAATATCTGATGGTGAAGGTGCTCCGCATGAGAAAGTTAGTGTTGTTTGTGCTTTTGAAAAGAACATTTTTATAACCAAATATTTATTTCTCAAGATCAGGGATATTTCTAGGTGAAGAAAAAGCAGCTGTGCTCTATGGCAATGGCAATTTTAGCAGCGCTTCTTTCAGCATCAAAGCCATATCCATTCCATCAGTTGTTCCTGGCTAAACTCTTTGTGAAACTGATGGCAAGCAACAGGCCCTATAGATGTCAGTCATCAAAATAAAGACTCCTGGAATGAAGGACAATGGACACAATCTGTGATTTTACCCAAAGAATGAGGCTGAAGACCTCTGTGAAAGGAGAATAAATATAGCCTGTCCAGCAATGCATATCATGAGTACACCCCAATCTTATCTATCCAGTGCTTTTGCAGAATACTGAAAATTTGCAGAGAAATAAAAAAACCCGACCACCTGTGATGTGATAACTTACTCCTGAGGAAATGTATGAATGGCTTCAGAAACCTCATTACATAGTCAAGTTCAGGCTTGTGGATTCTGCCAAGCTGAACCAAATGCTGTTCCAGAGGAGTGCTTGCGAGCTCTTCTAGTTCATTTCTGTCATAGGACTTTCCTAGTGAAATTGCGAGGAGCGCATAGCCTTGGCACTTAGCTTGCAGGGAAATTTTTTTTAATGTTCCTTTGTCCCATTGACTCGTTTTTCCAGCAGATATAATGATGATAAGTTTGACTGGCCGTGGATTGGGAGCCCCTGAGAAAATGTTAGCAATTGTCCATTGTATGGCATAGCCGACGGCAGCCTCTCCATTCAGCTGCTGAAGAGATTCTTTAATATATCTTCTTATTCGGTCTTTACTGCGGTAGGTAACAAAGTCGAATTCTTTCTTTACTGGCCTCTTCCCTATGCCTGCTTTGAAATCTGACAGTGCATGGCTCACCACAGCTATTCTGTCCCCTACAACAGATGTTTCTGGATCCAAGGAAATGTTGAATGTAGTGACTGCTTTGCTCATGAAGTCTTTGACTTGCTCAAATTCAGCACCACTCATTTTCTGTGAACTATCCAGAATGAAGGCAGCATCCACATATGCCCTCGGTAAACGGGGCCTGGGTTGTTCACAAAAAGTATCCGGTTTACATTTGTCTGCAAAAGAATGTAAAATTAATTAGCATTTTTTTACACAAATCAAAAAGCAAATACATAACAATGAATGTGATCACAGATCTAAAGCGTCAGAATGGGCAATTAAAAAAAAAAAAAAAAGAGAACAAAACCACTAGAAAGACCTCAATGCATGTTAGGAAAATAAAGGCTGACTCAAAATACATAATTATACACCAGGTTCTGCAGGACAATTGGAGCTGTATTTCCTACTGAAATAAAAAAAGATCACAGGAATAGAGTTGATTACATTATAACTGGGGTTTTTTGACAGGTTTACAAAAAAGCAAGATGTAGAAAAAACGTGAAACCAGGTGCTTACTTCACATTAAAATCAACGAAACCCCCAAACTCTCCTATTTACTTCAGTATGTATTTGACAAGGTATTTGATTTTTTTGTTAGGAGAGATCACTACACACACCAATCGTAGCAACTTTTCATTGTTTGGGCAACATGTCAGAATGTATTTATGTGGCTATTTAAACAAAAGTTTTATTCCTAACTAATACAACTGCTGGAAGCCTTTTGAGGAAACCTAAGATATTATGGCACTAGAAAGAGAAATCAATGCTTTTTGAAAACACATTTTGGGTCAAGAAAAGAAAAGGCATTTTCAGAACTGCAATTTTTCCCAGTATTTTAGAAAGCATAAGGGTAACCATAGAATGGTTTAGGTTGGAAAGGACCTTGAAGATCATCGAGTTCCAACCCCCCTGCCATACACAGGGACACCTCCCACTAGACCAGGCTGCCCAAGGCCACGTCCAGCCTGGCCTTGAACACCTCCAGGGATGGGGCATCAACAACCTCTCCGGGCAACCTGTTCCAGTGCCTTACAACCCTCAAAGTGAAAAATTTCTTCCTAATGTTTAATCTAAACCTGCCCTCTTCCAGTTTAAAGCCATTACCCCTTGTCCTGTCACTACATGCCCCAGTAAAAAGTCCTTCCCCAGCTCTCCTGTAGGCCCCCTTTAGGTACTGGAAGGCCGCAATAAGATCTCCCCAGAGCCTTCTCTTCTCCAGGCTGAACAGCCCCAACTCTTTCAGCCTCTCCTCAAAGGAGAGGTGCTCCAGCCCTCGGATCATCCTCGTGGCTCTCCTCTGGACATGCTCCAGCAGGTCCATGTCCTTCTTATGTTGGGGACTCCAGAGCTGGATGAACTGCTACAGCTTCTTAAAGGTTAGTAAACTTTGTCATGCAGGATTTTAAAGCTGAAGGACACTAATAGCCATGCTCTGTTACATTTAATTAACACTTGCTTTTAGGACGCAATTCAAGTAAATGCATTCCCTTCAACCAGGCATTCTGGTCAGACAAGGATTAAAATACCCTGAAAGAAAAGCATGTGCTCATTCAAGGTAGAAGGTCCCAGAAAGGCAGGAGTAAGGAAATGGCTCTAGATATTTAACACCGCATTTGATAAAGCTTAAGGTAGACAAACACGTTCTTCCAATTTAAGTATTTTCCCTTGAAATGGATTTAGCAGTCATAACAATGCAGGTGATAGGTTGCCTAGGTTGATAGATAATGTTCACTGGAAACAGACTCTACTTTAGGAATTCAACACATCAATAAGAAACAACGCCAAGTAATTTTGCTAGGGTTCTGTATGGCCAGAGCAATGCCTCAGCCCTTTTTCTTTTCACACTGCTCTTCACTAGGCAACTCTACACAACACTGTATTTCTCCTTTAATGACAATTCAAAATACTGTATTGGTCTTACCATAGCACAAAGTGCAGAGCTGAAATTTTTGTAATGCTTCATTATAGCGTCCATCAGGAACATTTAGCACCTGAAACAATCCAGAATCATCCATCTAGAAACAAAAAATAAAGATGGCAGGTAAGGACTGCTGAGTAAGCGCTCTATGATTTCTTGCAGGGGATGAAGTGCAAATTCAGCACACAAACTTGGCCCAGAAGACCCATTGCAGAGGAGGGGGTGGGGGGGAAGGATGCACTGCAGACAATCAGTGCACATATCCCAGCTGTGGTAATCTCATATAGACTTGCTCCTAATTAAGCCTTAAGATGAGATAAAACCATTTTTCTAGCACTACTGTGAAACAAGTGAATTCATATGTATCTGTGTCGATGCTAGATCCTCAGTTGACAGATCCCAGTGGCAGTTATGCATTCTCGGAGTCTGATAAAATGCATGACATCATACATACAAAGATTTTCAAATGTACAATATTTAACGTGGTCAAAATGTCTGGCAAAAGCTTCAGGTAGAAAAAAATATCTACAGAAAAAAGCAAACTAAGCAATCTGAGTTGATGGCTGTGTCTCAGACATGCAGTGATCCCTTGCAAAGTTGGGACCTATCTAAAACACTGCCCAGGGTTTCTGACACCGGATTTCTTGCCCTCTTTAAAATACTACTTCAACATTTGGATTTGAATATAGCTTTTTCTTCTTAAAATATTTTTAAAAGCTACTAATGGACACAAGGGGAAATCAAATCATGTTATTGACAAAAAGCTAAATATTTCATAAACATCCATACATGTGTTTAGATATATGTGTTTATACATACGTATTGTTTCCACACATTATTAGATATTACTAAACTGTGAATAAACTGTCATAAAGACAGCCAATGAAGTCTGGCATACACAGGAAACTGCACAGAGCTTTGACATTCTCCTAAAAAGAAGTTCCTTATCACACAGTCATGGTTCTGCTAGATATCAATATTTATGCACCTCATGGGAAAAAGACCACAATGCTTTTTATAGTACTATTTGTCTGTATCCATAAAACCTCCATGTTTTCTTGTGTCCTTGCGCCAAGGCACAGACCTCCCAATGGATATATCTGCCTGGGTTCTCTCACAGCTTAAATGGACGGGCAGTGATAAGCAGTGATAATGAACAGTTAGCTTTATCCACACCAACGACACTTTCAAGAGCTGTGGTTACTTTGGGGAAGTAACTAATTTCTTTCCTTCCTTCTGTCCTTCCTTCTTTCCCACTATCCACCATCACAGTTCACCTTTCAGGAGTTACTCACAGAATCACAGAATCATAGAATCATAGAATGGTTTAGGTTGGAAAGGACCTTGAAGATCATCGAGTTCCAACCCCCCTGCCATACACAGGGACACCGCCCACTAGACCAGGTTGCCCAAGGCCACATCCAGCCTGGCCTTGAACACCTCCAGGGATGGGGCCTCAACAACCTCTCTGGGCAACCTGTTCCAGTGCCTTACCACCCTTAAAGTGAAAAACTTCCAAATGTTCAATCTAAACCTGCCCTCTTCCAGTTTAGATTGAACATTAGGAAGAAGTTTTTCACTTTAAGGGTGGTAAACTCCAACAAGAACTTTCTTCAGAATAAACACAAGGAGGATTTTTGGGTTCGCTATCATAAATAAAGGGAATGTAATGACCAGAATATCATCTGTCTAGGCCAAAACTTCTGGGAGGCTTCCAGATCATTGGGTATCAGCTGTTTGCATCACTTCCGTCCTCGCTCACGAACTTTTTATCCGGACAACTGTTGTTTTTCCTTACCAAAAGATCTGAAACAGCAAGACTAGTTACTTGGTTTTGCCTGTGCCCTACCTGTGTCTGCCCTTGCACACCACTCGCTCTACTCTAACAAATGCAACTTGATACGAACTTCCTTACATTTACAGGAGGAAGAAAGACAGTTAACTTCCCATCTGCCTAGGATGTGACTATTCTCACAGAGGAAGTAGCAGCAGCGATCACTGGCACCTTGTGGTGATTTTGCAAGGTGATCAAAGTTTAAATCTGTGCTTGATCCCTATGTACGTATACCTTAACCACACTACATAATCTTTTATAGTGATATTTTAAAGTTAAATTTTTTAATTCATTGGTTTTGGAAAGAAATGACGCCTTTCTAGATTAAGACAATAAATGCTTTAGGAAACAAATAAAATCTAGTGAATCTGAAAGAAGTGGCAGGTCAGATCCTGCTGGGCTTGCTCTCATGAGGAGGTCTGAGGCATATGCACAAGAACAGAGATATTCAGTAAGCTTCAGTTTCTCATCTAGACTCTCTTCAGACTATATATAAAAAAGAAATATTTTATGATGAAGGTGGTGAAACACTGAAACAGGTTGCCCAGAGAGGTGGTAGATGCCCCATCCCTGGAAACATTCAAGGTCAGGTTGGAGACAGCGCTCTAAGCAACCTGATCTTGTTGAAGATGTCCCTGCTCATTGCAGGGAGGTTGGACCAGATGACCGTTAAAGGTCCCTTCCAATCCAAACTATTCTATGATTCCATGATCTGTAAACCTCTAAGCTGAGCATGACACTTGAGGAAAATGAAAAGGTTTCCATTTCAAGTAACTCATCTGCAGTAGAAACCACAGGAATGGGACTAAATACTTCCGTCTTAATGAGAAACACCCCTTTGGCATTTTCCACATGAATCCCACTGTACCTAATATAGTATCTATGTGCAATGTGCAAGTCTTTTCCCCAGATAACATTATTTAATTACGCAAGTCAGAATAAAAACCTAATGGACTAAAATAATCTTGGACATCACCCCATGAGTTTCAACTGCATGTTAGAGAAACATAACCTAATCAATTAAAAAAAAAAACAGGTTCACTTTTTATAAAGTAGGGAAGAAAGGAAGAAATACATCCTTTAAATTCGTAAAATCCTTCCTATGTAGCAGTATTATAATTTCTGCAAGGTCATGTATTATTTTTGTTGAACATTAACACAATATAAATCAATAACTCCATTTTATTCATGTAACAATTTTCCATGTCTTCCTCACAATTCTTTTTTCATATATCCTTTCCCTCATTCCTCATCAGACAGAAAAATAATCTCTCAACACAAAATTTATAGTTATTGCACAATCTTTTTTACATGATTCCAAAGAAATACACCCTCACTCAGTAACATTCTTTAATGCCAAGTATATGTCACTGAATTTGGACCTTTCTGTCTAAAATGCAATTACATGATTTCCTAGGACATTTATAACACATAAATCACATTTCCCTGTCAGGCCACTCGGCAGTATTAAATAAAGTGCTACAGTTATGAAATCCTTTCTAACATTTTTTCTTTACAGCGTGTGACCAGAGCCTAACATCCTTTCAGAAACTAAACAGCAGAATAATAAAAATTAATCCATACTTTAGTGAACTTCCATGATACAGCAATTTATTTTAGAGCATAAAGTCTACCTGCAGTACTTGTACAAAATACAAAAAGAGCAACATGACTACTAATAATTTTGAGCTTTATTACTTAAAATACAAGAAAAAGGCAGAAACCACCTTAGAACATGTTTTGAATTTGCATTTGCTGCTATACGGGCACCATCGATTCACCTGATACTTTGCAAGAGAAACAGTTGGCTTAAGGATTTTGAAGTCATCAGAGATAAGGGCCATCTACCTTAATAACGTAACTCTAATAATTGATTTTGCAACAATGGATAGGAGAGATTTGCAATGTGGGCCACAACATCCAACTAAGTAGCCAGGCTACTCAGCTGAACTGCGTCTTCCAGCTCCAAAGACTTCCTATGCACCATTTCACAGTTTCTCCTTTGTGAAAATGGTGCGTGAATTGTGTCAGATGCACTGCCTCACAATATGCCTTTTCCCTGGTGTCCCTTCCCGGCACTGTGCTCATAAGGCAAGACGGAAGAAGCCCATTAATTGGGATTTCATCCATTTTCTTTAGAAAAGTGTCAGAGAAAGGGCAGTAAGATCACAAGAGGAAAGCACATGAGGTGTCAAAGTGCTGCTTATGTTCCTGAGAAGTTACTCTGTAATGTGAATGTGCATTCACTCATAGGTAAAAGTAGGACAGACACATCTACTTCCAAGAAGACTGCACTGCACCAGAACAGACAAGCAGAGGCATTTTACAGTTTTTCCCTTGAAACAGAAGCTCCACACCATTCCTTCTTCACCCAGTTCCTCACAATAAGAAGCCTCACCCGATATGAGGCAGCACAAAGCCAAACATCTGCCAGGCACACAGCCTTGAGACAGAGTACCCTCACAAAAGTTTTTTCAGAATGATTCCTCATACATACAGCTTCCCAGAAGCCCATGAAAGAAGAAGGGAGGAAAGAATTTAGCACCATTCTTGATCATGAACACTTTCACAAGCAATAGAAAGATGATGCTGGACAGAAACGTACCTTTGAGATGCACATCTCTATACATCACTAAAGCTGGCCTCTTTTATAGATTTTGTATTTAAACATCCACCTAAGGGTCTTTAGCAAGACAGTACGGTGCTAGTAACCCAAGGTTTTAGGAAATTACTCACTTCTACTCTCACAGAGTTCCAAACACATTGATCCACAATGTTCCCACAGATGTTTCAGTGGTTTTAGGGCACCTCCATGATAAATACTAAAAAGAGTACACACCCTGAACTGCCATAGATATTTCTGTGACAAAACTCCAGCCAATGTCTGCCATATTCTAGAATACTGAAAATCCAATCTACAAACACAAGTCTACTCCTAACTTTGAGTCCCCAAGTATATGATCTCGTTTCATTTGTAAAAGTGATGGTCAGGACAATTGTTTTGCAATTAGGGAAGGAACTTGGAAGCAAAGAGATAATGGAATAGGCAGAGAAGAATCTTCAGTTGCATTGACCCTATGTAAGAAAGAGAGACTTTAATTAAAAGATAAGTACTCTCTGAGATAAAGCCAGCAACCTCATTTTAAAGCTATTTCATAGAAAAACAAATTCCAGCATGTGAACCATTTGCCACTGAAGAGAGAGCTTCTGAAATATTTTGCCAGGAAAACACAACATACAGACCTTGTGAGAGATGACCACACTGGTGTCGTGGTTTAACCCCAGCCAGCAACTATGACCACGCAGCCGCTCGCTTGCTCACTACCCCCTGCCACCCATAGGTTAAAAAGAAAAGGGAGAAAAGGAGGGGGAAAAAAAACCCTCATAGGCTGAGATAAAGACAGTTCAGTAAAACAGTAATGGAAGAGGAAAATAGTAATAATAACAATAATGATGGTAAAAGAATACACAAAATAAAGTGGTACAACACAAATTGTTCTCACTACCTGATGATCAGTTGCCCAGCCTGTCCTGAGCAGCTATTGCAGATCCCTGCCCACCAGCCAACCCCCATTTATATACTGAGCATGAAGTCTATGGTATGGAATATTCCTTTGGCCAGCCTGTCCTGTCTATGCTCCCTCTCAGCTTGTATGAGAAGCTGAAAGAGTCCTTGACTAATATAAACACTACTTAGCAATAACTAAAACAGTACGTGTTATCAACATTAGTCTCATACTAAATCCAAAACACAGCAGCTACCAGAAAGAAAACTAACTCTATCCCAGCTGAAACCAGGACAATTCCTGTACTACTCACATCGCATTTGTTTCTAGGTAAGAGCATTCCAAAAGGATGATGAAAAGGACCCTCAGTAAAAGCTCTCAGGTCACACTGGCCTAGAAAACAAAGCTTGCCTTTTAATCTGAGAAATTGGTTTTAGAACCTCTGGTATTCTTGGCAGTGAAAGTAGATGTCCTTTACTAATCTTGCATTTATCACCTTGATGAAGATCATTGACAACTAGTAACAGGGCCACAAGGAGGAGCATGGAGCATGCTCCAGGTGCGCTTCAAGAACTGTTGTCTTCAGAAATCCCCAGTGTTATAACAACTCACAAGAGTTGATTCCTGAAGCCCAGACAACAGGAAAAGCACAGATAGTTCTTGCTATCTTAACTATTCCTGTGCTTAGTTCTTGAAAAAACTTAGCATGCAAACATGCCAATATCAGACATTAGCAGTGTTTTACCTTGCCTTCAATATTTTTTTTTCTTTCTATTCATTGCTACACATATTTCATATACATTAAAGCTATGGAAATGCTAATACAGAGAACAAGAGGGTTTTTTAACTCTTAATATTTTACTATGCATCAGAAGCATTTTCCATAATTCCACCCTCTTCTGGTAGCTTCTTTGCCAAGTAATGAAACAAGGAATTTGAACTCAGCTATTTACTGTGCCCGGCTTGCTGGTACATTGAAGGTTTTTCTAATAAACGCGTTCTGTGAGTTTTTACTATTTTAGAGTGAACCATTACTGACCACAAAATCTCTCCTCTATAAAGTTATCCATGTATTTTATGGTCTGCACACATTATCTTTGTTGTGGTCTGCTATAGTATTCTTACAAAAACTCCAGTATTTCCACACCTTTTATTAGCATCACTAAAGATTAACTGATAGCTACTATTGTGCACAATTTGGATCAAATTTTGATACAGGTGAGTCGCTATGCTCAAGAGCATTACATGTGGGATAAGCATGACCTAATACATTTAAGGTTTCTTATTTCAAGCTAACGTTACTAAGCATAAAGAAGAAAAGTTTAGTAAATTTCTTACCAGGAAAGATTGAGAGCTTTGGGGTGTGTTTTTTAAAGCAAATACTACTGGAATGACTTCTACTGCACTCATCTCCAGGACAGCTTGCTTAACAGAAGATGCATCTGTGGCTGGTCCATGGCTGAAAACCACAGCTATTTTTCTCACATTAGGACCTTCTGGAGTTCTCTTGAAAACGTTCTTGGCAATGAATCTCATCGCACCTCCAGTGTCCCGTTCACTGAAGGATCTCTGGTAAGAAATATTTTTTAGTGCGTAGAGTAGTTTATTCTTGTTGTGAAACTCTGAGAAGCGGATCAGGTGGTGGGTAACTGAGTTGTAAGAAACAACAGCAACTCTGGCTCCCACTGGGCAGTTGCTGTCTCTGATTCTGGCCTCGCTCACTATCGCTATTATCATCTCTCTCATTAGTTCAAATGTCTCAGGAGTGAGTGTCCTAGAGGTGTCCAAGGCAAACACCAGTTCTGTTGGATATACTGGGCATTTTGGTTTTCCTACGAAAAAAAAAGAACAAAAAACACCTGCAGATTATTTTGTTCCCTTGCATCTCAGACATGAAAAGTAATGCACATAAAAGCCTCACCTAAAATGATATAATGCTAAACTATGTCCTGCACTTGACACATGCACAAAGAAAAAGAGGGAGCCAAACAAAAATCTGCCCAACTTATATTGAAGTGAGGCACAGAAGAGTACAAATTGCTCATTCTTATGAAGATGTTTTACAAAGATATTTGAAAAATAGTGCTAAATCATATTAGGGCTGTTCTACTGATGGGGAAGCTGCAGCACAGAGAGCAGAAGTGGCTTTTCCAGCATCATCCAAGCAGGACAACAACAGGGCCAGGAGTAGAAATGATCTTGGGTTTTGTCCAAATTCTGACAGGCTCCACATTCACCTGCACTCTGAACCAGTGGGATGCGAGTCTGATGCAGTCTGTGCCCCTCTTGCTGGGTGTGCCTGCAGAGGCAGAACCTACACTACTGACCTCAGAGCGCGCTTGCAACAGCCTGCATTGGGTTGCGTAGAAGTAGTCTGTACTTCCAGCACACAATATTCCCGTTTTAAAGCTCTTCTTGGGCACAGTGTGGGCTTACACTAACTCAGGTACTGCCGTGCAGCTCAGATACTGATTTGATGTTATTATTACTACATTATTATTAGGAGCTCTGTTAAGATTTGATAATGCATCTGACACTTCTGGAGAAAAACACATTTCATCTTGTAATTACTCCAGGCCATGATACTACATCTAAAATCAGAAATTGTGTTGAAGAAGATAATTTGCTGCAGCATGAAGAACAATGTAATTTAAAAACCACAGGCTATAGAAGGTAACATAAGTACAGTAATAACAGGATCATTTATCTAGCACTCATGAAAGGAAGAGATTACTGACTTACTATTCCAGCCAAATTCAGTGTAGGACAAAAATTTCATTATCATTTCCTTTACAAAACTGGTATCAGACACATTTGGGCATGGAACATACCAGGTACTGAAGGATGCTGAGCCATAATGGAAAGAGGATAGTTATGAAGAAAAAAACCCAAAGGAGAGCCGTATTGAAATCAGAACAAATAAAGAGGAAAAGTTTTAAATTAATAGGTGTAATAAAATTATTTGGCAGCTCAGTGTAAAGCAGTGGAGGAACTGGTGGGAATGAAGTTAAGAACAGACAAGAAGGTCAGAGAAGGGACAAGAAAGAAAATTAATCTGCAGTGCTGAAACTGCAAGATAATTAGAATTATGAAGGGTCAGAGAAGGATAACACTAGCTATATCTCTCAGGGACAAGTAGAAAGAAACAACAAGAAAGAATACACACAGGAACTGAACACCACCGCATAAATAATAGGAGAAAATTACAAAAGAGGAACACCTGCTATTTTGGTATTGCAAACAATTGCCAACTCTTACCAATGGGGCTAAAACAAATACTGCTGAAACAAAATGATACAAGGCACTAAGAATGCCTGTGAACCTTTACTGCAAATAGAAACCTGTGATATATAAAAGATTTGAAGGAACTGCATCGATTTTTAAATGCTCTTTTTCAGTTCAGTTTCTCCTACCTACCTTCACATGAAGGGTTCACAACACATTGTACCATCCAAATATACGCCAGCACATGCGCTGGGTATAAAACTGGGACAAATATGTCAAGCACCATGTTATGGTGGGGTGAATCTTCAACTGCTTAGTATTACACCTACTCTTCAGGGAATGGAAATGAGGGTCATACATGCAGTAGTGGTTAAGATAATCACCACTGTTGGCATTAAACAAAAAGGGTATGCCTTGATTTTGAAACTCATAGCAGCCAAGCTTATCCAGGAGAAATTTATCACAAGTAAACAAACCTGAGCTTTTGTGAAGTTTTACATCACAGCAAGGTAAGCGGATAGGATAATGTTGAAAATGTCAAAAAATAGAAGGCAAGTAAATAAGTAAGATGAGTAAATAACATTTCTTTTCAGAGGAAGAAGGAAGCAGATGTGCTAGATGGCTCAGCAGATCTGTTCTAGGACTTCAGAGATGATAATTCTCTGCTCTCCACAGATTTCCCAGGCTTACCATTTCTATGTCATGCTGCTCCACCCTCAGAATGGGACTAGAACTTATCTAGATGGCAAGAGCACGTATGCGTAGTAGGAGAAATGTCTGTGTTACACTGCGCATACCTTAGAACATATAGAAACTATGAAGCCCTCGTTTGCTTGGGCTTAGTATAGCCAATCACAGAGATGTGATATTTAAAGCTGAGCTAGTGATGGCCAAATAATATCTGATGGTTTTAATTAAAAACACCTACCACAGGTGTTGACATGTTGACATGAAACAGAATATTGACATGTTTAGTCTGAGTCATTAATGGAGAGAGACAAACTGCAGAGGAAGCATCTAGCGACTAAACACTTGCATTTTAGATAGCTACATTAAAAGGGGGTATATATCCTATCCTACACATGGATTAACAAACCAAAGCTCCAGTTCAGTAAACACCTGACTCTCGATGTATGATTTAACCCCTGTGAAGGGAACACACAACTCTGAATGTTTGGTTGAGTGGAGCCTAACACTACAAAGGTGATGTAGTTCACAGCTTATGAGGTCTCTGCTAGGTCAGTTTGACAAATGAACAACACCGTTCTGCCTGTTTAGTAACAGTAACATAGGAGTAAGCAGTACTCACCATCCCAGCAAGCTAAAGAAAGAGAAAAAGAAAGATTAATTGAAAAATTTTGCATCTGAAGAGTTTTAAAAATAAATGCAGAAATCACTGGTGGAACATACACTGAATTTAGTTTCCATAGTTCTACAGATTTTGAGACTTTCAGTGACTTAGGATGCATGCATTATTGACTTCCACTGCTATGGATGCTTGCAAAATTCTCTTTGGTTTTACTGGAGAATGGAGTAAAAGGACAAGCAGGACCTGGCCCTGCTCTAAACCAAACATTTTCATTGAGGGGTTTACACCAGAGTTTAGAGATATAAATATACCATTAGTTGTAGAAACTCCCACTATTTGGCATGGCCACTTTCTAAGGAATTAGGATAGATAGACTAGGAAAAAATAATGCAAACTTATTTCATGTTAACTGGAACCACTGAATACCAAGACACTTAACATTTCTAAAGAAATTATATTACAGTAACTTTGGCAAAAGAAATTATTCTAAACAAAAATTATTTTTTTTTGCATTCTGAGCTCTAACTTCATTTTTCAAGCACTTGCCTCCTAAGACCTTAAATTCACAGGCACGCTGAACACAGAACTCATGTCATATTAATAAGACAGGGAAGAAAGCAAGTGGTGATACCCAGGCTTACAATATCAAAACAAGATTGAACACTTACGGCTGTGTTTGCGGACGTAGTCAATGAGTTCACATGTCTGTGGACAAGAACAAAAAAGACATACATGAGCACATGAATACCGAATGAGATGGTACATAGTGTGTGTTTGTAGCGTGGAGAGTACTAGAGATACGTACAGAAAATACAGCTTGTCCATTCATTCCTTTACTCCCCTAAAAAAAAAAACAAAAAAAAGGAAAAAGATTNTATTTAATATCTACCATGATTTGGGGATATTGGAAGTCTACAGTAGAACTGAAGGTTTCTAATACCTGTTATGTGTGGACAATTTTATTTCAGTAAGGGTGAGAAAAGATCATTATTTTGGTTTGCAAGGACAGACCTCTAGTACTTTGGCAAATTTTTGTACATGGCTCTTGCAACTAATTTCAGCTATGGTCCTATTTTGAGGCTATAAGAAATTCACAGTATATCATTTCATATCTGACAAAGATGTACAGGGAAAGTATCAGCTTAGCACGAGCTGCAGAATTCTTAGCAGTGGTGACAATTAATGATAGAAAAATGAGCCCAATCTCTCTTATACCACGTTGAATTCGCAAAGCTGAAAGTCAAAGAGGAAATAAATATTTCTAAAGCAAGCCGCTTTCATTTGAGACCTAAGATACACACCGCTGAACTCCCACAATGGTACTTACAAAGGGTTTGTTAGAAGCACATAATTGCAAAATCTGCTGTGCAGATGGGCAAAAAATACAGTAAGGATTGTCCTTTGCATTACTTAAAAGTATGAGTCAGGTACACTTTTCAAACATGCACAAGGTAGGCATTTAGACAGTGACCTATGAAAATTACATTTATAGGTATACAATTAGCCCTTTGCATTCAGAAGTACCTGATTTGTGCTTACAGAAAGATGAGTTCACACTTTTTTATTTAATAAAATGTTGAAGTTCACAGTGTAATACAATCATGCAATTTATAATACATGCACAACACATCAGTGGCAGTCATCAGAACATTGCACATATTACCACTTTGGATCACCACAACAGGAAGAAAATGTTTTGTATC
Source organism: Anarhynchus alexandrinus (assembly GCA_008711295.1). Taxonomy (NCBI): domain Eukaryota; kingdom Metazoa; phylum Chordata; class Aves; order Charadriiformes; family Charadriidae; genus Anarhynchus; species Anarhynchus alexandrinus. Next base: position 4,345,642 of record VUYV01000059.1, read on the forward strand.
ATCCCTTAGTTTCCCTTCAAAACTAAAAAGAACAAACATATTTTCCAGCACTGGCAAAATATATGGAGTCTAGGTCTTACCCTGTGTCCTGGAGATCCCCTGTCTCCTGGACTACCTTCCAGACCAGGACGTCCTGGAATACCCTATGAATAGGAGCATGTTACATATGTGGCATTCAAAGAAGATACACAGGTGACATAAAATTTACATTTTCTTTTGGAAATCAACAGATTTCCTTCCTTCTTCCTTTATTTGCTACATGCTTAAGTTCCACTGACTTAAGTGTAAATGAGAAGTAAGAATAGCAGAAGGTCTGACATAATTTACACTTTTAAGAGATAAAGAACCTGATAGCATCAAAGCACCAGTTTTCTTCCAGTAGTGCAGCTCATTTTTGTTAAGTGCATTATTCATCCAATAAGCCCATTTAGAAATACGATCCTCAAAATAAAATTAGCACATGCACATCTTTGCTTTTAGTGGCAGGAGCCTAGTTTAATTTCTGGCCTTTTTGGAAAAGCAGTGGTGGGTAAAAACAGTTCAGTGGGACTGAACTCTTCCTGGTTTGTTACCACCCACAGCTACCAGCTCTCCTTTCTGTGGGGAGCAGCCAGCCCCTGTTACCCACTGTCACAGCAGAGGAGATCTGAAGTTAATATTCAGCCATGAAAAAGCTTGGGGAAAAAAGGGAGAAAGAAACACACAAGAAACCAGAAAAATCAGGACAAAGAAGTTAATGGGGAATAAATGGGATCATCACACTGCTGTCAAACCAACAAATTTCTTCTACAGTGGTTTTTTTTTTTTTTATCTAAAAGGCATAGAAGGAAAGTGAACTGGAACAGCAGGTAGGACATTCAGAAATAGTCATTGTTTCTGTTTAGTGTGATGTACACAGGGACAGAGCATGGCCAGCATTAGCAGCCTTTGAAAATGACAGACATAACACCTAAAAATCAATACAAGTGTGCCATCCCCACATCAAGGAGGAGCCTATTAAAAAAAATCCATTAAAGAACAGCAATGATAAGGTACTTGCCATTCTGCCTCTATATCCTTTTAGTCCACGTTCCCCTGGAATTCCATTGTCCCCAGCTTCACCCTAGTTAATTGGAAAAAAAATGTAGTTAAAATGTGAAAATAGGTTCTTCTGATAAAAATGCAAACTTCTCCAGAAATTATGACAGCATTCTTCTACCAAAACACAGGGAGATAAAAGATTGCACACAAAAAAATTAGTCACGGAATAATGTAAAAAAACCAAACCAAACCTACACAATGATCAGCCAACAATTTTTTACCAGGGGAAAAAAAAAAAAAAGACATGCAGCTGTTACTTCAATGCGACATCATAACATAACAGAAGACATGCAACATCTTGTTTCACACAAGTGAAAGTAATTCTCCCTCTAATCTGCCAAAACCATACTGTTGACTGCACTGTATTGTCTCCAAATAACGCCTTCTTCAACAGAAGTGTGCTGCTTCCAAAATGTGATTTATCTACTTGTTTACTAAAGCACACACTGATTTCCCATGAGGACAGTGAAGAGCTGGCAGTTCAATTTATTTAACAAAACTTCTAATCACTCCCCAATTAGTGAGTAAGTAAAAATATTGGAGAAAACTTGAAAGCAAAGGAAGGTCAGGACTTATGCTGATAAATTTCCTATTTATTTCTCTCCAAAATTCTTCTTAGTCCTTTGCCTATATAATAGAAGCATCGAGTTAGCCTGAGTGATTTCACTCTGACATGGTCATACAATGCAGCAGAATAAGACCTCTTATGTCCATCAACTTTTACTGTAGGGAAGGCAGAAGCTGTTTTCCCAAAGTTCCTGTCTATAAGCAAGTTGGTCTGAAGCTTCAGGAGTAGGAAAAACCACTGCTAGTCCCCCTTGCGTGGCAGCCTCTGGATCCTTGGAGGTCAGAAGAAACCTCTCCCTACAAACACTATCTTTCTTAAACAATTGAAGTGAATTCATAGAATCATAGAATGGTTTAGGTTGGAGGGGACCTTAAACATCATCTACCCCAACCCCTCTGTTGCGGGCAGGGACATCTCCCACTAGACCAGGTTGCTCAAAGCCCCATCCAACCTGGCCTTGAACACTCCCAGGGATGGGGCAACCACAACTTCCCTGAGCAACCTGTTCCAGTGTCTCACCACCCTCAGAGTGAAAAATTTCTTCCAAATATCTATTCTAAATCTATCCTCTTCCAGTTTGAAGCCATTACTCCTTGTCCTATCACTACAAGTCCCTCTCCAGCTTTCTTGTAGGCGACCTACTGGAAAGCTGCTATAAGGTCTCCCCGGAGCCTTCTCTTCTCCAGGCTGAACAACCCCGACTCTCTCAGCCTGTCCTCACAGAAGAGGTGCTCCAGCTCTCTGATCATCTTTGTGGCCTTCCTCTGGACTCGCTCCAACAGGTCCATGTCCTTCTTATGTTGAGGGCTCCATAGCTGGATGCAGTATTCCAGGTGGGGTCTCACAAGAGTGGAGTAGGGGGCAGAATCACCTCCCTCGACCTGCTGGCCCCACTTCTGATGCAGCCCAGGATACGGTTGGCTCTCTGGGCTGGGAGCACGCATTGCCAGCTCATGTTGAGCTTCTCATCAACCAACACCCCCAAGTCCCTCTCAGGGCTGCTCTCAATCCATTCTCCCCCCAGCCTGTATGTGTGCATGGGACTGCCCCAGCCCATGTGCAGGATCTTGCACTTGGCCCTGTTGAACTTCATGAGGTTTGCACGGGACCACGTCTCCAGCCTGTCCAGGTCCCTCTGGATAGCACCCCTTCCCTCCAGCATGTTGACTGCTTCACACAGCTTGGTGTTGTCGGCAAATTTGCTGAGGGTGCACTCCATCCCAATGTCCATGTCACCAAAGATGTTAAATAGTACAGGTCCCAGTACCGGCCCCTGAGGAACACCACTTGTCACTGCTCACCAGCTGGACATCGAGTTGTTGAGCGCAACTCTTTGAGTGTGACCATCCAGCCAGTTCCTTATCCACCGAGTGATCCATTGGTCAAATCCACATCTCTATTTTAAAGACAAGGATGTCATGTGGGACAGTGTCAAATGCTTTGCACAAGTCCAGGTAGATGATGTCTGTTGCTCTCCGCTTATCCACCAACACTGTAACGCCGTTGTAGAAGGCCACCAAATTTGTCAGGCACAATTTGCCCTTAGTGAAGCTGTATTGGCTGCCACCGATCCACCTCTCTGTTTTCCATATGCCTTAGCAGAGCTTCCAGGAGGATCTGCTCCATGATCTTGCCTCACAGAGGTGAGACTGACTGTCCTGTAGTTCCCCAGGTCTTCTTTTTTACCCTTTTTAAAAATGGGGGTTATGTTTCCACTTTTCCAGTCAGTGGGAACTTCAGCAGACTGCCATGACTTCTCAAATATGATGGATAGTGGCTTGGCAACTTCATCTGCCAGTTCCCTTAGGACCCACAGATGAACCTCATCAGGTCCCATGGACTTGTGCATCTTCAAGTTCCTCAGCTGTTCTCGAACCTGGTCTTCTCCTACAGTGGGCAGTACCTCATTCTCCCAGTCCCTGCCTTTGCCTTCTGCAACTTGGGCAATGTGCTTATCGCCCTCACCAGCGAAGACTGAGGCAAAAAAGTCACAGAGTACCTCAGCCTTCTCCATGTCCTGGGTGACCATGTCTCCCATTTCCTTCCCAAATGGGCCCACATTTTCCCTAGTCTTCCTTTTGTCACTACTATACCTACAGAAGGCTTTCTTGTTGCCCCTGATGCATCTGACCAGATTTAACTCTATCTGGGCTTCAGCTTTCCTAACCTGATCCCTGGCTGCTCAGGCAATTTGTCTGTATTCCTCCCAGGCTACCTGTCCTTGCTTCCACCCTCTGTAGGCTTCTTTTTCCTGTTTGAGATTGTCCAGGAGCTCCTTGTTCATCCACGCAGGCCTCCTGGCGCTTTTGCCTGACTTCCTCTTTGTCGGGATGCATTGCTCCTGAGCTTGGAGGAGGTGGCCCTTGGATATTAGCCAGCTTTCTTGGGCCCCTCTTCCTTCCAGGGCTTTATCCCACTGTACTCCATCAAGCAGATCCCTGAAGAGGCCAAAGTCTGCTCTCCTGAAGTCCAGGATAGCAAGCTTGCTGTGCACCCTCCTTGCTGCTCTAAGGATCTCAGACTCTGCCATCTCATGATCACTGCAGCCAAGGCTGCCCTTGAGCATGACATTCCCCACCAGCCCCTCCTTGTTGGTGAGAACAAAGTTCAGCATGGCACCTCTCCTCATTGGCTCCTCTATCACTTGGAGAAGGAGGTTATCGTCAACACATTCCAGGAACCGCCTGGATTGCTTATGCCCTGCTGTGTTGTCCTTCCAACAGATATCAGGTGGTTGAAGTTCCCCATGAGGACGAGGGCTTGTGAATGTGAGGCTGCTCCTATCTGTCTATAAAGGGCCTTATCTGCTCGGTCTTCTTGGTCAGGTGGCCTGTAGCAGACCTCAATGTAACATCACCTGTCCCTGCCCTCCCTTTAGTCTTGACCCATAAGCTCTCAGTTAGCTTCTCATGCATCCCCAGGCAGAGCTCCTTGCACTCCAGCTGGTCCTTGACATAGAGGGCGACACCTCCTCCTTGTCTTTTGTCTTTTTTTTGTTTTGTCTTGTTGTTTTCCAAAAACCATTTCAATCTAGGCTGTTTCTCTCAAAGTTAGGGCTCATTCAGGATGTTTGAACCTTCCCTTTCCATGTCTTTATGAAAGTTGCTTCATTTTATAGCAGCCAGCATCAGACTGTTCTTCCCAGCAAAACACAGCAAAACACCTGCTCTGTTTTTATTTAGCACTTACTGGCTGGCAAGGGGAGAATGGCAGATGAAAGCTTTCAGTCATTTACCACTTACACAGGTTACGCCTCCCTCTCCGTTAACCAAAACCGAATCCTACTTCTTTTCACAAAATGCCAGGAAAATTCAATCAATGTATAGAAGGTTATCTACAAAAACTATTCTAATTTTTAAAAAGAAATATTGGCAATAGTATCAGCCATTTTTGGAATGGCATAATTCTGTCAGCTACATCCGAGTTACACCCATATAACCACAATGCAGTAAAGAACAGATTATTTAAGCTAACATATATGAAAGCCAGAGAACTGTTGAGGTAAAAAAAACAACATATACCTTTTGTCCAAAATCTCCAGGAAATCCTTTATTTCCCTGTAACATAGAGAGTAGAGATAATGAAATTCACAGTGTCATCCCAGTGTGTTTTCGTAATTGTCATTTGAAAGCAATATGCTGGTTTGTATGTATACATATGAATACTAACATTGTGTATAATATATACACCGTATATGTAAAATACATGGAAAGATACACACACACACATATATAACACTGCCGATGAGGATCTACTTACAGCTTTAACTTGTTCCAGTCATGAATAAATAGTGAAATTGTCCTTACATTGGCAGCTAAAGGGGAGCAGTCTTAGCACATGAAAATTCTTGAGGTATGTTTCTAGTAAACTAGATGTAGGGCAGAGGCTGGTATTTGTTGGTGGTGATATGCCAAGCTGTATTTTTCATTTCCAGAAAACGTACTAGCAAGAGCTTCGTGTTGGCTAGGAGACATTGTCTTGTAGGGACACAATGTGCCATACGAGCAACATTTAAGGACGACAACATCTCTTAGTTTTTTGAATTCAAGGGACAGGCTCATAGCTTATGTAGCCTTGCTGGATCCAAAATCTCTCTCCAGAATTTTTCAGGACAAAGCCAATAATGCCTCTGTCAGTGTGTGGGATGAGCATCTCCAGTTTGTCTTCTCCTTCCCACACATTCCTTGCTCATAGTTTCACCAACAAATGCCAGTCTCTTGTTCTTCCCAAGGAAACCTCCAAGGCCACACTGCTCACTTCTCACCAGGACCTTGCCAATGACTTTTTGAATAGCATTACTTGTGTTTCAGTTGTCTGCATAAAGGAGCTTAATCGCTTCTTTAGACTTATTCTGAATAAAAGCAGTTTTGCAGTCACCAGCTCTTATAAATTGTAGGAATATAAAACTAGAAGGAAACTTGCTATGTGATTTGACTGGCTTTTATGCCAAAACATCATATAATCCTGCTTCTGAAAGCATCAAGATCTATCTAAAAATCTACTGAAGCCTCCTGCATCCTACAAACGCTACCAATAATATATTCTAGAATCATAATATGAACTAGCTCATCAGAGTGACAAATGATGGCTCTTGGCCACAGGGACCTTATAGTCCAAAGTTAAGGGTGCAAAACCCCCTGTGAACCACACTGATTTTAGCAATTCATTGTTTAGTCTCAGGTATGTGCTTACATAGAACAGCTAGTGAATTAGTCACAGAGAGTGATAATTAGAAATACGATCAGTAGTTGTGTAGGCTAGAGTTCAATCCCATATCCCTTGGGATGAAATTCAAATAGCTCTAAATGATGCCTGTTGTTTGCATTTCCCCCAGCTTTCCCTGTTGTACATCACTTCTAAAATAATGGAGAAAATAACAATTTCCTTATGATTCCTCTTTCAGTTTTACCTTCACTCCTTTTTCTCCAGGTAGGCCATATCCAAAAGCACCATCTTCTCCCTGTAAACAGACCATTTCTATTTAAGTATTTGCATTTGTACTCTTCTTGTGTCTATTTGCACCTCATTTTACTGACCAAGTGTTAATTCAAGTGCTTTGGAGTACAGAACCACAGGAAGTCTGATGTAAGGAATTGCAATACATTGGGGAGGAACAAGAAGACTTCTACTCCATTTGACCTCATACATGTGCACACTGTGACTCTGAACCAACCCAAAGAGAAGCAAAATCTCTGCAGTCCATAGGAAGTAAGATCTCAGTAAGATCTTGAACACAAAGGTGGAAAGGTGGTCCTGGTTTGACCCACAAAGACAAGAGGGATGGTGGGAATATGTACAACATCGTCTCCAAAGCTGACCCAGTCTAAGAGAAGGGAAGGTATACATGGAGGAGAAAGCCAAATCCACCAAAAAAAATATGAAATCCTCTTGCAATCATTGATTACTCTGAAAATACTACTGCGCTGTCTCTAACTGCACCTCAAAGCAGATCTTTAGAAAATCTAGCCCCAAAAGAAACTGCATTTTTATACTGGTACTAGAAAATGATCAAACTCATGTTCTCTTCACAACCAGCACAATTAGAATCATATTCCAAAACATCAGAGACAGAAAGTTTCAAACTCAAAACCTAAAGCACCTGGTCATTCTCCATTTACTAACTCAAATGATTTTTCTTCCCCATACTACGAATAGAAATATTGTAATGTTACATTAGAATGTACGAAAGGCTTGGGGTCATATCTGCACTTGTAATCCACACTTGTATTCATTCAGAATAACTCTAATATAATTGTTAGGAGACTCATAGCAAAAAGTAGCTTAAAATCGATATTCTCTCAGTTATTCTGAAAGAAAAAAATCTATATTCTCTCTATTATTACACTTAATATGAGGTCTTAATTAACAAAAGTTAAATTCTTCATGAGTTACATCTCTTTTAGGCCAGGCCAGGCCTCCGGCTTTAAGTCTGGTGTAGTCAAAATAAGCAGCATGAGGATAAAAATAAAAGTACAAACCTGCCTTCCACGCAAACCATATGGGCCTCTTTCTCCTTTTGGTCCTGGATCACCAGGTTGTCCCTATTAAAGAAAATAATTAAGTAAACCATTCCCATGCTCATTTGAGTTATGTTTGGTTAAAGGGATACTGTGAATTTCAAAATTAGGTTCTGCAAAGGAAATCTGAAATATTGTATTGAAGGTCCTTCTTCAACTCTCTAAATACAGACTGAAAGGAACATTTTCATAATATGGGCAGATTTTTTCAAAGAATATATGATTTCCAAACCAAAGAACAAAACATTTCTGGTGTCAGATCAAACAGCCTCTACTAAAGGATGACAAATTATGAGTATTTAAGGGGTAAAATAAGTGGCTCCAAAAAGTCAGCTTACAGTCTTACAATCCAAATTCAAAATGCATGGAAGAATTTCCTTCATCCTGTGGAATAACTATCTGACTATACCAGCTGACAAACCCCACACGCTCATCCCCAAATATGAAGGAATTTGACTAACCTGAAAGAAGATATAACAACACTATTACCTTCAATGTACTTTCTTACGATTTGTAAAATCAGATAAGCAGCCTCAGGATTGCAGGTAAAAAAGTACCTGAAACCCAACTTTTATGTTAAAAGCTACTTTGCATTTATCCTTTATTTAGATGTGCAAATGCTAGACTGAGTGAACTCACCCAAAAGGTGACGTTTTGTGTATATCCTGAGACACCCAAATTTATGCTTACAAAAATGATGATTGTTTACTTTTGAGATATCCTACAAATCCTAAAATGCATAAATAAAACATTGCAAATATCTTACACTTTCACCATAAAGATTGTTACTCTAAATTTTGTGAGGCATTTGTTTTTTGGATTCTTGGCTTATCATGATTCTGAAAGTTTGAGTTAAAAGGGAACACTGAAACTCTGTTATAATACTTTTATTGGAATCACTTCTTCTGATATCTGGTTATGTGAAGCTTTGCCCCACACCCTTTAATAGCTATTTTAGTCCGGCACAAAGCTTACAATTTCTTTTAGGAAGAGTAAATCAAATAAACATGAACTGTTAGGTCCTAGTGGAAGAACTACACAACATTATATGGTTTACCATGCAAATGATAGCAGCCTTTCAAAGCGCTTACAAACAGCTTATCAATGTACAGAATTAACAAACTATCCAGAGAGTAAAAGTTACACCTAAAGGTTTAACAGAGGAAACAAAATTCATTTAAAGCTCTGTTTCCCTGAACTTTCTAGTTCACACTTTGGCAGAAAGAGGCTTTTCAAATAAAAGAAAATCCAGACCTAAGAAGCTTACACCCTTGAAAAGCTCTGTGCAGCTGTGGCTGCAGCTGTGGCTGCAGCTGTGGCCAGAGCCATTACCAAGAGCCATACTGTGCTGGCTGGGCTTGCTTGTTTTTTTTTTATTTCAAACAAATTTAAGTACCATACAAACTGCAATCCAAAACCAAACATGACAAAGCTTATTTAAACTTATTTAAACACAATTGCTACTCAGATCAAGAGACTGATCCTGCAGACATCCCTGGACCTTTGCCTGGGAAATAGTTCCAGATGTGGATCCCAAGAACAGAATAGGCAAACCATTTTTTAAATCAACAACAATACAGTAGTTTAACTAAGGGAATCTTACTTTAATTCCTGTTTTCCCAGGATCTCCGGGAGTCCCTGGCAGACCCATACCTCCTGGTTCATTCTGAAATAGACAAAAGGAGACAAATACTACAATGTAACATAAGAAAGCAAACAAAACACACAGATTCTTTCTCAGGTTGGACTTTCATTTTATAAAAATTGACTAATGCCACAAAATTTGTAGGCTACATAATCAGTATCTACCTGTCCTTACAGCCCTCCCCTAGAAAGGAGCCCTCAAGGTTCCAGGAAACAGGTTGATCTTCAGATAACACATAAGATGACGTATCAATAAGATCAGCTTCTACCTCCACTTCAAGCTTCCTGTTTGATTCTGGGATTCATCTGCAATCCACAGCTGAACAGAATGACTAAGAAGGAGGAAACTAAACGGAAGAAAACTGTAGGTGCTATTCTATTACTTGTAAGTTAAAATGAAGGATAATGACAGAATTTGTCTTGAAAGTGGGTCAGAGAACATGATCCTATTTTCTCCAGGACTTTAATCCAATGTAAGTATTTTTGATATAACAAGAGTTTGGCTTAACCAAACTTTGTCACATCCTTTAGTATATCCTCTCTCTGAAATATCCGGCTGCAGAATGGCAGTGACCAACTCATATAGTACCAACTAAATGCTTTCCTCCAGGAATTTGGCAGGGATTAGTCAGCCAATGTAAAGAAAATTTAGCTTCCTAGTTGTAAAATAGAACACTCCACTTCTTCCTTTCCCCTCCCTTAAATAGCAGAAGCTCTAAAAACATAGAGACCATTATTACTTTTATTGGATGGCACATTTTTTCTAATCTTCATCATACCAATCTTTTCTTCTGTCAGTTCCAAACAAGTACTATTATCTGTCCTTATACTCTATAATTAGCAAAAATATCTCAACAAAATTGCTAGCAGCTGTCCATCAACATGGCCATTTAAAAACCTGCAGGGCAAAATACTGACCGCTATTAGAGGAGAGCCTGTACTCCATCAGAAGCAATGAGAACTTTGCTTGAGCAAGCCAGGTTAGCATCTTGGCCTCATATTTGTAGCCAAGAGCAGCTGCCACACTATTCTAAAGAAAGCCACACTATTCTAAATATTTTATGAAGAAAATCAACAGATGTGGGGTTTGGATGACACATGAAAGCAAAGGCAGATCTACCCTCCCAGCCCTTCACAGCTGGCTTCCAGAAGCTGTGATTGACGCCTTCTGCTACTGAACATGACCACAGACCTTTGTATGTAACTGATCTCAAAGACCAAAACTAACGTGTTTCTAAAGAAGCACTTGCATTTTTTCATTTTTTTAAACAGATGTAGAAAATGCACAGACAGGAAGATAGAATCTTCTCCATTTCTTTAGCATCTTTTTAAATGAATAAATCTCATTACAGGGTAACGAAGAGGAAAAGTACTCTTCTTCTTTCTCTTTACAATAGATGGATTGATGAGCGCATTTTTCTCTATACAGGACAGATACATGGAGATTTCTATCTCTATCACCCTCAGGGTATTTACAAATATGTAGAGTGGGCCTGGAAATTGATTTGACTCTGCTAAGTAAGGCTTACACCGGTGAGAGTACTGTAGCTAGGGATATTACCCATAAAGGTATCAAAAAACTTCAGTAACTTTATTTCTTTTACAGTAACAAAACTCGAGCAATGCAGAGTGGTGTTCAGTGGGCTTAGGTGAGGATTGAAATATGAATTAAATATTTGTATTCTAAAACACAGAGTAGAAATATTAAAAATTCTTTGTATCTTGCAGATCACTGAGTCGTTAGGAGGAGGGACATCAGAAAGGGCAATGCTTTCTCCAGTGTCCAGACCAGCATATCACGTAATATGTAAAACAGAAATGAAAACTGGAACAGTTAACTTGAGTGAAAAGATTAAAAGACCACAGACTAGAATAATTCCAGATAATAATGCCATCAAAACAGAAGAATACAATGTCTTTCTGTAATACAGGATTGTATTTTCTACTGAAACGCTTCAAATGACAGTGTATCTAGCATGGACTATTTTAGAGTATAAGGAAATTGAGTAGTTTATTTCCAAACAAAAGTAAGTTGATATGGTCAGATAACAAAAGTATTATTCACAACAAACATCTTTGTAGATATAAGGAATTGCATAACCATGTGGCATTCATTCCTGGGGATAAATCATATTACCAGAACAAGAAGTAGTTTCCTTTTGGTGAATTACAGCAGGAAAGAAAGTGAGACAAAACAAAGCCGAATGGATTCAGCAATTTGATTAGGCCTTTGCTCTTAATGTGGTTCTGTGACCTGCTCTGTGTTCCTAAGAAAGTCTCCCCCTGCCCCTCTGCTTCTGCCTCCTCCTCCTCTGCTGCTGCTCAGCCCATGACTATTTGGATCTCAGATGCTTTTTTCTAACAGAATGTGACTCCACTTCCTAAAATAACGGCACTCCTGCAGGGGGAGGAGAGGAGTCACGAGGGACATCACGAAGAACACAATAGCAGTCCTGGGTGCCATATGCCAACACATAATGTATTGTGTAAAAATATTCTAATATAAGATTCCTTTAAGAAAAGGTTTTCAAATACTAGGCAAGGAAAAAAAGTGGTCAGAAGTGATTCCTAGTCACTAGTTGGTGGTTGTGACCCACCTCACGCAGCATGACAATTTAAGTGCTAATTGGAAGACAGGAAATCAATTCCCTTTTTGGTCACTGAACACCACATGTGCAAATAAACACAACATTAACATCTACACAGCATGTTCAATCAAAATGCCTAGGACTGGTCACAAAACACTGAAGACAGTGAGAAAAATGTACACCTTTTGGACAGAACTGACAAAAATAAGTGAAATTCAATCGAGTCACATGCTTCATAAGTCAAACTGAAGCCTCCTCAGCTCACTATTGGCAGAGGAAGATAAAGATAAGCAGATCGTTTCCATGGTAAATTGTTTTCTGGGAAACATATCTTTAAATAAGACTGCATATAAAAAATTAACATCAAGAAAGCATTCAAGATGTCTTTCTAAAATAACAAGCATTTCAAGCCTGCAGAAAATATTGCTTTAAGAGTCTTGTTCTCATGACAAAAGGACAGAATTTTTATGGGTAAGTTCACAAATATTATCTAGGCTTGAATGTTGCGTGACCTCAGAAAAAAACAAGTGAAAACAGTTTTTCTTTTCCATGACAATCTGGGAATTTGGCAACAGAATAGCAAAGACGACATATGTGAGTGATCTACAGGACATTGACTGTTCAAAAACAGTATGTTGCAAAGTTGGTGCTCACATCAGAAGTTGGGTAGGGCATGATAGTCACAGTGTATTATATTTGATTCTAAAAAAGTCTTATAGAGACCGTGACTTCGCACCACCAAGGTTGTCCCCAACTAAAATGTAGCTTCAAATTCTCCAGGATGAGGTTCTAAAGAAATCAGGCATTAATTTGGTAGAAAACACAGAGATATTAGATAGACAGAAACCTTATGCTCTCATGAATATGACCTCTCCTTTTCATATTTGTAATTATGTTTTCAACACCAAAGTCTCAGGGAACAAAGTTTCGATGAAACCAATACTCATCTCCTTAAAGCCACTCATCGACTGGCATTTCAACAAAGTGGAGCCACATAAGCAATTTAATTTGTACTCCCTCATATAGAGCAACTAGTATTTTCCTTCTTTTTTACTGAGAAGCAACAATTTGCTTGAATCCTGCCAGCATTTATTTTCAAAAGGACAACAGGAAATAGCAAAATGAGGGACAGAGGGAGACGTGGGGAAGCTGCCACGGGTAGGAACTCAGCATCGTCTCCTTAATGTACCAGACAGCTATTAATCAGGAACGGGGAAAATTTCTGTGGATGAGGTCTAAACCGTACAGATGAGCTGGGTGAAAAAAATCTCTGCAGAGAGTAACATCCTTCACCCCTCTCCTGGTTTCCACCCAGTAGCCCTGCCGGTGAGTTCAGAGCAGGGGCAATCGAACCAGAAAGCAGGAGGTTGAGGTGGTTTCACGACCGTTGACCTGCTCAGTACAAAAGGCAGCAACTATGCTTCCCTTTCCCCACATCCCCTGAAAATGTCCGAAGTACAGGGGAAGAGAGTTCATGGAAACACATGGATGTGTGGGAGGCGGGAAACGTTTGGCAGTTGACAGAGGAGAGAATTTTAGTTTCAGAGAAAGGAGTGAGTGAGCAAGGGATTCTCCTAGGATTTGGGTATTACTGGGAAGCCTATCACCAGGAAGCCAATAAGAGGGCTTACGGGAACACACACTTGAGAGGTATGAGTTCTTATATATTACTTAATGTGTTTAGCCACCAACTTTTAGCCTGCCTGGCCAAATTATTCCACTGGATTGCAAAAATCAGTCTGTTTAGTTTGCTTTTGAATTAAAGCATTCAACTGCAATTCTACAGACCGATTAACAATGCACAGAAGGTTGTAGGAAGTCAGAGCATTAACAACAAAAAGGTTAATACACTCATAACAAAACATCCATACCACCACTGCTCTTGAAAGCCGGTCCTTATGAAAAAAACAACTGTGCCACAGCACTTGGAACAAGATTTACACCCAAAAAGGAGGCCAAGGAGCAAAGGCAGATAACCTCTCTAAGACAGGTTTTCACCAATGAAAGGACTAGAATTCCTAGGAACTAAAATGATGACAATTGTTAGATTAATTCATACTTAATAGTTTTTGCATGGCCAAATCTGTGACCTTTCTTCTCATTTTCTGTCTTAGCTTACTAGAATGAAACTGGCAAGTTCTCTGTTAATAGCTTGTTATAGATAACTACCACAATGTACTAGGGATTAATTGCAGAATTTATTACAGCTTGGAAAAATACTGATGCAGAAGTGCCTAACAATATCACTTTTTTTCTCCACTATTGCTAGGAAGCTGGAATTATTAGAAAGCTCCTATTTTATCAGTAATAATTAAGTTTTATGGAAATTCTTTATTGCTTTTTTCTCTTAGCAATATGTATCTCCTTTTCTGGTAAATACTATGTACTGAAAAGAAACTTGAAAAATCAATGTAATGAAAAACATTCAGATTGCAATCCTCAGTTGGTTACACATCCAGTACCTTACAATTAAACAACATGGCATGCTTTTGCTATATTACTTACTGGAGGACCCTTAGGTCCTGGTCTCCCTTTCTGTCCTTTTTGACCGTTAATGCCTTCTTGTCCCTAAAAAAAAAAAATGTACAAAAGAGCTCAGTGAATATACACAATCCATTAGTGCTGGGTTTTTTTTCCTTTTGTGAATAATAATAATAATGTTTACCTGAGGTCCTTTGTATCCTTGTTTTCCTTGCAAGCCATACTGACCAGGCTGTCCACGATTGCCCTGTTTTTAAATGACAATAAATCTTTGTCTTGTTATGGTTTTCTAATGTGATCTAACAGACAGTAACACGTTGGGATTTATTGTATTAAAAAGGTCTATTTTTTTTTTCTTTACATCTTCCTGCTATTCAGGAAGATGCTTCCTTGCTGCTTCCTTGCATTTACAGATGTCAAGAAAAATTCCAGAGGATCTATCTAACCAGTCTGATTTCAACACGTTGAACACTGCAGACCCAGAATGAACTAGTAATCAACACAGCGAAAACAATCCAAAGACAGTACTTCTGAAACCACACAGTGATGATGTTCTTGAAATAAAATCCTGTGTGCAAACAATATGTAAGGCACTAAAAATCATTTAATACTGTAGTCACCGGGAAAGACTTGCTGACCACTAAAAGCAGCACCTTCTGCTTTTGAAGGCCTAATGCTGAATATTGATACAAACAAATGAGAAAAGAAGCTTTATGTATCTAACAGTACTTGCATGCAAGCTATAAATACCTAAAATTTGCAGTTTTATCCATGCAATATTTGCAACATAATCCTGCAGGTGTTTTAGTGTAATAGCATGAGGCATACACATGGAAGTCCAGATGAGGCTGCTGATCAACTTAAAAAAATGTTTCTCAAACATATCTGTAGCAACTACTTCGAATTCTCTTTTTCAAAATTCTTGATTAAGCTCCTACGTGGAAAAGGGCAGACATAAGAAAAGACTAGTTCTTACCTCTGGTCCCCGTTGTCCCCTTTGTCCTGGTATTCCCTAAGACATGGTAAAACAAACAAACGTTGTAAGGCCAAGTAAGGCCAAGGTATCATCTGAATGCTGTTAAAAGTGGATAACTTGTTGCAATTACTTCATTAAAACTTTTCAGCTAAAAGATAAACAAATGCAAAGTGTATGCTTTTTTACAAAAAATGTATACTTACAAACATAGTGGTCTAGTTTTGGCCTCCAGTGCCATTATGAATGTCACTTAGGAAAAGGTATTTTTATTTAACAATAAGAGTATTGCTACTCACCAAATTAAATGTTGCTGTCAACAGTGCATGCAAGGCAGAGGCTAAAAAGTATTCTTCTACTAAATCAAGTCCAAGCAAGTTAAGAACTATTCTTCATTTTCATTGTGCACAAGCTTCCTCTATTAAAGGAACTTACCGGGTTGCCTACGCCTCCTGATGAGCCACGTGAGCCTTCTTGTCCTCTCTCACCCTGTACACAGAAAATTTAATTTCCTTAGCATCACTGCAATTTCTCATTTTTTCTTTTGTCCATTTTTGCATGTCAAATTTTTAAGACCGCCAAAAACTGTCTTGTGCGACTTCCCCATGACAACATTCTCTGTCAAAGTCTTTCAGTAAATAGCATTGAGCACCAAAATCAACCAGTTACACATCTCTGAATAAGCCCGGCTGATAGTACCATCTCAGAACTGGCAAATACCATTAGAGCTCTCAGAAAGATTCCTGCAGGTCCTTGTTAGGAGCACACAGCTGGGGGTTAGCGAGCTGGCAGATTCCTGGCTCTGCTCTTAGTCTGCTCTTTGATATTGGGCATGTTACTTCCTTTTTTTGTGCCTCAATTTCTTCCTTTGTTGCAGTGAGGATAATGACACAGACCGCTTGTGAGGGTGTACTCTTGCTGGAAAGCATTGTGCAAAAGGCAAGCATTGGTACTGCTGTATCACAGGAAAAAAAGGCTCACCCAGTCTTTTAACTCTCACTGAAAGCAGCGAGGGATTTACACCAGACCCTTTTTCTCAGGTCTGTCATCTGGGTGGCAAAATCTGTTTTCAGTTCACTCTAAGTGCAAGCGGGGCTTTTGCTTTTCCCTGGACATAGCTGAGCTTCCCCTGCAACTGATTTCAGGAGAAGGAAAGGAGAATATTCAGTTCTCTTGCCAACGGTCCAGGCATAGATCTTCGATGGATTTAGAAGCTATGCTGATATCTGAGGGATCTGTGAATATGGTTGTGCTTGTGAATCCAAACAGTTAAGACATATGTTCCTCTTCCAGAGAGGAGAAATAGGACTTTGCTATCTATACATAAGTTTCACATAAGTTCTGGTTGTGTTACTTGTGGATGCTGGTAAAGGCAGTGCTCTGTCTGTGGTAGTCTGTGTGTCTGACTGCACTGGTGTCCTCTGTGTGTGTAGATCTGTCTCTGGAATACAGGCCAAACCTGCAAACAGTAGCAGCAGCAGCGGCATCCATTGGACTGGGACAGAGAGAACTCCTAGATCTTAGTGTGCATTTGACTGGGCTTCAGTGATTGGGAAGGAGGAGTTCCCAGGTCCCGGAGCCCATGGGATTCAATGGCTAACATAGGGTCTTCTCTTAAAAGTGGAAGATTTAAATGATTTGCACATTGGAATCAAATCAGCCGTTTGCCATTGCCTTGCGGGTTTGATGTCGACAGTGGTACTCGTTCCTTTCCAGTGGTATTTCTGATCAAAAGCTTTTCAGACCTTTGTTAGCATCACATTTCATAAGTGGTAAGTTCCCATATGCTTGGCAAAGATAGATACATTCTAAATAGTACAGATAGGAAGAGGAAACTGTACAACTAGTAAGCAGATATCTTACAGAAATTCCACATATTTCAAAACAATTACCTCTTCCCCCTCTTCTCCTGGAAAGCCTCTTGCTCCTGTTATTGCATTGTTCAGTCCAGGGTTACCCTGGAAAAAAAAAGAAACACCTCCCAGTAAGAATGCTTATTCTTACAAAAGTTGAGATGTTAAATAAACAAGTCAGTCCTTACAGAATGCAGATGATTACTGTCAACTTTAGAAGGAGTTCAGTTTAGAGAGAACAGATCAAGGATTTGGTAGTACTAACTACTTAAAAACTGTAAAACATTCTTCTTTAGCAAAGCAACAGAGAGATTTACACATACGAAAGGTTAATAAAAAGCCTATATATTAGACATGCTACAGTGATTGTGATATAATGTGAACACACTGGAAGAACATCTCAGTTTTGCCCTGGTGCACAGGAGACTATGTATGAAGTCTTATCAGCCCAAACAAGAAGACAGTCAGCATCTAGAAAATAATGATGCATTTGAAAAAACACACAGGATCTCCTCGAAAACCCTTCTGGCCACGATCTCCAGGGGGTCCTCTTGGTCCTGGACTTCCCTGAAAGCAGAACATATCTCAGTAAGAACCTGAAACACTACTTTCATGCAGGAATTGTCAAGAGATACATCCAAGTTCTAACCTTTCAACGTTCATTTTTAAATAGACTCACTCACAGTCTCTTCCCCAATTCCACTCCCAACAAACCCAGAAACTTGGGGGTTCTGGGACAGCAAGCAATATAGAAACAGGCACTGTGCTCAACATTTTGGTTTTGGGTTTTTTTTGTTTTTTTTTTTTTAAACTAAGGAATAAATTCAAAATACTTATTGCAACTAAACAGAAATTATTCCAAATATCAAAGAACTTTGTTTGTAGACTACATCATTGAAAGGTGGATGCTAACATATATTTCATGTTTTGAATGTAATGGTGCCTTATCTGTGAATAACTAGAGTCTTCTGAGTAGCAATCAGCCCTGTGCCTCCTTGGGCACCTGTATAAGGGCAGAAAGGGCAAGACAGTTTTTTTCTGGAAGCGAGGCACCAAGCAGTTATTTGAGAATATTGTTTTCCACACTTGAAACAGGTATCCAGCTGCTGCTCCTGCAAGCTCAAACTCTTGATGCGCAGATCTGCATGGTGGCTACCCACCAGCCTGCCATCCCTAATAGCAGGCATTGAATTGTGGAGGCTAAACTGTAACTGATTGCCTGAACCTTGGTTCCCACTGAGGATTGGTTTTGTCACATGGACCAAGCCAAAACGTTCAGTGTCTGCAGTTAGCCATTCTACAAATGGTGTCTCATCAGTGAAAAGACAGATGGTCAATTCTCCAACCGTCTACTGAAGCTGACACAAGGCAATATCTCTTTTTGCCACTTGGAGTCCTAAGTTACACCTTGTTTCAGACTGCAAGATAACTGGAAAGGCAACAGGGCTGCTCCATGCTTTATGAAAAACAAGTTATCTGATGTTGGCAAACACAGCTAATAAAAAAATCTCGTCTCGTGTATGTGAACCTGCCAGGGTACTGCAGAGGTAGGAGGCTTCATATCTATCTTTAGCCAAATAAAAATTAGTCGTATGCAGATATTACTTGATCCCTCAATAACTATGAGAAAAAGCCACCTAGAAGACTATAAGGAACAGATCTAATTGTTCTTCAAATTCTCTTAAACAGAAACACCTTACAGGCAACTATTTTCTGGGTATATACCCTATTTACAAAAATACCCAGGCATCAGTAGTTTACTCTTCTTCAGATGCTGGAAGTCCTATAATAACTCTCCTGATAGGAATTCAAACAAAAAATGTGCAAATAATTTGTAGTAAAAGGTCTACTCCTTGTGCTTGAGAGTTTATTAAAGACATTTCTCACAGGGACAGTTTCATGAAATAGCCATACTATTGTTCTTAAATCCAAACCCTGACCAATAAAGGATAACAAAATGTTACCGTATATCCAATGTCACCCTTTTCTCCTTTCTTTCCAGGAAACCCAGGAGCTCCCTTTAAGATAAAATATGGTATATTAATTCACTTTTATCACTCGGGACCTTTGAGATCAAGAAGGCAAAAAAAAGAAAATAATGTACCTCTTCGCCTCTAATTCCATCAGTCCCATCTTCCCCACTGTCACCCTGAAATAATATAAATGTGCATGAATTTTTTGCACAAACAACCAGTGCACATTTATGAAGCCCAGCAAGAATAGGGTGACATAGACCAAGATTAAAAAAAAATACCAAAAAAACCCAACCAAAAAACAGCAGAGAAACTAAACACAGGAATTGATGCTTGAAGTTCCATTTCTCACATGTTCCCTAGGCATAACCATAAACTAGCACTGCAGCAGACATCTGCAAAGCAGCCTAAAAAAAGTAGCATTGACTTAACACCCACTGACATCTCTGCAAAACTCTCAAAATCTCTGTTTAGTGCAGGACAAGGCCCTAAAGAATACTGCATTCACAAACTCAGACTAGAGTCATACTGTACCTTTTCTCCCAGAAATCCTCGATATCCCTGAAAAGACAAAAGGTGGCAAAAGTTAGGAAAAAATGTAATAAAAACATTGAAGGACTATTCTAAATCACAATGAAACAGTATTTTCAGAATTTTTGTTTAACCTTTAAACCCCTTTTGCCTGGACATCCCATGTTGCCTTGTCGTCCTTGTGGTCCAGGTGGTCCTCTTGAGCCCTGCAGGACAGAAAAGAAGAATCCAATTGTTTAAATTTATGTGAGGTTTACACAAGCTCGCAGCTAATTTATCTGGTAGCGAGATCTGGTCCTGTAGTCCTCGAGAGCCTTCTTTTCAAGAACTGTAGCCCCAGTAAAGTCCCTGGTTGACTGCGCATTAAATAGGTTGCAACAATAGAGAAATGTGCAACATCCGCATAATTCAGTGACCTTATAGGAAAGATCAAATATATCAGCAGTATCCTAGAAAATGTTAAATTATTTTTAATCTCCCTTGCTATAATTTTGACTTCTTTTGGGAGCAAACAAATGTATCCAGCAATCTGAGAGATGGTTATAGCCTTGCAGTACACTTCCCAGTCTCTTTCCCTTTCATGTTTTTTGTTTCAGCAACCTACCAGCATCAAAAAATATTACACCTGGTTAAATCAAGAGGATATGGTTTGGATGGCCTTCAAAAAACACATCTAACTTGGATACAACCAAAAATATCTAAAAATGGATGCCTAGATCAAAGATCTGGTCTTGACTGGCCAGAACGGGCTTATAAACAGTTCCTTCTGCAGAAAATTATTGGTTTTGTCTCCAGTTGTTGGTTTTTTGGTTGTTTTTTTTTTTAGTTTCCTCATACAAGACTGTTTTTGATTTTTCAATAACAACTTAGGAAACCACAAACAAAAAAATGAGGAAAACAAAAAACCCCACTTTTTGTAGAAGTCTTCTACAGGAATAAAAATAAGTTCCCAAATAGTTTTGCTAAGTAGGCACCCACCCAGCCACATACATAAGCTATTCGGGTTGTCATAATTACATTACATCCCGAGAAACGCTACTGAAAATTTTATGATCTTGTCTCTGTTTTAGTCAAGCGATGTGAGGGAGTTCTCACCTCGAAAGGTAACAGAGCTTTGTAAGTTCGCTATCCAGCTAGTTTAGAGGCTTTTTCCCACCCTCCACCCCATTCAACAGTTTTAGTTTTCACAATCACAGGTTTTTGAAGTGTTAAAACTTACTGGTGCTCCTTCATCTCCAGGATATCCCCGGTTGCCTTTAACACCATTGGGTCCCTGAAGTTAAAAGATGAGACAGAATGCTGTAATACTTGGTTGATTTCAGAAACAGTTGGGGAATTCGGGCAAAACTAAATGGGGGTATATATTGTTCTTTACATATTCTGTCCCTCTGCTTACTCTGGGCTTCAAATACTGCTGAAAACTTAAATAACAACTTCTTTCCTGATTATTTTTCTCCTAATATTTCCCCTAATGTTACTAACAGTTTCCATCATCAATAATGCATTATTTGTCCCGCATTTGAATGTGAAGGTGACCCATTGTTTTTATTAGATGCTCCAGGGTGAACAATTTTCTTTCACTGCAGGCCCCAGGAAAAGTTTTTCTAAAGTTTTAAAGTGTCTCCAGCAACTAACTCAACATTTCAAGACAACACTGAGATATACCTTAATTACTGATTCTTTAAAAGCTGGCAGAAAAAAACCCCAAACCTTGTACAAGATTCATAATGTCATATGTAAATGCTTATTTTGTATTTTTATGAAGAATGTTTCATTGGTTTGGGTAGAAAACAAGCGTCATTAGCTACTTCTGCTTCAAATAGTTTCTTCTTGAATGTCCTTTGTATCAATAGTAGTTAATCAATTGCTCTTCATCTTTGCTGGTGAGAGGGGTTGAACTAGATAATCTTCAAAGGTCCCTTCCAACCCAAACCATTCTATGATTGTATGATTGGAGCTTCTCCACACTGGCATGAGATCAATTGCTTTAATGGCTCCACATTTGTCAGTCTGGACGAGCAAGAAAGTATGTTGAGGAAGACCAAAGAGCAACTGTCACCCACAGGATAAAACATGCCTTCTCCAAGCCATTACTTTTGACATATGCCAAACTAAGGATTTGATCTGAGAGAGTCTGATCTCTGCCCTTGTAAGAAAGGACTGTACTTTAAAAAATAAGCCCCAAATAAATGTTAGCCAGGAAATACTTCTGAATAGGTATGGCAGAGATTTTAGAGCTTCTACGTAGAGTCCTTCCTTGCGTAGTCCAGGCAGATTTTTAGAAGTTGATCTCTTTTCAGACTTTATTCCCTATAACCACAAACCTTAGAAAATGTCTTAATGTTTCTGATTTAACATTGTTCTTTCATATTATTTTTTATTCTAGTCCAATTATTTTTGAAGGAGTTCATGTAACATATCCTTATAGAAGAGTTGCGAGTGCACTGTTCACCCTGGTTTGGAGCCCAGGAGGAAACAGGGATACTAGTAAACAAATAAGTTGTGGGGATAGTATTTTAAAATGTCTATCATTTATGAGAACTGTTTTCGGAGAGATATGATCAGCAAAACAAACAACTCCGAATCCAATGTGGGCATTTCCATTGTCCTATGATTCCACACAGATGAAAGCTGCACTAGAAACAGCTGTCCTGGACTTTGAGTCTCAACACAGGCTTAATAAGTGCTCCTAATATTTCAGTATTAAGTGACCCTCGTATAGCACAGAGGATAAGAGAGAACATGCTTTCAATCTCTCATTCCCCTTCCTCTGTGCCAAAAATATTCATAGGCCAAAAAGCTTCTACCTGAATTCAGAGGCCTCTTTTGCAAGAAGGCAAGCAGGTCAAGGGAGGTCATCCTCCCCCTCTACTCTGCCCTGGTGAGGCCACATCTGGAGTATTGTGTCCAGTTCTGGGCTCCCTGGTTCAAGAAGGCCAGGGAACTGCTGGAGAGGGTCCAGCAAAGGGCTACAAAGATGATTAGGGGATTAGAACATCTCTCTTATGAGGAAAGACTGAGGGACTTGGGTCTTTTTAGTCTAGAGAAAAGAAGACTGAGTGGGGATCTTATCAATACCTATAAATACTTAAAGGGACGGTGCCAGGTAGATGAGAACGGTCTTTTTTTCAGTGGTGCCCAGTGATTGAACAAGAGGTAACGGGCACAAACTTGACAATAGGAAGCTCCATCTAAACATGAGGAGGGACTTATTTACTTTGAGGGTGGCAGAGCACTGGAACAGGCTGCCCAGAGAGGTTGTGGAGTCTCCCACTCTGGAGACATTCAAAACCCGCCTGGATGTCGTCCTGTGCAACCTGCTGTAGGTGACCCTGCTCTGGCAGGGGGGTTGGACTAGATGAGCTCCAGAGGTCCCTTCCAACCCTGACCATTCTATGACTCTGTGATTCTATAATGTTCAGAGAGTGAAAATCTAGCCTGGCACAACAGTCATTATATTGAATTCTGAGGTAAGGCTTTGTGTGAGGAGCTGTTTTCTTCTGTGTGCCGAGAGTATGCTGCCAGGTGGGAGAAGCTGCTGACCCTGGCACAATATTTTGTGAGAGCTTTTCGGAAAGTGAAAAGCCTTCACATATACTCTCTCTCCTGAGAGAGAGAAAGCTAAAAAGACAGAGTGTTTGATCCCCCAAATGTTACCCCACTTAGTCATCACCACTGCAAAATGCTACCCTGCAAGGGGTTCCTTTGTTCTTTGTCTTTTGGAACAGCAAAGTTTGCTCTGGTTGTGAACTGAGGCTGCGAAGGAGCACTTTCATCTACGGTCACTCAGTTTCCTGCAAAAACTCATAGCATTAAACAAAATACCAGATCACAGATGCCATGCTGGCAGGTGACAGAGGTTGTGGTTTGCCCTGGCAAGGCAGGAACCCACCATCTGGCCTGGCAGAGCATTAGAAATAGCAGCAGGGCATAGCTGTCCTGTGAGTGCACCTGCAAACCTGCCTTGGACTTCGCTTAATGTTTATAATGAAAGGACGAAGGGCAGAAGAGATGCTGTGCAGGGGACAAGATGATAAGCGTGAAAAGACTGAAGGGAGTTCTTTAACTCTGGAAAAGCAGAGAAGAGCTAGAGAACAAAATAAAGCTATGGCTGCTCAAAAAATACATGTGAACTAATACTATATAAGCTTGAGCTGCTCATTTTGTCATCTTATGGAGGCAGAAAATCTGAAGCCTCCAGCAGGGGTGTTGATGTCTGGCTGAAACATACAGGTGAGAAGCAACACCCATTATTGAGTGACCACACTCAATGTTTGTCCACAGGGACATTGGGCCTGTATATAAAGTAATGTTTCATTTATATAGGGGACGTTCTTCTACCATATTTGCACTCCTGATGGTTTGAAAAAGTATATTCTTTAAGTACCCACATGATAGAGCATGTTTTTAGTTAGAATTAATGCACATATTTGACAGAACTCTCAACTATTACAGAAGCTGTCAAAATAAGTTACTTAAAATTGAATAGAATTAAATGTTACACTACTGAACTACAGTACAGGATTTTCCACTATTTCTTAACTACATCAAAGGAAAAGAATACAAGAAAAGTCACACATGTCTGAGGTTTAGGAGGGTTCTGTTGCATTCCTTAACTGGACATCTAGTTAGTAAAAAACAATAAAAATCAAAAGACAAACAATTTCATTCAAAGTATTTTTTGCTTGTTTGTACGGATTAACTTTTAATTCCCTAGCCTATAGCATTTCACTGGCATCCTTCCATTGACTTTATTGGAAATCTCTACTATTGAAATGAAATGCAGTAAGATTTTGGTTCTTTATGGAACTCCTGCAGAAAGAACCAATTGCTACCCTAAGTTGTTGCAAGTCTCTTAAATAATGCAGTCATTAGAAACACAAGCAGTCATTAGGAACTTCCTGACGGCTCTGAAGAGAGGTCTCTGAAAGACATACATTTTGGGGAAAAGCAAGCAAGTTGCTGAGCAAAACCAGTATTAGAATCTTTAGATAAGCTCATCAATTATGAAATGTTCTCCAACCTCCATACTACTCATAACTAATGACTGATTACTTCTCCTGCATTGTTAGACAGAGGATATATTGTCATTTCAGAAGATATACCACAATCATGCCATAAAACATAGGTAGGCAAACATCTTTACGTCATTATTTACAACTCAAACTTAGCAATACAAAGCTAGGATGTATTCTTACCTTTATCCCTTGTGCTCCCACACCTCCGATTTCACCTTCTTCCCCAGTACATTTGCAAGACAAACAGCAGCAGGTCCTCTCAGCAATATTGTTCTTAAAAAGAAGAAGTTACTGCTGATGAAAATGTACTTTCCAAAAATTTGCTCTTGGCTCTGCTCCTGTTCTTGCCAGAAGCACTCACCATAAGAATAGAAGTGGACTCTATGCTCTATTAATAACATGACTCTTTTGTTAGACATATTTACCAAACTTGATACTTATAGTCTGATTGTACAGTTCTTTTACCCAAGATCTTACTGTGTACATTGGTTCTTTATCAAATAACTTACCAAGAACTTGGATAGCCTGCTAGCGATATCTGTCATGCCAATATCTAATTGAGTTCCATATCCAAATCCTTTTCCAAACTCAATGGATTGGAGGTTTTGAATATTGGAGGCTCCTTCCAGAGCAACAGTGATAAGACCATCCAAACCTAATTATAATAAATATGAAAATAAATATAAGTTCCACTGAAAAATGGTTTCTGTACCTTATCTATACATGCATCATGTGATATGATATATCCCATGCATCAGGTGAATTATACCTACCAGCTGTAAAGGTGCACTTTTGATGGCATACAATTCTGTGAGTGATTCAAATGAGGTGCTAGTGACAATGAAGAGCCAATAAAAGGCTCAACATAAAAATCTTCCTATATGAGTAATGGTTAATGATTCAAGATCACATGGTTGTTTTGGGTGGCAACATAAATAATCACTTAATCACTTAGCTCTTAGGGAAAACAGAAGTTTTAGGTTGCATTTCTTTTTACATTAAATAGTAACAAATATTGGTGGCTCCAAGTCATCATTCCTTCTGCTACAACAATAGATCTAAAGCTGAGGCAGCCATCAGAGAAATTACAATCTGAATTCTCTGTTTCTCCAGCCCAGTTTTACTGTAAGAATGCATGTCTTTTCATTGATCTAGAATGACACCAGTGTGAAATTAGAATAAGCCTGTGGCCACAAGACATTTCCTGAGGTTGCAAAGCAAGAGGCAAAGAGATATCCTATGCAGTTATGTCCTAAAGTGCTCCCCTTGGACTCAGATCATTCAGAGAAACAACAGAGAAAAGTCTGTTTCCTTCTGTAAGGGAAAAAAAGCACTGTGAGACAACAATTCAGTCGAAAATGCAGTTATATTGCGATTCCAGGGTGAGACTTGGGGAAGGAACCAAATGCACAGAGGAGTACGCTGGTCACAGCAATAGCCACAAGCAGTATTTTCCCAGGTTTCTGGCTTGGTCCTGAGTCCCTTTTATACAGTTACACAACACAACTGGCAATATCAGCAGATTCAAATCCAAACAAACTGAATTTACTTTGTTCCCTAAATCTAGCAGACAGACTCCTGACTCACTTGAACAGAGATGAGAGCAGTCTTTAGCTGAATGATGCTGCACAGCCCCAGCAAATGAAAGTACAAAACAACAGAAACAAACAAAAGACACCCAAACCTAAGACCAAAGATATTTTAAAATGTATTTTAAAACTCAATCCCAAATTACGCTTCTACACCTAATTTACTTATTGACACAGGACAACTGACCAACAATACACAGCACTTCAAGAAAAACAGTCTTTGGTTCAGCTGAGCGAGCTGTTAGGCATATCTATCTTCTCATCTTTCCCATGCGGCTGCCATCGTGTCAAAAGAGACTCATGTTCTCCCCATTATTACTGCTCTGCAGTTAATAGTATCTTTGCTAAAAGGACTGTTATGCTCTGTATTATTGCCTGCGCTTGTCATCCTTGTACTCCACTCTCACCACTTGCCTACTTTTCAGAACAGGGAATTCTTTGCAAGGTTGTTGTTGTGAAAAGAGAGAGACAATAGACATGAGACAGCAGATGTCTGTATGGGATTAGGGACAAGCACACACCAAAGGTACTGGTACCAGTTGAGAAGCCCTTCCATCTATCTTTAGCCAATCTAGCCCTTTCATGTCCAGTTCTGTTTTTCACTGTTTCTTGCATGCACCCATCAGAAGGGCTTAGCCTGTGGCAGCTTCTCCATTCCTCCTGCCCCACCTCTCTGACCCTGGGCTCTAAAATCAGGTGCTGTTGCAGATACTGAAGCCTACAGGGCAGGGGGGAAGACAACTACTCAATCTATCTTCTCCCCACTCTGCTAGGTTTTTGGGTGATAACAGATACTGAGGACAAGGCAGCATGACTGGTGAAACACAACAGACACCTGTGGCTGTGGGAAAGTTAAACATTGTAAGAAAGATTGTTTCAGATCATAAAATCTCTAAATGGGGAAGCCATCCCAAAGAAGCATTATTGTTTACTTAGCCCTGTTACTAGGTGTTTTCTGAAACATCCACTACTGGCCTCAAAGATAAGGGCCAAGCTAGGAGGACAGTCTCATCTGGCATTGTCAATCTCACTTCAATGGAAATGTTCTGATTTATATTGACTGAGCATCTGAGACTGTAACTCCTTTTATTTGCTGCTAATCTCCCTCTCCTCTTTCTGCAGAAAAAATTAAATACCTCTTCTCACCCCATTGCTAGGCCACCTGAGAAATCAAATATTCTGACTTTTCTAAAATAGATACCTTTCTTTTTAAGTTCTTCAGATTTTTGTTCAAGTGCCTCTAAGTCATCATCCACACCATCTGAAAACACAAGCAATACCTACAAAGACATAAAAGAGACAATTTCAATCACACAGAAGCAAAGAACAATTGTATTTCAATCTTTCTTACACAATTTTGACCAAAGGATTTTGCCTAAGTCATCACATTACCTTTTGTCGGGTCTCATCTCTTTTCTGAAACGTTTCCCAGAGTGACTGCAAGAGCTCAACATTAAGTTGGGATGGTGTCTTGATCACAGCATTTGACAGGTTATGCCAGATAGATTCACTGTCAATGTAGAACTTTGCAGATATCGGAGTAACAGTATTCTTCACTTGAACAGCCACACTGCTCTGTGTCTTGGACCCAACATTGCAGCTCACACCCCTTAGTGACAGGAGGGCTTGCAAAATCTCAGGGAAATGCTTTTCCAGTTTGGTCTGTCCATGAAATAAGTGGTGGCCTTCCCTCTGTGATGAGATGTCAAATCCCACAGTGATATCCACAAAGCAAGCCACTGTTGGGAAAATCATAAATAAATGCATCAAAAAATTTTCATTTCATGTAAAGAAAAACAGAAGAGAAAGAA
Organism: Anarhynchus alexandrinus; assembly: GCA_008711295.1. NCBI lineage: Eukaryota > Metazoa > Chordata > Aves > Charadriiformes > Charadriidae > Anarhynchus > Anarhynchus alexandrinus. The sequence continues at coordinate 4,373,768 of VUYV01000059.1, forward strand.
CACAACAAGGGGAGACCAATGCACATGAGCTAAGTAGGCAGGAACTGCTGGAATCTGTCATCTCCAAGCCTCAGGTAGATTATCTAAAATGAATCATTAGGTCTCTAATTCATTTAGAGCCATATTCATCTTAAACCCACTCAGACAAATTATAATTTCTAGAGAAAGCTGTTAAAAAGCCCTAAATGCCTTTAACTGAAAATGTGTTCTGTAATTATGCTTATATCACAAATCTGAGAGCCCATCTTTCTTAATAGCAATATCAGCATCAGTTTCAGAAATTATTTCACTGGAGGTATGTCTCAGTTTTTGTCCCTTCCTTTCTCTTATTCCCCAGCTACTGGCAATTAAGCAGGTATCATTTAGGAGATCAAAGGGCTGTTTGTTTTTAACATGTTGTGCTGCAGAGTTAACACATAACTGCTGTAGTATTCTCACTACTTTAAAACAAATGCTATGCCTAATGTTTAAGACTTGGGTCAGTACCAAATCACTTCCCTCCTTTGCTCCTCATTATGCTTTTTACCTGTCCTTGCACATTTGTTGTGGCATGGGCAGCTCTGCACAATTAGCAGACAGATCAGGGGCCCCCAACCCTCAATATGCATTTTAGCATAATGTCTCACTGCATGTGAGGTAATGGGAAAACCAGTAGCAAAAGGAAAGCACATGCCAGAAAATGAGAAGTACTGCCACCGTGTCACTTGTGTAATTAGACGTGAGGTCACTCTAATCTGTAGTATGACTGAGTCACTGCATGAGTATTCTGTGAGATTAATGTCTTTCTCATATTATTTCTCTCTGTAACTCAGGAGAAGAGAAAATACACATTTATAAAAATTACACCTATTGCTAGTAGTACTTTATTTCTACTCTGCAATAGTTGTAACTGCTTCAAATTTTCTCAAATCAGTGTTTGGATGATATGGCATCACAGTTGCTGTTAACCCAGAAGCCAAACCTATTTGAAAGTGCTAAAGCTGTACTTTGAATAAGGAAGCAGATGAAAATTATATACTCTAAAGTTCAGACAGAAGTTTAAACAATTAAAACTAAAATCTTCAAGCCTGGGTTGTGTGATCTGAATCCATCAGCTCAAATTTGCAGAAATGAGAACATAAGTACATGGATAAGTTAATGAGGAGTACAGTAGGGTGTGAGCTTGCAGAAAACTTACTAGATTCAGAGTAACTGTTCACACGTGTCTTTTTACCCTCCCTGAAGGGGAGAAAATGGCAACTACGTTATGTACCAAGAAGGAGAGTATTTGCATGGGCAGCAAGAGAGAAGCTAACACAATGCAAACTGACAAAGGTGGTTATTTATTCGTCAGCTCATATCCTTTAGTCTATGGAGGGAGCAAAGAGAAAACGTCGTCATTTCTTTCAGCAATTTTAGAGAGACTCTATGTAGCTAATTTATTCCACAGAGACCATTATCTTCATGTGAGTCTGAAGAATTTTTCTATTCTGTTTTCAGAGTGTTACAGAAGATCAACCAAATGTTTTCTAAAGAACCACTCTAACTGGGAAGCATACTTTAGCACACGCAGATCTTAGAACGGTTTGGTTCACGGATGTTTACCTTTTCTATCATCCTCACAAATAACATCAACCAGTCTTTTCTTTATGGTCTTCAAGTTAGAAAAATCATCAACGACGTATTTCCTACTTGGTGATCCAGTTATCTGTGTTAGCTGGGAGTGATCAACATTCCCCACGCCTATGGCATATATATCAACACCTTTCTTCCTCAGGCTTTCTGCTGCTCTTGCAGCTCTACTGGTTGTTCGTCCAGCAACGATTACCACTAAAATCTGTTGGGCATTTTCATGTATTCTGCTACCCTTTTCTGGTTGGAAGCCGAGTTTCACTTTCTCAAGTGCATTTTCAATATTTATTTTGTGTCCTTGAATTTGTTTGATGCTTTGAATTTTAAATTCTAGTTCTGATCTGTTTGGAAAAAAGCCTAAGTTGAACTCTTCTTTATAGACACCACCATACAGTGCAAGGCCAATTTTGGTATTTTGAGCAATAACAGCCGGACCAATTACACTTGTCACAAAGTCCATCGTTATCCTTAAGTTTTCTTCATCTATGTTTCTGGAACCGTCCACCAGGAAAATAACATCTGCTTTCTTTGGACAGTCTGCAGAAGATAAAGGAAAATATATCATTAATAAAGTACAGAATTCCATGTCTACCATTAGTAATCATGCCTCTACCTCCCATATCCTACTAGTGATATTGACAAAAACCCCCAACAAATAGATCTACAAAAAGAAAGTTAAGCACATAAAATGTAATGTACATGGAAATTCAGACGTTTAGTCCCAGAACACAAAATGTACTCCTGTAAGCATGTATGTTGCAGAAAACCATAGGTATGTTTCCCTCCTATCTACTGAACAAACAAAGTTATATTGGCCTAACCGAATGTCCACAGGGCAAAGGCCCATTTCATCTCAGCATCATGCAAATGCCTAAAGAGGTCAGGTGACCCACACACCAAAAATGCCCATTTCTCTCCATGCTTCTTAGAAAGGGAAACTACAGTGACCAGACATGACAGGTGTAGACAGCTAACACTAAGTAGGATAAACCACATCCTATATGTGTATATACAAAATTAAGACTCTTCAGGATTCACAGATGAGGTGCCTCCCCTGTCCAAGAACTAAAGCATGCTAACCATAGCCCAGAAGGACCAACTTCAAATACAGCCCAGCAGCCATAGCTACTTTCATTTAGAAAGATGGCAGAAGGAGAAGGTAGGAAAGAGTAGCCACTACAAGAGCTGAAGCGAACAAGCAGGAAACAGAGATGATTGTAATTTAAATCACATTAATAAGAACAGACTATGTTGTCTGTATCGATCTCATAGATGCCTTTGCAAGACTTTTCTTCAAACAGTTGTAAGGGAAGAGGAAGTTGAACACAACAGCCAATAGTGAGTATACCTCAGTATTACCTGGTACTGACATATCACACATATTATTTGTTATGTTTGCAGTTAAGTTCTTAAGTCCTTCAAAGGTATCCACATAGAAACATTTGTCCTCTGATCCAGCCATTGTCAAAAGCTCAGCTCGATTTGCTCCTTCTACTCCAACTGCATAGATGGTAACTCCTTTGTTCCTTAATCTCTGGGCCACATCATCCAGCATCTCTTCATCGTGGGATTCCCCATCAGTTATCACTATCAGCACCTGGGGAACTCCTTTGCTCTTGCGGCTGCCATGTTTTTCACTGAAGAACATTTCTGAATGGTCCAGTGCCTTTGCTGTGTAAGTTGTTTGGCCTAGAGGGTCATCTCTCTGGATAGCCTCAGTAATATCCAGTTTTGTAGTATGCTCATTGAGGTAGAAGAGCACTACAGGTTCATCAGAATATTTCAGTGCTCCAAACTGAACTCCATCTGGGCCGACATTAGACTGTTTCACCAGGGTAATCATGAAGTCTTTCATGGCCTGGTATTGTAAGGAGCTTATGCTTCCAGAGCTGTCCATAACAAACACAATGTCTAAACGTTCCACTCTTCTGCATTCTGTAACAGCAAATTGAGAAAAGTGAAAATTTCACGTGTAAAATTATGCAGAATCTTACTGATTATTATAACTCAAGTCCGTTTCTCAGAGTTCTATGCAATGTCTATATAGTTCTGCTATCTGAACGGAGTTTGCACAGATAACTGTCTTGTTACTATCAATAAGTTGCACATATGACACAGAGTCTTGTTGCTTCTGAGACTGTTCAGTGATTCCTGTAATCAGAGCATGATTCCAGTAATCAGAGCAGAATTAGAATAAACTAAATGATTTCTTAGTTATCAAAAACACTATCCTTTTGCTCTAGACATCACAGTACAGGGCTTATAGAGCAAACAGTAATTGTCATATTTCAGTTGATATTGTGGAAATATTTCTATTAGCTTAAAATATATAAAGCTATCCTTCCACAGGATATGAGTATTAACTGAAACTTTCCTCCCTTTTGCATACAGCACTTTTTGTCAGTTCATACTTAACATCTAGCAGAAAAAACCCAAATGTTTATTTCATATCTGAATTAAACATAGCAGCGGGTTTGCCTCCTACAGTCTTAGTGTTGTAAATTATTGCTTTGAAGAGCTGGGCTAACACCCTTCCTCCAGCTTACTCCCTGGTGGGAGAACTGTCTGGTCCATCTGAAGGGCAGTATTCTCCCAGTTTCAGACATACAGAGCAGCACAGATGATAGCTGGTGACCCATTATATTTCAAGCTTCCCTCTTGACATCTGATCTTTCTCACTACATAAGCTACTGATGCCTTTTCCAGAACTGCCGAGAAGAAAAAATGACACTTAGCATCTTGGCTAATAGTAGTAGTGTTTAAAAACTCTCCTTAGTTGCAAGTTCTGTATTGCAGTAGAGCAAAGACATAGCCATGTGTCTGAACACTGACTGTTTGGACCTCTTAGGACTCCGAATAAATCACCCTCGCATGCCCTACACCTTGCTCTTCTCCCCACTGTCCCACTGCCTCTCATCCCTAGGTGAAGAAAGGGAGTTTTGAAAGCTCAGAAACTGGATGTTGGGTATAATTCAGTACTGAACTCAACAGTCAACCCCACCTCTTTTAAATGAGAGCAATTTCCACGACTGAGGCAGCAACTGTGAATCCAAGCTACTCTATATGCTACCTTCCTATAGCAGAGAGAGATCAGAAAGTACACACCCTTTAAGATCTTTTGCGCTGTCACAGCAACACAGTATGCCTTTGTGCAACTGAGTCAGACAATGCATAGCTGCTACTCAAGTGTTTTTTAAAATCCTATCTCATGTTTGCAAGCATGGCTGACATCCACGAGAGCCCACGGCAGCAGGACATCCCATCTGCTTCTTTTTGCAGCCTGATTGCTTTCCCCATTTACACCCTCAGCTAAAGGTATCATCCCAAGAAAAAACAATCCAGTTCACTTAGTAGGCCAGGTCCGTATAAGGTCTGTATAAAGATTATAAATACTGTGTGCAAGCTTGCCTGCCAGTGTGGTTTAATATGACTATATTAATTTAATCCGCGGGAGGGGTAGGGGTGGGGGGGAGTGGGGTGGAATAATCAAAGAAGAGAATGGTATAAATTCTTAACTGGTTTTGTCCAGAAAGGGCAACATTTGGGAACACAGAAGAATAAGAAATTTCAAGGGGGATCACAAATGTACTCTTGCCAAAGACACTGATTGCCTCTGGCCTCAGAGAACTGCATCCAGTGACTGTGTGGGCCCTTCTGACACTGCTACTCAGAAAAAAATGAGACTGAGTCATCAGAAGCTCCCTTTCTGGCCCCGGTGTTAAGTCCACAGAAATAGCAGCTAAAAGGCGTGCAGAATGAGATGACAGTTAGACTTCAAAGGAAGGAGTGAGTGAAGCCTTTTCTCTGTAAGCTTTTTTCGCCCTATGTAAAGACCCATACTTTTCCAGGTAGGTGTCTAACCTCATACACCCAAGGGAAAGAATCAGAAGCACCTGCGTTCAGCTAGACCTCCTGGGTGTGAACAGAGTGGTCAGAGCCCTGTGACCCAGAGTGGTACCCTAGGAGACCTGTGAAGTGCCCGCCTCAGAGACAGAGCAATGGGAAGCAAAGAACTCACATGGGACAAACTAATACTAGGACAGAGAGGCAGCCAGCTCTGGGACTGTGACACTTGATCATAACAAGTTCAGAACAAAACCCCTGTGATTGCTCATGCATTAATAAATCACTGAAGGTTACCATACTTACCATCATCTGGAGGTCTACTGCATATGTCAAAAACGAGGTCGCTTTTTAGCTGGTTTAGAATATCAAAATTCTCAACATAGAATACCATCTCACGCTTCCCACTAATCTCCTCAAGCTGAGTTTTGTTTGCATTAAAAACTCCAACAGAGTAGATATTAACGCCTTTATCTCGCAGTACTGTGGCAGGGGCTTTAACTTCATCTTGCGATTTCCCATCTGTGATCAGGATGAGAACTTTTTTAACTGCATGACGTGAACCACTACTGGCTTGAAAGTATTTAAGCATGAACTTCAGTGCTTCTCCTGTCAGTGTGGTGGAATGAAGGGGAGATAGCCTATCAATAGCACTGAGAACATCTCTTTTGGTGGAGTAGCTGTTGAGCTTGAACTCTTCCTTTGGTTCGCGGCTAAATTGGACAACACCAATCTGCACTCTGTCTGCACCAACATCTGTTCTGTCCACCAGCCCTCTCATGAAGTTTTTCATTTTCTGAAAATTCTCATTTCCAATACTTTTAGAACTGTCCACTAGAAACATGACGTCAGCTTTCATTTCTTTGCAGGCTGTCAAGGAAAAAAAGATTTTTAAGCTTGGTGGTTTTTACATTTTTTTTTGAGAAAAAACAAAGAGGTTAAACAGACAGAATAACTCCAGAAACACAAAAGAAAGAACAAAATTCAGCATAAGCCTGTTCAAACTCCAGATTTTATTAGTTCATTGATAAGTTACGACTGCAACTAAAATACTTTACCCCCTCAGATCTGAACAAGGGCATTATTAACTTCATCAGTTGCATTTTGATCAGTCAGGATTAAATCACAGCCAAACAACTGAAGCAGCATCTTAAGATCAGCAAGGAATTTCTAAAATAAAAATCTAAAGCCTGTTGCTGGTCAAGTTTTGGAGCCTGAGAAACCTGAAAATTTTCTCTTAATTTCAGTGAGGTAGGAAACAGCAACTTGTTTTACAGAAAGAGGTGACCCAAACGGTACAGACAGCTTGCACACTGGTGGGTCACATTTAAGCACATTTTTTCATTAATGTTTTATAGGGTTGTAGGTAATAAAGCGGGGATGGAGGTATTAGTGCAACACAATCTTTGCTTGTTTCCTGGTGAATGCTACTGTTTAGAGAATACTTACTTCTACATCATTACTTTAAATTGTAAAACTATCTTATTTTGACTTCCACACATCTCAATTCTAGAATTCTATCTGAGGGATATGCTGTACCTATCTATTCCTGAGAAAAGAGACTGGCTTGCTTGAGGTAAGGAAAACAGCAGGCTCAATAGCCAGCTTTAAGAAAGATATGCTCAAAATTAGATACATTCACTGACCTAGTTGTTCTACAGCGATATGTGATTTTGGGTGCCTTTGACATTGATAGCTCAATTTCATAGAATCATGGCATCATAGAATGGTTTGGGTTGGAAGGGACCTTTACAGATCATCTAGTCCAATCCCCTGCTATAGGCAGGGACAGCTTTCACTAGATCATGTTGCTCAAAGGTCTGAGCAAGCTGACCTTGAACACTTCCAAAGATGGGGCATCCACAACTTCTCTGGGCAACCAGAGAATCAAGTCTGTAATATATAGGCAAGAGATACTTGATGTTTTCTGGAAATAAGACCTTTTCATGATATTGGTCGACATTTAAGCAACACAAAAATCACCATCACCCTCTGAAAACTTCAACTGACAGTGAAATTGTTCAAGCTAGAAAAGAGGCATCTTACATTATTAATGAAATAATTTCTCTATCAAAAGGAATCTGCTTATTTTCTGTGTTATCAGAACAAAGTGAAAGCATGGTCTTACCTTCTATGCTACAGATCTCTTGGACCACTTTATTTTTAATGTCTTTTAGCAAGTCAAAATCATGTACAAAGTACACTCTGTTTTTCACTCCTGCAATCTCATCAAGCTGAGTTTCATTAGCTCCCCTCACACCAATGGCATAAATGTTAATCTTGTCTTCCCTAAGTTTCATGGCTGGTTCCTTCACGCTGTCATCTGACATTCCGTCTGTGAGAACAACCAGATGGCAAGGCACTGCTAGTCTCCTGGCCTCTTCAAACAATGGCTTCATGTAAGCTAGAGCTGCCCCTGTATTGGTATTTCCACCCACTTGTTGAATATTTTCAATCCCTTTTATCAGATCACTTGCTGAAGTGTATTTATCAAGTTTAAACTCCAGTGTATTGAAATGTGAGAACTGCACGAGTCCAAATCGAACTTTATTCATTCCTACGTCAAACAGCCTAACCATTTCCTTCAGAAAATTCTTCATATCCACAAAATCCGAGTACTTAACACTTGATGAACCATCAATGAGCAAATAAATATCAGCTGCTTCTGTGTCCAGGCATCCTACATGGAATGAGAAAGTATTTGTTACATCACTGTTGTGCACATGGACAGATCACCTATCTCCACTCCTTTTGTAACACATAATAAACTAACACATGGATAAACCTCTCTATCTGTTAACAAAAATTTGGCAAACTTAACCTGCTAGGTATCTTAGGCATGGCAGTAAGAAAAAAACCACTATTTATCCATGGCTATATGACTGCTTTCCTCACAGAAAACAAAACTGATAGCTTGGAGTTTTTCAAACACAACTGAAATGCTTTTAAGCAACTACCTCCAGCAATTCCCTGACTTCTGAGTACCACTTATATCAAACATCAGAATTCATCCAGCATCATTACATAGCCATGTTAAATGTTTAGCCAGTATGACTGGTTTTACTGTTGAATAAGGTTCCATGGACCAACAGCAGTCCACTTAATGTTCTGAGAGTCCACAGCAGGAAGCCACTGACTTTCAGTGCTCTTAAGCATAAACCCACTGGTAATTTTTAATAAAATATCTTAGGCTGGTCTATTGTTGTTACTACTTCTAGATTTGTCTGAAAACTTCAGCCACCTCATTTTTTTCCAGGATATACACCTTGATGGCTTAAGATCTGCCAAAAAGTCCATGATATACACATTCTCATCTATTTTCTAGGTTTGATCAAAATAAAGCACAGACTTTTACATTCCTAGGGAAATTTCATTCAGATGTAGCATCTTGCAACAGATCAAGCTCTAAGGTTCCTTAGTAGGTTTTTAACTTACTCTCTAACAGGAACAGTTGATGTTTCTGCCAGTATTAGTCCTTCCTATTCAATAACGGTACAAATAAACAGGCTTTTAATACTACTAAACTTTAGCAGTATGCAAATGAGAAAAATGTGATTCCATGTTCAACTTTAAATATAAATTCCTCTTCTCAAAGGTTCAAACTGAAAAGTTCAGTTTGAGAACGTAAGAAGGTTCTCAAAACCTCAATCATATTTCAGGATAGTCTTCAGTTAGAACCCTTTAACCTTGAAAGAACCAAAGTTATTTGGAAAGCTTTACCTTTTTTGAGAATCTCTCTTCTTTCCGAGTGGACATACAGCTTGTTTTGTATTTGATTCAAGAGCTTCTTTCGAAAAATTGTATTTTGCCTTTGCAGATCAGAAAACACCTTGAGACTGGTAACATGCTCCTCTTGAGGATAAGAGGCTATCTGGACCAGCTGTCGATGAGAAGCCTCTTCAACACCTAAGGCAAACACCTTCACGCCACTTCTCCGCAGAAGAGTGGCAACATCAGTTACATTGTCTCGAGAGAGCCTGTGGGTAACCAGAACAGCTATTTGCTCCACCCCTTGCTTCTTTCTGCTCCCAGCACTTTCAGAAAAGAGTTTTAGCCTCGTGGCATTAATAGCTGCACCAGTGTAGGCTCTTCCTGACCCAGCAGAAAGGTCCTTTATTATCTGCAGAATTTCAGCTTTGTTTGTGTCTGTGTTCAGACGAGACACCACTTCTTGTCCCTCAGCGTATGTCACCAGGCCAATTCTTATGCATTTCTCCTTCACATCAAGTGAGGCTGTTAGGTTTTGCAGGAATGCTTTCAATTCTTCGAAGTTGGACTTTGAAGTACCATGATCAACTATAAACACAATGTCAGCAACCAAGTCCCCCTCACATACTGCAGTGGAAAAAGGATGAAAACAAAACAATGTTAGTGGCCGTCTTCTGTGCTATTTCTATAAGTAACTAATTATGTACTGTTGGGTGGTGTTTTTTTTCTAAGACAAGGTTTTCTGCTTTATTTTCAAGTAAAGCAAGTTTGTAAAAATGTTTTTTAACCAAAGGTGACAAGATACCAAAAGACAAACTGATAAAACCTCAGTTTAAGTTAAAAGACCAAAAGACCAGAAAAAGCTAGGAGATATAATAGCAGAAGTGTTTATGGTTTTTATATGAAGTATATTCTTGGAACTTCAACTCTTGCATGTATATTCTAGTGTATTGATCCAGAAGACATATATGTAAAGATATTGTTCAAACCATGCATTCTAAAAATCTTCAAGTACAAGGTTTTTTATTTATTTTTTAATCACTCACCTGATCTATATATATATATACAAGAAAAATCCCAATACGCAAACCTATTTTCAAAGCTACATGAAAAGTGTTTCTCAGCTGTACCATAAGGATTTGATAATGGAGAGTAATATAATTCCTTCAATTCACAATTGCTCAAGGTTCTCAAAGACTATTCATTAATTTACTAATTGTGGAGGGCCCATAGTTACATAACGATTTGTGCTTCATTAACAGATACTAGTTGTATCAATTACCAACGAGTAAAAGCAAAAAAAGACGACTTCTTCATCTCCATTCCTTTTAGTATCAGTGAGTACAAGCGTCTCACACACACCTACGCATGTAAAAGCACCAAGTTTAAAGAATAATGCCAAGTGCAAAACTTCATGGGCATGAGAGTAAGTCCATCTCATCCATATTTTTACTTCCCTGTTTTAAAACCTGCTAAGGCTACACAAAGTATTTAAAACCCTGGCTAACACATTCCTATTCTTTGTTTTTCACCAGCCTGTGTAACTTGAATGTTACACAAGTTGCTGGAGATGAAAAGGTACATGAGGCCTAGAGTGGCTAGCATCAGACTGAAGGTCTAAGTCCTTAGATGTCATCTCCCACATTATTGATTTTCTTACCTTCTACTTCTTTAATGCTATCCATTTGGTACTCTGCAATAATATTGGAGACATGTTTAGAAAACATAGGGAGGTCCCATTCCTTAGGAAAATAAGAAGAGAATGACTGTGTAGCCATCAAGCCCAGTTGTTGCATCGCAGCTTCACGTATCCCAAGGGCTATCACTTTTACTCCTTTGTCTCGTAACATTTTCACTGACTCTTCCACATCATCTTCAGAAGGCAAAGAAGACAGGACAACTAAAACCTGATTTCTATCTGTTCCATTACCCGGTTCTTTGAAATACCTTTCATAAATGTAACGGAGGGCATTGCCAGTTTTTAGCAGCCCACCTTGCAATGCTTGCATTTCTTGCACATGCATCAACATATGCTGCTTTGTTTTATATTTGCCCAGTTCAAACTCTTCATGAACATCATCATTGTACTGGACAAGTGCAAGACGGTATTGGTTAGATTCCAGTGGCAGGTCATGTATCAGTTTGCTAATAAAGTCTTTCATGTAAGCAAATGCGTCGTTTTCTGTGTCCTGTTGGCCAGGAAGCAACACGACAATATCTGTAGTATCTGGAGAGGTCACACAAAAACATAGCATTAACAATTTTTAACTATTTTTATAACAATTTTTATGTCTCCAGACACAAAACCCACAATGTTGAGGCAATAAAGTAACAGTGCTCACTCTGCAATAGTCCAGGAACAGAAATAGAAAAGCTTGAGCAGTTTCTAAACCTAGAACCTGGTCTACATAGTTTTCATTTTTTAAAAAAGCCTTTTCACTGTTACAACATTGAACTAACAAGGTTCTAGACAAATGCTGACTTGCCCAACATCTGAAATTCTTGCTGACTTTAACAGAGGCTGCCACATCCATGATTCCTCAAGATCAGACTGTAACTTTATTTTGAAGAAATGCTGAGATCTTACATTTCTTATTAAGGAAATGAATTCTTTACATTACTCCATGTAAAGAAAATGCTTTCAACTATGCGATTTCTTTCAGAATTTGAATTCTTGAAAACAATTTCTTCCCTGTGCCTCTTTCAGTTACAAATATCAAGGGCCTGGATTCAGTTCATGTTTCAAAATATTTCACGTTTTGAAATATTTCATATATGAAAAACCAGCACAGGAGTTCTGCTCCAACTAAGTAATTCTTCACAGACCCTTAAATATCAGTTGTTATGGAAATGGGAACCAATTTTTTCAAAGAATGGAATAAAACACAGAGAAAAAAAAAGTTTAGTGATTTTTTTTTAAAGGAAACCCTACACATCCTTTGTCTACTGTAGCCATTTCAGACAAGGTGGAAAAACAGTTTTATCACAAAAAGCTGTATCCAGATTTAGGAAATTTGCATACAGCTAAAAATTGACATTTCTCTTACTTTGCAGCTCTTACCAAAGAGAGATTAGGCAGCTGGGTGAAACAACTGCCAGCCAGAAATGCTCAAAGCAGTAAAAGTCGCACTGCCCCCAAGCAGCACAACTGCACAGGGGTTGCCTGAAATGGGACATGAGATCAACTGGCGGGATCACTCTCTTTCTCCTGTAACAAATCATGACTCTTCCCCTCCTTCCTTTCCTAATGTCCCTCTGGATGGTAGAAAAACTCCAGGAAAATAATGTTTATTCCATGCAAGGAATGCATGGTTTAGGACCCCCTATCTGATAAATATTTTAAAAGTAATAAAAGTAATAAAAAGCTGCCCTAATCTCAGAGTAATATCTTCTAATTCCCTGCAAATACATTCATCCCGTGGAACTCTAATACTGTAAAGCAAAATACGAAAATTATGCACTGTCATAGTATCTGTAAGAAGTTCCCTACATCAGCAAAGTCTGATCTTCAGCACAGAAATTTACTGTGCCGCTTGACAGCCTGCGTGCCTGTTGACTCTCTTACAGCTCTCACTGAGGATACAGTTAGGGAAGGAATATTGCATGCACTAAAGCTCCAGTGCAGTCTACTGCGTATGCCAAAATCTGTATTTCAGAAATGCAATACACACTTAAAAAGCAAGAGGAATCTAAAGAGGGGAGAGAAAAATCAAGACTACAAGCAGTCTTCCCATTTTATCTGCCACAGAACTATTGCTTTAGTCCAGCTGAATGGTAAGGAGCCTACTCCATGAAGGAAGAGCCCACAGGTGATGTGCTCTTTCATTTTCTCACTCTTCCAGCTGCCTCTCTGTACAGACCACACAATACACATTACAGGTAGCACATGCAATACTGAACTAGCGTTCAGAACCCGATATCTAGCCCCAAGACCAGGTGAAATATTTACTAACTGATGTTTCTTTTTTAATGCTACACAAAAGTTATCTTAACATTTGGAAATACAATGCAATATAGTCCAATTTATCTGAATTTCTTTTCATTAGAACACTGAAAATGATCATTACTCTCTATGAGACTGACATGAAGTAGCACAGCTTACCTTCTTGCACAGCTATGCCATTGTCATCAGGTATGCTTATTAAGTCTCTGATATTTACTTGGGTAATATCATCAATGATCTGTGGCATATATTCTGAGAATTTAGGCAGCTCCTTTATCACTGGAATTTTGTAATGAAATGGTGAGGTGGCCATCTCAAAAAGTTCATTATATGGAGCTTCTTTTGTCCCTATAGCTATTATCTTTACTCCAAGACTCTGCAAGCTTCTGGCAGCTTCTTGAACATCATCTTCTGAGGGTGCTGATGTCAAAATCACAATGATTTGTTGCTTTTCTTTGTCATGTGCTGACTTTTGGAAGAAGGTTTCATAAGCCTCATTGAGGGCATTTCCAATTTGCACTGAACTCCCACCATGAAATGTAAAGTCATTCCTGATATGATTCACCATAGAACCCTTTCTTCTGTAAGTGTCCAGCATAAATTCAGTGGAAAAATCATCACTGTACTGAGCAAGTGCCAGCCGAAATTGGTTAGGCTCTATTGGTAGGCTGTAAATCATACGGATCACAAATTTTTTCACATAGGGGACAGATGAAGGTTCCATAGTGTCGGAGCTGTCAACCAAGAGGACAATATCTGTAGGGACTGAAACACAGAAAACTTAGTTTGCTACATCACCTTTCTCTTCTGGAGCTATAACACAGTTGGACATTGCAACTGTCAAGAAACAAGACTTTGAAAGAAATTCTGCACCTCAGTTAAATGTGATAGTGACCACATAGAAAAATGGATGCCCGCAGATAGGGAAATCTCATCAACTGCACCATGACAAAACTAACCAGATACTCCATCAAGTTGTAGTTTGACTTAGCAACCCAACAACATACAAATGAAGGAGAACAGGATGAAGACATAACCTCTACCTTTCTGCTTTGCCTGCTTACACCTAAGTCAGTCTTAAGTGGTTTCTCTTGCACACAAGGTTATTCTGTAGATAAAATTTTCCAAGAATGGAAGAGTTCACTGTTTCATGAAAAACGTGGGGGAATGGGCTAGGAGGTAGATTGCCAGCACAAAACAAGTCAGCAAAAAGGGCCACAGAAAACAATGTTTACACATGCCCAGGAGTTCTGTCTGGGGTGACTGGCAGCTGTGGGCATGTCTGTGGGCATGAGTTGCAAAGCAGGGTCATGGCAGGGACCAACCTCCTGCAGCCCATTCCCAGGCAAGGCTGCACTCTGGAAAATGGCCAGCCTCACCTCAGCTCACTCACCCCTCACCCCTTCCCTCCCCTCAATATCTTCTTTCATACCTCACCTCACGCTTCAGCTCACACTTCAGCTCATATTTTGAATTTCACTTCACCCCCAAAGTCTCACCTCACCTTTCAACTCACCCTTCAAACCTCACCTAGCCCCTCAAAACTTGCCTTAAACCTCACACCTCACCTCAAACTTCATCTCACCTCACACCTCGTTACCTCACACATCACCTCTCGCCTTACCTCCCACATCATATCTTACACCTCAGACTTCACCTGTTGCCATCCAAACTCAGCTCCAGCTACTGTGCACAGAAATTTCTTCAACCTCTCAAGCTTCTGGTCAGTATTTAGTACAAAAATGGTGAGCAAAGATTATTTTTTTCTTCCATTAAGAATTGCATTAAAAAAAGAGAGATAATAAAATACCAGTGTTCTGAGGAACAGATGTGTGCGTCTCAATGAGGATGAAGAACAAAGCCAGCAGCACCTTCATCTCAAGGCAGAGTCCTCTGAGCATCCTCTCTGAGGAAGGTGAAAAGAAAGGCTACAGTCAGAAAGCTGAAGAAACTGCTTTTTAACCATATGTCTTTATCAGGTAGAACCAGCTCTGTTGAGGTCCAGATGCACCTTACTTTGAAATGTTTTTATATTTAGGGGAAAGTGGAAAGACTTAACTAGCCACCTGTTAACCAAATGGTAATTATTATTACAAAAAACTATCTTTTGAACAGCTATTAACCCTTAATGAATGGGCATGTCTGGGATTTCAGGAAGGCTGGGTATCTTATATTGAAATACTACTATTTTCCATGAAAGGTTTTAATTTTGTTTTTTAAAGTTATCCGTGGTGAGAAGCTTTTTACACAATACTGGCAGATGATCCAGCTTCCACTGATTTTACTGGGAGCAAGACTGCCCTCTGAGGCTTGATTTGCGTGAACTTACTTTAGCTGATATTCAGCATCCATCAGGTAACAGCATTCAGAGGCTGAAAGTTTATGGAAATAAACTAACAATCAGAGGAGTCATTGCTCTCCAGAACGTTGCCCCTCCTCTTGATAGCCAGTATGAAAGAAAGAGGAAAACTCACACTTAGTAAGCTTTTCCATTTGCACTAGACTGAATTTGAAGAGCTGCAGGAATAAGCCTATGCCAGATAAAGGGGCTATTTTAGGGTGGGCTGTGTTGGGCTTCCAGCCCTGCATGGAAACCGGCACTTTAAATCTCTCTCTGAGTGATCAGTCACTCCTGACCCTCTCTATAAAGTGAAGTTCTCCTCATGCCAATTTGGTTGCCAACTGGCAGGCTTTTAAAAGCAAAAATAATTCACTTAAGATTTCCTGTGAAAATTATTTAAAAGTGAGTTGTCTTGTAAATATTCTCCCCCAGTCTCAGGCTATGATCTGCCCATTCCTGTAAACATCCTGCTTTATGGAAATACTCACCCACTGCTGCCTGCACGTGGAGCCAGAGCTGATGCAAGCAGCTCTGTAGGCTGGGTCCAGCTCCTGGAAAAACCACTCACTTGCGAGGAAAAGCTGAGTAAGAAAGGTCCTGGAGAAGCCCTGCCTGGATCCTCTGCCCTTTGCCTCTGGGGGCTGCACTGCAGGTTGGTCCCTCACTCTCAGTCCATCCCTGTACCACACTGCAGGCATGCAACAGTCTGACACCTTCTACACCCGGACCCCCCAGCCCAGGACACGACTGCCCGGTTCAGCCTTGGACTAGCCTTGTCACCAGGGACTTGTGGTGCTACTCTAAGTAACTTGATACTTTCCTCAAAAAAATCCTGGAAAGTCACATTTCCTCCCTTTTTTTTTTTTTCTGACAGCATTGATAAAGCACAGTCTCTTGCAGGACAGGATAGGAAAGCTAGCTCTCAATCACCATCTTCTAAGAAGAAACACAGAAAAACCTGACGTGGACAAATCTCAAACATCAGTGGCAGCAGTCCTTGCCCAGTACCAAAGGAAAATGGGCATCTTCAAGTGCCAGGGACTGAAAATTTTGGCAAGCGCCTCCATAGGAAATCTTTGCTGTCACTTCAGAGGGCTGAAATGAGATATTGTGTTTGTATAACTTGTTATTCTTGTATTTTACTGCTATTTCACATATGTGGCAAAATTCCAGTGATTCTCCATCATCCTCCATAGATCTGCTCTTGACTTACAGTATAACTGAGAATACTGTTTGGCCCATGCTTGCTCTAAGAATGTTTTAGTATCAGTGAAATCTGAAGTAAGAGCTGAAATAATGAGTATGAACTGTGCTTGTTTTCATTTGTTTTCATTTTATTTCACAAGTTATAAATGTTATTTCATCAAAATAATAAGCTTACTTATTAAATACCTGAATTGAAGTTCTGCTCTCAAGCAGAGCAGGGCACATGCAAGATTATTAGAAATACCTTCAATTTTTTATCCTCTGTGAACTAAGTTAATAATCAAACTACTCAATAAATGAAAGCACTCTAAAACTTCAAAATAATTGTGCACAAATGGTTAAAAGGTGTAATTAATTTAGGGATGCCTGCCCCTCTGAATGGACCCAGAAATAGTGTTAATTCTACTGTTCTTTTAAAAGCTTCTTGAAGGAGAAATTTCATATTAGTGAGCAATGCTTTTAGCTACAAAGCAGACTTGCATGAAGAAAGGGAGGTTTGTTTCTTGATGGTTACCCTTAAAAAGAGTAGGTCCAAAGAAAGGGAAGGGTGAAGGCACACACATACTCCCAAGGTTTAGAAATCACGAGGTTCAGACTGTATTTTAAGGGTGCTGTTTTTCAACTCTAACCTATTCTTTCATCCTTTATATCGTGCATGGCAGGTACAAAGACAGAGAAGAAAAATCAGTTCCTATGCGTGTACTGATGACAGAATCCTTGCTGCAACACCACAGTTATTTTCACGATTATTAGTATGTTATTTACTAAATAGGTATATATAGAAAAACACATATATGTATATGAATGATCAGGAAACAACCAGCATAATTTGGAAAGATGGCAGATCCCCCCTGGAAGGAATGCAATAAAATAAGTTAGTCAGCCCTAAGTCACTGTGGGAGGAGTAAGTGATTCTCTGTTTCTGTGCTACTGAGCTGAAGTTCTCCATCATTTTGCCACGGAATTTCAGGGAGCTCTGGTGCTGTGTTCAGGATTCTTCCCACAACAGAGAGGAAGAAAAGCAAGAAGCACCATGCCTATGCTGCCGTGCGCCTCTGCAGGGGCCAGGTCTGGAGCGAGCAACTCCTCCAGACGGGCAAAGAAGCTGGGGGATGCTCCTTCCTTCTGGAAGATCTTAGCAAGCAGGTAGTTAGCTGCTTAAAAAAACCTACTAACCGGAGGCCAAATCTTTGTGAAGCCCTGTCAGCCACAAGAGAGCACGTCTCTGTGAGGCGTGTTCAGGAGGACCCCATCAGCAAAAGACAGCCTATATAACCTATTTCTGCTCTTCCAGTGCCCTTGGAAAGGTGATTTTTTTTTCCAGATTCTCCCTATATAACAGAGTAACACTTGTAAGGCTACAGTTCGTTGTTCATTGCTACGCTGATATTTTTCTTTTACATTTTTTCAGGCAGGTGTCCTAGAAAGCAATACCCACTACTGATTTCCAAGCATTGCCATTACATAAACTATTCCTTGTTCCTCCCATTCACAGAACTATTTTTTTTTCTATTTATCAAATCCAATTGAATTAGCTTTCAGTTACATTTTAAATATTTTAAATTTTCAAGAAAAGGATCGCCCAGCATTGTCCTCATAGCTAGGCCATTACAGGAAACATGATTAGTACCAGTGGATATCATTCATCTCCTATAATAACACTGCTTTTATTAAGTATTGGAGCTCTGTAAAATTTTACCACCATTCACACATAACTACATCAGTGTGTATAACAGATATCATCTGAAAGACTTCATTTAGTTTTCTTAAGTCACGACATTTTCAAAATCCTGATTGCATAGTGTTAGCCTGTGTATGTGTTCACAATTAAACATGAATATACATGTATAGCACAGAGGGTGAAAGAAAAAAAAAAAAAACCAAACAAAAAACCTCAAGTAAAACAACAAGTCCAAGAGCTTTTAGGGAAAATCAGTAGCAATTTCAGAAACTCAAATCAAACCTTTTGTAGAGTCACATATTAGCAAATTAATACAAAGAGACAAATTTATTAGAAGGAGAATTTTTTTGTTGCTGCTTTTTTTTTTTTAAAGAAAACCTTTTCTGATGAGCAGAAGAGGCAGTTTATAACACTTACCAGTCAAAGAGAAAGGCATCTGAACGGAACATTTCAGACCATCAGGGTCCCTAAATGGCTTATGGAGACTGATACCCTTTTATAGGGTTTTAATTAATTAGCTAAGGAAAATCCTCCCACAATGGTATTAAGTAGATACATTCTGGTGGTTTGGAAGCCTCTAAAAAACATGTATTTGTTGTCTTCCCCTCCTCTTATTCTTTCCCTTTTCCCTTCTTCACCTCCCACCCCTTTTTCTCTGGACCGAGTGCCAAGCTGACCTTCAGGGCTGAGCTGCTTCAGACATCAGGAGCAGCAGCTCTGAAATTCACAGCTGGCTCCTCCGTGATATTCCTCTTCTGGGATTTCGGCAGTGCAGTCGCCCACGGTATCCCTCAGCCCTGTACACCCACAGCAGTGAGACAGTTGCCAGCAGCTCCTTCAGGGTCTTCAAGGTTCTCTTCAGGCTCTCTTCCTTAGTTGGGACTAATATTTTGACACTCACAGTCGCGATTTTTCAAGTCTTGACCAAACTGGTTGGGGGATGGGGCATTGACACAGTCTCATTGGAATATATCAGGGAAAGTAAACAGACTGCTACAGAGATTCACTGGCTCTGAATGCCTCATTAACACCACGATATTTCTGGCCTTGCTATCTTACATTCCTGGACTGCACTTTCATTCTTTCACTTCTCAAAATTCAATCCATCTATCACAGTGACTTCTTGGAACTTAAAAAACAGATCTCGTGTATAGATGATGATCAGTTAGTCAAAAGCTGCAGTTGCTCTGTGTCTATGTAACATGCAGAAACCTATTGATTTCAAGCCTAAAATTAGGTGCTGTAAGAAGAAAATCTACATAAAGCCTTATAAATCTATCTAGAGCCTTTGTGGCTCAAAATATAAAAATCTCAAAATATTTCTAGAGTTGTAGAGTATTTGTTGGCAATCAGAAATATTTTTTTTAATGCAATTTGTTGTTCTCACATTTATTTCCACTTCAGGTTGCTAGTGGATGATATTGTAGGACATAGGAAATATTTTTTAAGATAATCCCGCAGAGTGATGAAGATGGCAGAGGAAAGTATCTGGAAGAATTTGTAGCCATGATTCAGTCTTCTTGGATTGGCTGTGCTCACCTATGTTCTTTCAGTGCAGTTTAGGAATATTTTGGGAGTCTTTCTTATCAACAATAAATTCTGATATAACAGCATTTACTAGTAACGGTTCCTTTCACCACTGCTTGGCTAGAGGACTCTGTTCTGAGACGGCCAGCTTTGGGCAAATTAGTGTAAACTACAGCAACGCAGTATTACTGGGCATAAAGCCAGTAGCTCTTTTAAAACTCCAGCAAGGTTACAGCTAAACACTTTGTACCCTCAGGAGCTCAGGCTCTGCTAATCGAAGGAGTCCGGCAGAGCGTACTGCCTTCCATCACAGATACTGGGGGTAAGTTAGGCACAGCTGAGACAGGGAGACAGGACCAGAAGAGAGACAGGATAATTGCAACATGGTCTTTCACTACTAGAACATCTTCTTTGCCAGTGCTGCATTTCAACAGTCATTTTCTAGAGAGTTGGCTCCTGATGGCCCTTGAGACATGCCCTTTCTTGGGGCCATGGCTGCTAGCACTGCCTTGCCTGGGCAATTCTGTGGCAACTCAAGAGACTTCTTGTCACTGAAAGCGGAAAGAAAAGACAAACAGAAGTTAAAGCTGTGGTTTAAATTAGCCAAGAAAACTAATTAAAGAGGAATCATATGTTATTTCCCCCTTGGATTCCCCTAGAGGACACTTGATCTTTTTCTTCACATCACTGTTACAGTAAACTGTTGCCCGCCTTTGCTGTAGATCTAAGTGAAGTGGTTGTTCCAAGTGTTCTCAGCTATTTGTACAGGCTTGCAATAAATATCTGGAAAGATGTAATACACAGCTTCTACCTAACAGATGTTTTAATTCAATAAAGATATCAAACAGTAAATGGTTTGCACAATCAAACACTGAATGGAATGAAATGGAGATGATCTTCCATTAGGCACACTTTAGAGCTAGCGATATTTTTTATTTTTTTTCCCCAAAAAGGTGGGATGTGATTTGGAAGTAAGTAATCCTCGATTTTTCCTAAGCTCTTGAAAACTCCTGACAAACATCCCTGGAGTGTGAAACATGCATTCACCGAGAAAAAAAGCAGTCTGGGCAGAAATGTGTCATACGAGATGCTTCACAACATTGCTTGACTCCAGAAAACAGTGGATGTACATGACAAAGGTGTCAATCGTCCAGCAGGTGTATTCAGGTTTGATGTGAGTTGGACTTATGCCAGATGCCTCTAAAGTCATTGGGATCTTTCCTTTGGCTTCAAGTGAGAGACGCAGTTATGTACACCTGCTAATAGACTGACCTGCAGAGTTGTTGGAGAGGAGCACTGCTATGGGGCTGCCAAGAAACTTGCTACAGAGGTTCAGAAACTGTCTGGATCTTTCCTTCTCTCTTCTTTCATTTCATGAGAAAGAGTAGGTCCCAAGAGCAGGGCATATACCCCGTAGAAAAGGGCACATACCCCGTAGAAAAGGACACAAAGATCAGTCTGGGAAGACAGACAGTTAGCGGACCTTGACCTTGCACAAAGCAGAGGTGATACCAATGAGCAGAAGGTGGCACCTGGATGAATTTGCATCTGCAGAGAAACCTCTTTTGACTAAAGACTCCAGTGTGGTGTTACTCTGTCAAATCAGCTTCTCAGTTCATGAAAACTGGATTTGTCATTGATGGACAGCCTGATAAGACATTAGCACCATCTCCAGGGGCTATGAGGCAGGCCTTGACCTGACAGACCTGACAAAGATCTGGACTACGACAATATCCATGCATGAAATTATCAGCCTTTACAAAACTCTATTACAGACTGCTACCAGGTTTCCACAGTAACACAGGCTTTGCTCACAGATTTGGCCTCACTGAGGGGAAGAGGAGAGACAGGAAAGAATGGCTGATGACCACTATAACATAACTCTATCTGCAGAAGAAGAGTTTTAGGTGAGCCTATAAAAAAGGCACAGAGAATCTCTGGTCTTGAAATAGCAAAACAAATAAAAATCTAATTTCTTGGTTGCAAAATATTTGAATTAAAACTTGCTAGGAAGGGCTCGCTATTGTGCAGGTGATTCCTTTTAGTCAGAGGAAAGCCTATACTTTTAAAGGAAAATTTTAGATTTTATTTTAAGGGGACCTGACACATATTGTTCCGTATTCAGTGGCAGCCATCATTGTGTATAGAATATATGTCATTATATCACTTTATTTCTTCTGTAAGAAACAGTTTGTGTATATTTTTTATAGCTCGTCTTCCATGTTAATCTTTTTTTTCCCAAGGAAGCATAAAGAAAGCTGCTGCTAGATCTATTCTTGTAATTTCTGAGTTTGGCTTGTCATGCATCAGTAAAGCATGATGTGTCCAGCTGTACCCTGTTCAGAGTTACAGAAAACCCTGCTAAAAGCAGTTGCTTTTGGCAAGATATGCAGGGCACTTCTTAGTGAAGAGGGAGAAAGTAATGTAAATGTTTTGAATGTTTTGTTGGTTACAATTCAAAGTCTTTATTTAACAAGAAACTTTTCTGTATCTTTTATGACAGTGGCTGGATACCACAACATGCAGTTGCTGCTGGAAGCATGTTTTCCAGCTGGATTCACTCATGCAACCTGACTGCAGGCAGCAGAGTTATTCCGGAGCAACCAAGAGCAGGGCTGGCTAGGAAAGTCAATGTTCAGAGCTTACATATATTTGTACATGCATTATATGTATGTACGTGACCTGTTAAAAAGCCACTGCTCTCTCCTCACCTACCAGGCCAGTCATTTCATTGTAGAAGCCTGTCAAGTTGGTCAGGCCTGACTTCCCCCTTGGTTAATCCACGCTAATTACTCCTGATGATTTTCTTGTCTTTCATGTGCCTGGAATGGTTTCCAGGATTAGGTGTTCCATCACCTTCCCAGGGATCGAGGTGAGGCTGACTGGCCTGTAGTTCCCTGGGTCCTCCTTCTTGAAGACAGGAGTGACATCTACTTTCCTCCAGTCCTTGGGCACTTCTCCCAATCACCATAATTGATCAAAGATTATGAAGAGTGGCCTTGCAATTAAATCTTTCAGCTGCCTCATAGGTGCATACCATCAGGGCCCATGGATTTATGTATGCCCAGTTTGCTTAAGCATTCCCAGACCTGATCCTCTTCCACCAAAGGCAGTTTCTCCTTGCTCCAGATTATCCCCCTGGTCTCCAGGACCTGGGATTCTTGAAGGCCTGTTACATGCTGGGAAACAGCACCAATCCACTACCAGCAACCCTGCAAGCTCCAAAGCTCTGTGAGTCAGTGAAAAGAGCAATGCTGACTTCTTATGCATTGATAACTGCCAATCCCATTCAAATTCTGCACATGAATTGCACCTTGACAAGACAGAATGCAATTCACCTCATGTCTTGAGGAAGAACATAAGACTTGCAGTCCATTCACACTGTGTTCAAATTATGGCCAGGACATGTACCAGCCTTGTTACAACAGGTAAAATTTAGCCCTTACATGTTTTAGATGAGCTGGGCTCCTTTCTCATTAGAAAAGCTGGTCAATTCACCTGCCAGATACGCAGCCAAATTCTGCAATAGGAGCTAGAAAGTAACACAAAGCCAGAAAGCCAGATGTTTTCCCTCAAACTTGCTTCAGATTTTTTCTCTCTTTATATCAATCTGGCCCCATTAAATTGTATCATTAGGTCTAATTAATGTAAGATGCAATCTGAAACCTTTTACAAATTAGTACTAGATTATGAGCATTTTCACATCATTATAAACCTTATAACAAAAAATAACCAAATAAGCAAGAGCATTAAATTTACTCACTTTCATTCAGCAGAACTCACAGGCAGTGGTTTGATCCCAGGGACATCTGTTCTCTGTTCATCACCTTCCTTTTCAGATTGGGCCACAGAATTCAGCTACTCTGGATTACAAAACTTAGAATATGTGCATTTGGGTTGACATATGACAGTAGTAGCATTAAGTTTAGTAGATCAACCTTCTTGCGCTTTTAAAACTACAGATTATCTTAACTAAGGCCCTCACCAACATGAACATCACACATGGGTTTACTGTGGCAAAATTAAATTGCTCCCTAAACAGATTTATAAGTGTGTGGCTTGACGCTCTAAATACAGCCACTGACAACATCCATAGAGAAGCTGCTTCCCTGTCACTTCTGAGAGGTTCATGTTTCTCTTATAGTTTGGGAGGAATTTGGGCTTGATCCGGGAGAGGTTGCTCTTAATTCACTCAACCGAGCAGCGGGTACATCAGAAGACTGCTTT
Source organism: Anarhynchus alexandrinus (assembly GCA_008711295.1). Classification (NCBI taxonomy): domain Eukaryota; kingdom Metazoa; phylum Chordata; class Aves; order Charadriiformes; family Charadriidae; genus Anarhynchus; species Anarhynchus alexandrinus. Next base: position 4,397,855 of record VUYV01000059.1, read on the forward strand.
CCTTAGAGGAGAGAATGTTATCTCATGGCAGACAGTCATATCCCAAGTACAGTCATACTCCAGTTTCTATGCTGTTAATGGACAGCTATTCCTATATTAATTAGTTTGTCTTTAAAAAGCAGGGTTTCTTAGCATTGGCACAAAGGCCTTGAGCTACGGTGTTTAAACTGCTTTCAAACTGGAGCCAGCTGCAGGAGAAGACATATGGTAGCAAAGGCTATGTAAGCATAGCTGCACAAAGGCACCTGGGGTACAGAGCAGAAGGAAGGGCATGCCCTGACCCAAGGACATCACTACGTGCCACACCATACACTAGAGACCCTTTTACAGTTCCACCATCCGTTTACATTGCAGCCATTCAAAAGAATGCTAAGGCTTCAAAAAAAGTAGGTGCTAGGTACCCCATTACTTAGAGCAATGTTCTGAAGTTTAGCACCCACAGCACCAAAAGTACAGTATCAACTCATACAACATGCCTTCTCACAAAAGGCTTTGAAGTGCTTAGAAGCAGCAACACCAGAATATTTCACTGGGATTAGAACTTAATATTTCACAAAAACGTTTTACCATCTGCTAAATGCTGATGCTAATTTCACAATTCAGTGAAACGTAGCAGTCACAGAAGTCTGGTCAGTTGCCTGCAAAATAATTCTTTTCATATTTACAAACCAGAAGCCACACTATGAGAATATGTTTACATGTCTTCCGAGAACTAACAGCAGAAGTTAAATATTTGAGAATGATTGATTTTATTCACATGTTGGATTATTGAGGAAAAAAAATAAAAAGTATGGTAGAAAATCCTCTAAATCAAAGCGTAGTAAGTTCTAGTAAGTCTATGTCCTTTGAGAGCTAAATGCTTTTTGGTATTTTCCATAAACAGGATACATGCAAGCAAACACATCAAAACATTTTGACATTACTGTCTTGCATCCAATATTTTGTTTTATTCGGTACATTTAAGAAGTGCACGTTTTGGTGTTTATGGAACAAAGTCAAGTTTCAATACTTTTATCCCTTTTAAACAAAACATTGTTGGCAAACAGAAGTTTCTCAGTACTCAACAGGTTGTATCAGATCAACTGCGAAATAGTTTTAGTTTATATCTAGCCACTTAATAGGGAAAATAAAACTTCACCGTCAAGTATTTCTTTCAACTGAAACACAGGAGCCAAGCGGCCACGTAAAGGTTTTTCTTTCAATCCATTTTCCCCATCACCCTGATAGTGTAACTGAAGAATTAACGTAATTTAAGCATCTCTGCACTAGGAAGACTCTATACACAAGAATCCACATTGTTCTTGTGTTTCAAATCTATTTTTATTGCCTCCACAGCCCCCGTACCGGAATTGACCACACATTTTCTGCTCTTTGTCATAGTACCACTTCAGAACATAATTCTGACATTCTCCACTATCTTGAACAAGGTCACATGCATCTGGAAAAGGCAAATAAGAGACAGATTTAATGAAAGAAAGATTCATCCTTCTCAGAATTGTAATTTCAGGGAAAAGTAATGTTCAGTGCAAACTGGCAGATGAAAGATGTAGCAGGTATTCATGGTCTTACAAAGATTCATTAAGTATTCATCCACAAACCCACAGTGCCAGCGTGGCCTGACGCCCCACTTCTTATGATTGATTTAACCAGAAAGAATGTCTGAAACAACTAAATTCTCAGCGGCATAAACAGAAGGAATGCTGAAAGTTCTTTAGTCTTCTAACATAGACTTTTTACTAAAATTATTGTAAAATGATTATACCTGTCTATAGGGACTAGGTAAATAAAGCTTTTCAGAATGTCCCTCCTCTTTATTCCAAATTGTTATACTGGTATTCTTCAGTAAAATTTCATAAATGAACATACATAGATGGTTAAATTATCCATGATAGTCTCATAGACAAATCCCAGAGTAATATAGAAATAAATTGCATAAATTAGCCCAAAAGTAGGTGAGAATAGCATACTTCATAGCAATCTGTTACTCAGTCAGTACAGAGCTAATCAGCTTTCACCAACATAAATTCAGAGTTACTCAAATGAAGTCAGAAGAGCAGCTCTAGACTTCGGTATCTGTATGACACTGAGAGGGAAGCACTGAGAAGTAAAGCAAAATACTGATAAAACTACTCCACTTAAAGATTTAAAATGACATAGCCCTCTCGTCCTAATCAACTGAAAAACAATAATCTCAAGCAATAGATGAGTACAAAGTACATCTCTCAAAAGGCAAGTTCTGGAACTGGGCTACATGTTTTTAGAAGTAAATTATTGGGTCACTAATTACAACTCAGGATTGGGAATGGCAGTTCATACATCTCCCGTAAGTGGCTTAAATCACTGCTCATGACATCAGTGCAATGACCCTGACTTAGAGGAAATATTTTATTTGTAAAGTATAAACAGTAACATATGCTACTAAATTTTCTGTGTGACCACAGAGTTCATGCACTGGTTAATGGGAGCACTGATCCAAGATTTTACACATGCAGTTAGGCGACGGGACCAATTCCATCTGTGCTCAGCAAGTCAGTCATGCACTGCGGATGTATGGCATTCCCAGAAGTACATTCGCTCTTAATTAAAGATCCAACATTAAAACAGTTTTGCAAAAGCATTCGTCCTCTCTCATCAAGGATGGGGCTACCAGACCATTTTTGAGTGCAGAGGGATGAAAAAGAGGGATGGCAGCTGTAGCAACGAGCCAGCACACCCAAAGCTATGCAGACACCACTGCATTTTCTTTTCACAGAAATTCTCTCCAATTGTAGTCTAAACAATAGAAACACTCACTAGTGTTAAAAGAACATCGGTGACAAATTATCTCACTACCAGCATCCCATACCTATCGTATCAAGTAGCAAATCTGCAAAGAAAAAGGCATAATTAGGAAGCAAAGTAAAAAACATGAAGAATATATATTTTGATAGGATACCTCTGCTGAGGGATCCTGTTGTTCCTACAGGAACAGATTGTAGACATATTTAGTTCCCCCATGTTGAGCTAAGTTAGCATCAGGAGTAACTCAGTAAGCATAGTGCAATTTGGGGATTTGAAATGATCAGCTGGTTTAGTAAAGACGATTAGAAGTTTGTATTATATTATTACAAAAAGTTACAAAGCGAAGCTAAGATTATAACAACACCTGCAGTTCAGCCTTTAATTACTAACTCTACTGTATAGATTTGGACTGAATACAAACATATGGTGACAAAATGCTTTAGGAAATATAATTAATGGAAATGCTTTATACTGCATAAATAACTCAGCCCTTCACAATTTAGAGTCTTTTTACTGAATTAAAAGAGATTTTAATATTCTAAAATCATACCATAATCACTATAGGCAGCTCTAGTTTTTACTGTTGCCTCAACGTTTTCCTCGTTCTCCTGAGCCTCCCCATACTCTTGTGGCTTTTCTCCTTTAGTATCTTCCTCTGTGAAATACTCATTGTCCCCATAATCATATCTCATTTCTGGCATTGTGTACACAGGTTCTGCGGTGGTCTCTCTAATATTCTCCAGGACCCTACTTTCAGTTCTTTCAATGTCTTCTAAACCATGACTGTAACCAGTTTCATCAGCCCCAGGAAAAGGCATCCTTCCAAGGAGAGGAAAAAGAAAATAAATTAAGTATTTAAGCACCAGTAAGGTCTTGAAAAAAGCACCTGGGTCATTCCTTCTGAATACCGTGAAAAAAATTTTTGACCCCGATCCTGTTTCTGTTAAAGCTACTTTGAATATAACTACTAACCCAAAAGGAGAAATCTTATGTACAGAGATACACACTGAAAAAGTTTAATAGGCAATTCCAAACCTTTCAATCATAGACACTTGCTGTTGTGTGTCTCCCTGATCTAAGTTTTCACACTCTTTTTGAAGTTCAGGTGAAGGATAACTGTTCATTTCTTCTGTGGGGAAAGCACAGATACCATGAGTGAATTTTAAAGTCCTCCAAACCCCAGTACGATTAATAAAAAGCATTACATGATTTTTTTGTTGTGAACTGGAGTTTGCATCTTTCAATAAGTAACACACCGTCTCTCAGGGACTGTCACTACATCCAGGAAAATGAAAACTATGTTAGAGATCAGCTAGATGAGAATGACTCCTGAGCCAACCTTTTATACTTTTGCCTTGCTCTGTAATACACTATTTATCCTTCAATAGAAGCTTTGACATCTCTATACATTTAAATCAGTGACAATTTTAAATTTTAAATCAGTGACAACTGTGTGGTGTCAACAAAGCCACACATTAAATACAAACTTCAGGGAAAAAAAAAAGACCTACTTAAGACTTTGGCCTAAGGCACCATTAAAATATAATGCTGTTCTGTCATTACTGGCACTTCCATTAGTGTCCAGCATCAGTAGAAAACTAAAGATGAAAGACTGGCTAGCTAAATTACGACTAGAAACTGAGTGATAGTGCATATAGCCTGTCTACCTTTTTCTACACAGCATTTCTCTTTCTTTCTGTAACTTAAGCAAATGCCATTGCATGCTACTTACGTTGTAGAAGATTTAGGAATGCCCGGCTAAACCTCTGAGCATACACCATCTCAGACGTTGACACCCTACCCAATGTCAGTAAGTGCTGGTCTGTGGGGGAGCTTGACAGCTCAATCAGCTGATTGTCACTCACATCATTGCCAAGCGCAAGAGTGAACAAGGTGAATCCTTGGCACTTGGCTCCGAGTGAAATCTCTCTCAGCTTTTCTCTGTCCCATGTGCTTGTTTTGCTTCCAACTATTGAGAATATGACCCTGTGTTTTCTTTGTCTGGGGGCTTTAAAGAATACATTTTCAACTGTCCACTGCAGGGCAGAAGCAATGGCTGATGGCCCTTCCAGTTGGTGAACGGACTCTTGGATATGTTTCTTCATCAAATCTTTATTACTGTATGTGACTAGATCAAACTCCAAGGCCACAGGGGTCTGGTTTCTGTCAGGCAGGAAGCCCCTGGGAGCCTGCTGCACCACTGCCACTCTGATGCCTCCATATGATTCATTTGGCTGTGAGGAAACAACAAACTGATCTAGCATGTTGCTCACAAAGTCTTTGGCCCTCTGAAATTCTTCAATGCTGATGCTGTGAGAGCTGTCAATGATGTAAGTGATATCCATATCCATCAGAACAGGGGGAGAAAAGGGCACCTCGCAGTTGGTACTTGGTTTGCATTTATCTAGAGAGGAGGAGTCAACAGGCAGCAAACTATTTAGCAATACAACAAAAGCAATACTTTAGAAAAAAAAAAACCCACAGTCCTATTAATCGATTTTATTTTTCTTAAATTTTGATTAAAAAAAAAATCAATTTCACAACTTGATATCTTGTTCTTGTAAAGAACAACAGATGAGTCTTGCTGAACAAGGTTTTGAGATTCCATGGAAAATTATTCAGGCATGAGAGCAAAACACGTTCATGGGGTAAAACTTAACAGATAAGAGTTCCCTTGAGAATTTTTTTTTCTGTTGAAATCTGAACATCGGAAAAGACACTGGAACAAACTCTATTTTTCATCTCAGACCATTGTTCAGCATTCTGAAATATTATCATTTAGTAGCTTCTCCCCCCACCCCCCCAATGTAGAATTTACAGTAAATGAGCCTGGTTCCCCAGAATCGTAATGCTATTTTAAGTCTGTTTCTGTTAAAAAGGAAAAGCCAACCACAATAATTAATTTCACATGGCTGAGACAGCAACCAACTAAGCAGCTTTTGTGGTTTTGAGATTCTAATTCTTACCATCCACGGAAGGAGAAATTCAAATTGTAACTTCTCAGCAGTGGTAACCTGTAACCAAGGAATGATCTGGCATGGAGGGCAAGAAGGCCCAATTGCAGAAGGGGTTAAACTGGCTGGAAGCAGGAATGCCAGAGACAGAACAACTCTCTATAAAGGAGTGAAGTTTCCCTTGGTGATGACAAGAAACAGCCACAGAATTGTCTTGTAGCCATCCTGGAATTCCAGCATACAGGGGCCACCTTTGGGCAGCAGAGCTGGGCTGAATCATCCCGTGCAACCATTCATGGGATCGGCACTGGTGTGAGTGTGTACAAGGAATCAACTCTTAACGTATCTTTGCAGACTCCTTGTAGAACCACTTATGGAAGAAGGACTCTGCCCAATGCATTGTTTATTAATTATTTTTTTTTTTATATTTAAGCACAAACATGTTTAGGGGATACCATAAAAATTCCCCGTCACCACACTGCAAAATAAAGTCTATAGAAATTTTTATTGAAAGGGTAAAAAGACCAATACAACACCTAGAATTTGTAAAATGTCTTACCAAAGCAAAGCGTACAGTCTGTGATGCTCTCCAAACTTTCATCCTGTTGTCTTTCCCAAACAAATAATCGAAATCGTCTAGTACCATCAATCTATGTTTTAAAGCAGACACAAAAGTAACATTAAAAAGATAGAGGCGAAATACAGATGTTTTCTCTGTTCTTAATACTCGATGTCATTACTATTTCTCTTAAAATAGATACTATCCCTAAGTGGGTGGTTTCACTGCTATTGTATTATTGAACAGGTACACAGAAGACTTTTTCAGTTGCCATTCTGGAGCATTCTGATTGCCCTGGAGCATTACAAGGAAACCGCTTTGTGCCTGAAGTTTTAACTCCATGCTGTGCCATACAGAGGTTGCTAGGTTAGTGTAGCTGCTAATGACAATTAATTGGTGTTAGCACAGCTTATTAGCTAACAGTATTGCATTAAGACAGTCACGAAAGATTAATCAAAGGTAGCTCACGTATTTCTGCATGGTGTTGAACTTAGGTTCTCTGTTCACACCCATTTTACATGTCCTCTTTCTGCTCTTCCTAGATACTAGATTAGGTAGGGACTCAACTTTCTCTGTTTGTATGCATATGGATACCCAGGTCTTGATTGGGGTGGCTGTGTGCTACTGTAATACAAATGAGGGGAAAAATAAGTCATTGCGGGTTTGCAACTGAATGCAAATGAAAGAAAACCCTCATGGTTTAAATTCATACACCAAGAGCTTTCTGTAAAGGTCACCATATTCTCCCCTTGACAATGCAGAGCACTATGTTCTGGCTTGAAAAATACTTTCTTTTTAAAAAATGGGGAGACAGCCTTTACAGGTGTGAAGAGAAATCTCAGCACAGGTAAAAGATGTTAAGACTTGTTTTTGTTTGGTGGGTTTGTTTTTTTTTGCCAGTGAAGGCCTATCACATTTTTTTCTTTTCTTAGTAGGGTGCTACAAAGTAAATGGCAGGATCTCCTACCTCAGCTCTTTCTGGGACAAAGAGAAATCCCCCACAGTTAAAATGTTTTCTTGGGAGAGAAAATTCTAGCATTAGAAAGTTCTAGCATTAGAACACCTGGTGTGTTGCCTGTGATCAGCTGAAGAAAGACAATCTTCCCCAGTAGAAGATTTAACCACAGAAATGCTTGAGGAACCCTGAAGAAGCTCCAACAACATCCTACAATTTCACTGACCGCTCAACGCCATCCAAATGTAATTCAAGGGAAAAAACACTTCCTTGTGGACTAAGGTAAATAAAAATGGCTGTAAAATATCATATTGCAACTATATATATGGGTAAGCTAAAATGGTGAGGAAAGATATAATTACTTCTTTGCATTAAACTTAAGCTTTGTGTGTGTTATATACAACATACACAACACAATTAACTTCTGATTAGTGTCCGTAAAGGATGTCATAGATAGGCCTTGTCAAAGGCATTAGAATTGGCAATGACTGTTTAAGTGACCTCCAAACAAAGACTCCTAAAGCAAAGTAACCAAAGCCAGTAAGCATCTGTGGCTACAGGTTGGTAGGATTATGAAGATTAAACCACCTGTCAACTGCAAGGGCAGAAGTCCATCTGAAAGAAAAAAGGGACATTGTATTTTCTTGGATGCTGGTGCTGAGGTTGGTTGCCTTCCCATCACTGTAACCATAAAGGAGAACTGGGCAGGGAATTTTTTGCCTTTCCCCCTCATAAGCAGCTTTTTTAAACCTTTCTACCCTCAAAACTGATTAATGGAAAGTCGGCACCTCTGTAAATACCAGATGTCATCATATGAATTCGGATTTGTAATCTGCTTATACTAAGTAAACAAAACACTAATGCTTGCTCCTGTTTATCCTGTGGAGCAACCCAGTGAATAAACCGTAAGATTCCTTCTCATGTGCCAGCAGAATTTTTTCATTCTGCTAAATTAACATTCAAATATGTGAATTGACTTATAGATATGAGGCTGCATGAGAATAAATGTAATACGAAGATTAAAGGACTGACTTAGATGCTACTGGATCAGAGCTTAGACTCCAAGTTTTGCACTCTTTGTAAGTAAACATAGTTTCCTTCTATGAGGATAATTTTGAAGAAACAGCAGCTGGAAGGAATTTTTTTTTTTAAAAGTTAAAACTGAGCACAGGTGATACAAAAATAAATTGAAAAAAGAAAGAACATGGAACCCATAGTATGAAACCTTAAAGAAACTTAGAATTGTTTTCTTTTGGTACCTGGTAAAGTGGATTGCTTGTTTTTGTTTACTATATTTTTATATGAAGTCATATTTTAAAACACAAGTTGTTTATTTTCTCCTGTACTAATGGCAATACAGCTATCAAAAGGTAAGCAAATGGATGACTGACTCAATTCTCTATAGTCTATCTACTTACTGAGAAAGCACGTCTGACATTTGGCACTTCACTGAAGGCAATAACCACTGGAGTGATATCCAAGGCACTCAACTCAAGTACAGCTGTGCTGATGGCAACATCATCCTGTGATGGACCATTGGCAAAAAATAGGGCAACTTTTCTTGTGAGGATGCCCTGACGAATACGTTTGAAGACATTTCGCGAAACAAATCTCATGGCTGCCCCAATATTACGTTTTCCAGTGGATCTCTCTAGCGGTATTCTCTGGACTGCTTGTAGCAGCAAGGTGTTTTTTTGGAATTCTGAGAATCGGATGAGATATCGCGTGTTGGTATTGAAAGAAACAACAGAGATGCGAGCGCCTGTTGGGCAATTGCTTTCACTGATCTTAATGGTCTTCAGCAATAACATAACGATGTTCCTCATTCTTTCAAATGCAGCTGGCGTAACATCTTCAGACATATCGAAGGCAAACACCACTTCAGTTGGATAAACTGGACATGTGTCTGTATATTGAAATAAAAAAATTGTGTGAGAACCTTTCCACAACTCATTGTTAGTGTTTTCTTCAAGTCTATAAAAGAATGGATATGCAGAGGCCAGATGGGCTTACCTGATGAGCAAGCTGGAATGAAGAGGTGAAGAGCAAATAAATTATTTTGGACTCATATTCATTAAAATAGTGACATATACACTTGCTTTCACTAAAGAGCCTGATCCAAAGCTCAGACAACTGAAAGAATCTGCCAGTGAGAGACAACACTGCTCTTCTGCAATCAAATACTCAAAACAGTGCAATTTTACTGGATGAGAATTAAAAAAAAAAATAAATGTTCTGGGTTCTGCTGAGCATACAAGTCTAAGAGAGAATGAACACTCCAAATCTGGAGGACAAGTAGTATACAAATACTGTCTTCTCACAGAGAATTCCCCAAAGAGGGTTGGCACAATGCCAAAGAATTAATTTATTCTTAAATGAGGACAAGAGACACTTGTTATAGCTTTTGAAATTAAGAAATAGGAAAAATGAGCAAAAACCATAAGCCTGTTTCATACACCTGCTGAAAACCCCTCACAGTTCATTACTACCAGTCATGATCAAACTGAACTCAGATGCAAACTACTAGTCTAAAGGGTTTCCAATAGAAGCTATTCCCTTTAAGAAGAGTGACTAGGTGGAATCAGAGGTAAAAGAAGACGCTCCCTACTTACGGCAGTTTTTTCGTGTAAAATTCACAAGTTCACAAGGCTGCAGGAGCAAGACAAAAAAAGCAATTAATGGCAAACCCCAGACCATCCCAGACTGGGAATCTTACTATTCGTTTGAGCTGAAGGTCATATCCCAGCTCCTGAACTAATTCTCACTACTGTAAATCCAGAATCACACATTCCAGTTCCTCTTCATTTCAGATAGTACAGAGGCTCTGCCCCTGCTGCAGCAACTAAAGTTTTTTTCGGACATGCTCTGGTGCATTAAGCAACCTTTACTCAGAAGCGTTTCATTTTACAGGGGATTAGGATTCTGAAGAATAGCCCTGCCATTCCCAGTAAAAATAGTTGTTGATGAGGAAATGCCTTCCTTTACAAGAAGGTGAAAAGTAATCCTAAAGCCGAGCTGGTGTGTAAACTGACATGAATGAAGAAACAAATAGAGGAAAATTCATGTTCCAACAGATTGTAAAAGTTTGGACACAGCATTAATCCATATGCATAATTGTTTTTCAGTCCTTGACTATTTGCCAAACAGAAACATCCACTGCACTCTGACAAATATTTGAAAAGGACATGGTTTTCTAACAGCTCATTGTGCTCATTGCAGTCGGCGCTTATAAATGGAAGACAACTAAAACTGTTAGTTCCATGCAGTGTGCAGTTAGCTGTAAGGTAACTACTTACTTCCATTACAATGGTGCCCATTGGTCCCTTGGCACCCTGAAACAAATTAAACACAGGTCCAGAAAATCAGATCCTCATAACGTATTTCCATCTATGACTCTGTAGCCCAAAGAAAATGCAGGCATACAGTGTTTCCCTGATAACCATTTGTGAATTTGAAATATGAGGAGACATTAGTTCCCAGCATGGACTTCTGTGGACCTGTTCCCAACAGACTTGTAGACTACTTCTCAGACCCGTTTCTCAGTTCATTTTGCTTCCTGGTTTTATAAATGCTCAATACTTGTTGCCCTTGAGGACCAGTATAATTCAAAACTGGACTTCCTTTCTAAACCAGCAATTTCTGTGCTGTGGTTCAGTTATCTGCACCTTACATCCTTTTCAACCTCTGATGTGTGATAGCTCGCCCTCTACTCCTGCAGGGTACAATCCCCACAGTTCTACCTTGAGAGACCCTCCAAGACCACACACACATCACGACTGCTCAACCAGTTTAGCTAGCTTTGGCTACTCTGCAGCCTTCTCCTTGGGAGCTGTGGCCAAATGCCAGGATTCCAAGCACCTTTTTTCAAAATAAAATTACTATTTAATCTTCATAACAGGAATAAAATACAGAGAAATGAAGCAGCTTGAAAGTTTTCATCATATGTGCAATTCAGATGAGTAGCAAGACTACCGAAAATTCTCAGTTACTTGCAGGGGGCTGCAGTGAGATAGATACACCAGAAAAAAATGAACCCCATATCCCACAACCTTTACCTTAGCCTCTCTATACCATAACACTACAGTTTACCAAAATCATATACTTCCTTACGTCCCCAAATTACATCTCCATATTTGTTGCTTTCGCCTCCAATTAACCTTCCATTCCTCCATTTCCTGCCTGAGATACCTTCCTCATCTCCTCTGCAGTCTTACTGCAGCACTATTACAGCCATTACATGCTTTTAACTTCTTATGTTTCCCAGCAGGTCCCAGTTCTTTGGTACTGTTCAGCAAGAGCTAACTGTGAATTGCCTGAGCCCTAATGAATGTTACTTGCAGCAGCTTATTAGTGGTGATTGAGCTGTGCAGTCTTGACCCATACAGATAATCATGCCACCAAGTGAGGAAGGATGGGTAAAACAGACCTATTTTGGCTGGCCCTGCCTACTACCTACACCCCCTTCTGCATCCCTATCTCTTCCACTTCTCACAGAATTCCCACCTTCCCATTTCACTGATGGACTGCTATTACAATAATCTCACCAAGCCCATACCTCCCACGGTCCACTCACTTCTACATCTGAAGATGAGATCTTGATCTTGAAATCTCTCTGAAGACTTCTTGGACAATGGATTGGCAAGGTCAACAGCTATCTGTCTCATCAACACATAAGGTCTGTCTGTCTATAATGTATGTGAGCAGCCAAGCAGCAGGGAGAGCAATGCATTCCAACTGGCACCCCTGGTCATTCTTGTGCCCAGCATCATAAAATAAAGTGGGTCAGGTACATTCATGGACCAGCACAGTGTAATGACAAAAAAAAAATTTAAAAATGTTTTCCATATTGCATGTATCCCATGGGCCATGTTATACAGGTAAAGACACTGTTATCAATAATGTTACATATTTAAAATGTAAGAGTAAGCTTAAGAAAGTTTGACAAGAAAATCATTAACAGTAGGGATTGTTTCTGGTCACCATGGAGCCGATTTGTAGAACTGCGGCAAGATAAAGATAGACACATCCGGGGATTTTCCTAACTGCCTACAATGTTAGTCCTAAATCCTACTGAAATCTACAATCCTTTCCCCTGCTTAGATAGAGAATAAAACGTTTTGTTGTATAAGATGCAGATCACAGACACTGGAAAAGTACATCAAGACATCTACTTGTACATAAGGATTAACAGGTTACCGTCAATTTAAGTTTTAAGTAAGTGCCTGTACTTGCAAGTCTGATTTTACATGGTTTTTCTTTTAAAAAGAAAAAAATACATTGGCTTTCAGCAGAACAAGTGAGTTCTACATTTTAGTACTCTATTCTTTTTTTATTAGATATTTACCCAGGCTAAAGATGATACCAAATACTGTGGAAGAAATTATGTCTGGCATTGTATCTTTGCAGTTCCATTTCCAACAGCAGGTGCTCTTGTGCACACACATCCACAGGCAAGACATAACTCTACACAACTGCCAGGCTGATTAAGCATAGTTTACCACATGAAACACTATTAAATATTCCATTAATCTAATAGCAAGTTTAAGAGCAGTCTAAGAGTGATTTTTTTAAAATAAAAATATATTACCATAGGTCCTGATGGCCCTTGGTCCCCTGGATCTCCCAGGGAACCCGGTGTACCAGCGTTACCCTAAAAATAGAAATTCAAGTTTTATTCTTTATAATTCCACACACAGGTGCAGAATTTCAGCAAAGAAAAACCTCTATAATTATAGTGTGAGTTGGATCCTGCATTTACATAAAGATAGACTACTAGCCCTGAGAATTATTAACCACAAGCATCTTTAAAGACTTAGACCAGCATTCTCTCAAGACCTCTTGCCCAGGATATGGCAATAAAAGATCAGAGTGGGAACCAATTTCAAAAATGTTTGGTGAGGAAACTCTTAAGACATAGGGCTTTACTTATGGAACTCTTCACAGAGTTAACAGATTTATCATTCTTACTCTTCTACCCTTAACTCCTTTGGGTCCTCCAGCTCCTGGAATGCCTGGGTCTCCATCTTCTCCCTGAAAATTAATGAAATCCAGAACTTCACAGGAAAGGAGAAGACACACAGAAAGACAGATAACCACTTCCAAACAAGAATAACGTAAAACAAGACATAAAGAAAGCAAACATGCCCATTTAATCATACCTCTGGACCAGGATATCCTACGAATCCAGATTCTCCCTAACAAAAGAAAGGACAAAGACTTCACAAGCATCTAGAACTTTGTGATCTGCTTAGTGTTTGATGTCTTCAAACCAAAAACAATTTCAAAATCATTCTTAGTATTCCACCTCATGCAAGTAACAGTGGCCTGTTACTCTAGTCTCAAATGACACAAATTTAGATTAACACCTTGTTCATCTAAAGGAAGAGCATTTTAAAAATTTCCATCAGTTTCTGAATTTTCAAGAGTATTCCATTTCTCAAGTGTTTTATCAAAGCTTATCGAGGCCTCCTAGTAACATACAGTGGAATTAATGTTCAGCTATTGTAAGTAAAGTATAATATTCAGAACTCAGTGTTTGAAAGCAGTTTCAAAATATTGCACCCTCCATACTAAACAGTGATACCATAATATCTTGTTGGCATATTAGAAGTCACTTTATTAATTGTTTTCAGTTACTTCAGTTTTCGGTGTGTTCCTTGCTCGTATATGAGATGTCTCACAAAGACCAACCAGAATTGAAGTGTATCATTCCTTGACATTAGAGTAACTATCAGAATTCACATTACTTCACATATGTCCTTGTTTTAAGAGTTCCCCCCCACAGAAGGGGGCACGCTTGTCAAAAATCATATGACTTTATCCCACAATTTCTAGGAAATTCCATGCACATAGGTCCCACATCACACCTAAGAGAGCGTAATGTGACTGTGAACCTGTATAATTAATAGCAACCTTAAATAAAACCTATTTTATACTGAAGGCTGTTCTCTTAGCTGTCAGGGGAAACCAACTCTTTCTGGATCACTGTTCTGGGGTGAATTGGGTTTTTTTGTTCTTATTAATTGCTTTAATTCAGGCCCTGCCAAACCTTGGGCAGACACATCAGTGTATAAGAAGGGCCTTAAGTCAATCCTTTAAAACAGGGAGTAATATACAAGAAGATTTAACAGAAACCTTTCTTCCTCATTTCTTGTAACAAGGAGGATGTTCCATGAAATGAATGAGTGGGAGATTCCAAGAGATGAAAAGAACTAGTCTTGCATATAATGTATGCATAACCTGTGAAACTCTCCCATCAAAGGAAATTGTTGGGGCTAAGAAGGTAAGAAAGAGATTGAATAATAAGAAGCATCAAGAGTTATTTTAATAAAAAGCCATTTTAAAAAAAGGAGCTTATCAGTTGCAGAAGCTCCTAGGAATCCTTTCATATATTTTCTGCAGCTTCCGCAGCACTCTTCTTCTCCCACAAAAAGGGAGAGTGAAACAGATGAGCCTGCAGTGAGATCCATTGGACCACTTCTCATTGCTTGCGAAACAGAAGGGACTAGTATTGTTAACACTACACAAACTCTTTTACAGGAGGACTGCAGCTGTTTCCAACATCCTGACCATTTTGCTCACAGACTGACCCATTGGCGCCACTGGTCCCATGATTTTGACCTCATACTTTCTGTATACTTTTTATTTTAGCTGGATTCTTGTACATTTTTAGAGACGTAGGAATTTCACTGCTGTTTTTTTCAGGACTGTGAAGGGAATGATGAGAATTTCTAAATAGGTAGCAATCCAGAGGTTAATCCTCAGATCTTATTGCTGACCACAGGAGCACAAGGAACAATATTTCACATTAAAACAGCGAGGATGTTTGGAGAGTATCACCCTCACCTTGATAGTCAAGGAATCCCTCCTCTGAAAGAAGAAAAGAGTCCAAGGTGGCTGGCCCACCAATACTTGCCAACAAGAGTGGCTAGTCAAGCAGATTGAAGTGGGGAGAAAGCACCATGTGCTTCAAGAAGTACAATCCCCCATGTCCATATACACACATACACACATCAAGGGAAAGAGTAAGAGAGAGTGGCTCTCAAAAGAATATCCTATTGCAGAATTTCTCACAAGGACGGTTGTAGGAAGGCTGAACCTCTTACTGAACCTCAGAAATGCACTGAGGCCACGTGTTACATTTCTCTTGAATCGAATATGGATGGTCATGTTTGATTTGACAGTGCAGAGTGGAGACTGTGAGACATCCTGACTCTAAACACTCACCTTTGCTCCTTTGCTCCCTTCAGGACCATAGGCATCTCTGCCATCCACGCCCTGCATAGGTTGAATATACTATGAGTTAGCTTTTAATAGAGGATTAGATTCACATCCAATTCCATTTTGCAATAAAGCCCTCTCATTACAATGAGATGTCCAGGCTGTTAGGACTGACAAAGTAGGGCAAGCTATCACAACACAGTCTAAAAACAGTAGCAAATGGTGGCAAAATCTGTAGAGAGAAAACAAGGATCAAGGTCACAGTTCCTGTCAACTCCGTGCCCTACCTCTAGCATATTCTCTCTCTCATAGACAGCCTGAGGGGAAAGATATTCTCTCTAGCCCACAAGGAATCTGGTGTCCATAACGAAACTGAGAACCAAATGTGAAATAATCTTAATTGTATCAAATAGAGAAAATAGAAGGGAATTAACAGTACTGATTCAGATGGATGGATATTAAACTAAAGAGGCCCTGAATTAGGGCAGAAAGACTCACAGGCATGCCTCTCCATCCCGCTGGTCCCACTGGGCCCTTCTCTCCAGGGTCACCAGCTTCACCCTGTTATAATTGACGCATAAAAGGCATTAGTTTGTCTCATTCAGGAGAATTCTTCTTTCCAAAAACTTGTCTGCTAGAGTGAAGCATGCTATTAAATTTTATAGACTACTTGATGCTGGTCAAAGGCATCCTATTAACAGACCATGTTTCATGGAATTTTCCTTGGGGTGGAACTGGAAAGTACTTGGCAAATCAGAATATGCTGAGCATTCATGCAGGTAAACCCCGAAGGCCTTCATCCAATTAAACTCCCATTGTTACACAGAATGACCAGTAAGAAAATTGTTTTCTGGAAAAAGTTATATTAATGGTAGCAGGACATAGCCTGGAATTCTACCAGCCTGAAGCATCTGTTGATAAGAGACAGTATTTCTCAGGCAGGTTGTTTGCACTGTGCTCTTAGTCCTCTTGCAAGTTTTCTTTTCTTCAGTCCCTTTTTCGGTTTTCACTTTCTTAATGAACTTTCTTTTAACAAGAACTCCAGTATTAGACAGCACAAAACCAGACCGAGAAAATGGAATGTATGATGGATTAAATCCCTATGTTTCTTCCCCATTTTTGTCACTGTTTCACTGTATGTTTTCACACAGTGACTCTTCTCATAGTAGCACTTTGACCTTCTGATACCTCTCTGTCACTGGATGTAATAATACACTGAATGTAATAACCCTTCAAAGAGACTGAAAGGCTTAGCTAACTGGTATTATTTATGCCTTTTAGATCCAGAAATGCAAAGACACCTAAAATGAGTTATTTTTATTTAATAAATATTGCATATCAACACCCATTAATGAAAGGAAAGTAAGGGATAACATTTATTATAAGTGAACCATAATGTGGACTACTTAGTAGTATAAGCCTTTCTGTTTAACTTCAAGTTGATTCAGTTCTCCTCAACACATTCATTCCTGTATAATAGACATCATAACAGTCAAGGTTCCTTGAACTGGTTAGGAATCTTTAGAACAAAAAGGTTAAAATAAGCAGCTATGCTTCATTGAACTGGAAAGTTCAGATTAGACATTAGGAAAAGGTCCTACACTGAGAGGGTAGTCGGTGACTGGAACAGGCTCTGCAGGGAAGTGGTCACGGCACTTGAACTGTCAGAGTTCAAGGAGTGTCTGAATGATGCTCTCAGTCATATGGTTTAGTTTTAGGTAGTCCTACAAGAAGCAGGGAGTTGGACTCAATGATTCTCATGGGTCCCTTCCAACTTGAGATATTATGACTAACTGGTACATATTTTCAATGGATTAGACAGATTCTAGGAATCATAAAACAAGCTCAAGGGTCAGCACTGCCATATCCCTACTGCATTTTGTGAGACTCCAGGCTCCACTGAGAACTATGACCACAACAGCAATTAGAACAGCAGTCATGGCAACACTAAAAACTTCTTAGTATAGCTCTGACACCCGTAAGATTACCTTGAACACACCACTTGCCTTACCACGCAATCTAAAAATGTCTATAAAACTTAACATTCTTCACATGTTCCATATGAACAATACAAGTGTTAGTTCATGCTTCTTCAGGCAGATTCTTGAATGAATGATGCCGTTAGATTGCTGTAATTCGGTACCTTAAAAATCATTACCTTTGGTCCTCTTGCGCCTAACTTCCCAACAGAGCCAGGTGAACCTGGGGCTCCCAGACTAGCCTGTAATCAGAAATATCAATTAAAAGGTGCACAATGAAGACTCAAGAGCTCGTCGCACTCAAGGATTCATTGCCACTTGAAATTATTACAGAATCAGTATAAGTATTAGCACAGTAACAGGATTTTGAGGACCACAGTAAGAGTTACTGGTCAAGCTATCATTCCAGTTACTTCCTGTTTTCTGTATGACTGCTTTAAAATTCTAAAAATGTTATTAAGTATGACATGAATGTTATTTTCTATCTACATAGATACCTAGTGAGTACATGCATATGTGCACAAACAATACGAATATATATACACAGACATACAAATGGGTGTGTAAGCACGAGCATCATTACATGACTGAAGCAGATGCCCAAAGCTGACAGAGTAGGACATTCCAGCCCTGAGTTACTCTGGTGTAACTCCAGAATAAGAATCCCTGAATCAACGGCATCACACAAGTGAGAAGATCAGCAGTCAGTGCTCAATAGTTACAACCTCATCATACCCTAGCATTAAATCTCACAGGCCATATTTTAATGAAACCACTGACCGTTACCTAACTTTGCCCTCAACTACACCACATTACATCTGGATTTATACATGCTGCAAGCCATGCTGTTAGTCTTCATACTATAGAACTGAGAGTGGAATCTAGAGCTAAGGCTTTTCATTGCAATCATGCAAAAGTTTTGTAATACTGAAACTCACTTCCCTTTTCACCCACCTAAACTTATTTTCAAAGCTGTTACTTTATCATATCACAGAATCACAGAATTTTCAGAGTTGGAAGGGACCTCTAGAGATCATCTAGTCCAACTCCCCTGCTAAAGCAGGATTGCCTAGAGCACATTACTCAGGACTGCATCCAGGCGGGTCTTGAAAATCTCCAGAGAAGGGGACTCCACAACCTCCCTGGGCAGCCTGTTCCAGTGCTCTGTCACCCTAACTGTAAAGAAGTTTTTCCGTGTGTTGGAACGGAACTTCCTATGTTCCAACTTATGCCCATTGCCCCTCGTCCTGTCAATGGGAACCACTGAGAAGAGTCTGGCTCCATCCTCCTTCAACCCACCCTTTAGATACTTGCATGGCATAATAAGGTCTCCCCTCAGCCTTCTCTTCTCCAGGCTAAAGAGTCCCAGCTCTCTCAGCCTTTCCTCATAAGGGAGATGCTCCAATCCCTCAATCATCTTGGTTGCCCTTCGCTGGACTCTCTCCAGCAGTTCCCTATCCCTCTTGAACTGGGGAGCCCAGAACTGGACACAGTATTCCAGTTGTGGCCTCACCAGTGCCGAGTAGAGGGGGAGAATGACCTCCCTCGACCTACTGGACACACTCTTCCCTATGCAGCCCAGGATTCCATTGGCCTTTTTGGCGACAAGGGCACATTGCGGGCTCATTGACAATTTATTATCTACCAGGACTCCCAAATCCTTCTCCTCAGAGCTACTTCCCAGCAGGTCCACCCCTAACCTATACTGGTGCCCAGCATTCTTCCTCCCCAGGTGCAGGACACTGCACTTGCTTTTGTTGAACCTCATTAGGTTCATACCTATATGGTATCATATGAGGCTGCAAATCAGTTTCCTTAAGTACTATACTGAAAAATCCTCAGTTTCTTCTTTCTATAAGTTTTTTAAAAACTCTTTATAGGAATAATATCAACACTGAGAATGAAAAGCCCTAATATGTGCAGCAGGAATACATTATTTAAAGCTAACCAGAGGCCCTGGCACGCCTTGTGGTCCTGGAGGTCCTCTGATCCCTTGTAGTCCTCTTGGGCCCTAATGTAGAAAAGTCATTGAAAAAAAAAGTTAGTTCAATAGTGATAGCCACACAATGATTAGATGGCTGCCACAACCAGAATCCAAGTGCCTGTTTTGCAAGCCTTAATGCACAGGTGAAACTTCTGGCTGTTTGGTTGTAAGGATTTGCCTGTGCAAAGCAGCTGAGATGGTCACTGCCTGAGGGCCATATTCAGAGAGCGACTGCGGTGTCCAAGATACCAAGGGAGCCATAAGCAACCCGGTATCAACTAGGCACACTTTCTTCAGATGTCTATATCTTAAAACTTAAACTTGAGAGTATCTTTAGAGCATCTAAGAGCATCTAAGAGCATCTTAAAGTTGGAAGTTACTGTAAGCAGTCTACCACCATAACTCTCTTCAAAATTACGAAGCAAATTTTTAAAACACAAAGCTTTCCTCATTGGTTTTGCCAATCAGTATTTTCATTTTCATTGTTTTAATGCACCCTGGAAATACAGTACATTCAAAAATGCAATAGATTTTATGTGCTTATTGCCAGCAATTTCTAATTAATTCATTTTGAAGATATCTGCTTGATAATATCCTGTAAGCTAGAGATGTGTCGGTTAAATTACTTATTTCTGCTGTTCACTTTCCTCTTTTAATTTCACTAGAAGCTGCACCCACATAAACCGAAAGAGAAATTTAATTCCTCAGGGTTACAGAGATTTGCCACAGAAGAATCTTACTTATAATATTCATTAGTTGAAGTAAACAAAGCATTCCAAAAAGAAAAACGAAAGATCAAGACTGGTAACTCATCTTCTCCATAGGTCACATAAAAATAATGCAGAAGTTCTCTTAGTTACCTGTGGGCCTGGAAGACCGGAGTCTCCTGGGTAACCTGCCTCCCCCAGATCTCCTTGCTCACCCTGCCAGAACAAAACCAAAAAAACCAACAATTAGAGCAAATAAATTAACACCTGTCATACGTACATCAACAAATAATATCTGCACAAAGTATCAGTTGAGAGAATGTTTTCCAACACTTCCAAATAGCTTTCAAGCAGCTTCAAATTCCTGTTGAAGAAAACTCAATTAAGAAGCAAAAGAGTTGAGTAGCTTTTTTTGATGTTTAGGGTGTGTGATGAATATAAGAGCTGCAGTGCAAGAGGTCAGTTCTATCCGCTTTGCATTTTGCTAAGTGCATTTTACACGACAGTCTCAGCAATACTCCTGCATTACCCTTGTCCTTATCCACTGCAGAGACCATGAGAAGTCATAAAGCCAGGGCCACAACTGGAGATCCCCTTCACCCTTATCCACAGAGAACTACTCTGAGGAGGAACCACGACTTCACAATTCATCCTAGAATTAGATGTCTTTATACTCCCCATCTTTCACTCTGGTTACACAGTGAGGCAAGTAAAATCTTCCTTGGTCATGGAAAAAAACCCCCAACTTTTCCAGCTCCCATCTACATAAAGTTGCCATCTAGGCATGAGTCAGTTTAGCTGACATCCATAAGAACTATTTGCTGTCTGCTGGACTGAATAAAATGGTGATAATCAGCACCAAGATAGTGGTGTATTGCTGATCTCCTTTCACTGGAGAAATTACAAACATATGTCTGAAGATTCTCAGGAAACAGATGATTCTGGAAATAATCTCCTGAGGAAACCTGCATTAAAAAGGCTGTAACTCCCATTCTCCACAATATGAGTGAAAGGAAAGATACCAAAAAAAAAAAAAGCATCAAGCAAGCTTATTTGTAGCCAGAGTAACAATACTGTAACACAGAACATCAGTTAGTAGACTAATGCCAGGCTTATGTCAGCTGTAAAAAAATGAAATAGAAACAGATTTCCACAAAAATCACTTTGACTGCAATGAAAATGGACACATTTCTTAGGCACGCTCTACTGGAATCCAAAACCATAAGAAAGTTTTCAGCTCCTTTGAATCAAACCCAGAAGAGCTGTTGTTTTTTTTTTTTCTTTTCCCTTTTACTTTTCCTCTCTCTCATGCCTTCCTTCAGTTTATTCTACCTTCTGTCTTCACTGTTTTGCTTTGCTTTTTTTGCATTTTTGTTCTTGTCTATGACAAACACCTCTCTGAGGCTACACCACACCTGCCCCTTCCTCCCGCTGACTACTTCTGACTGTTAAGAACAACTAGCTGTGCTTCTTTATTTTTTTTTAAACTATTTCAAAAAGTTAGATAAATAGATAATTTGAGCTAGAAGTCCTGGGAAACTGTCCTTTTCAGAATATGGTGAAAAGTGCTGTGTTCATGGTGACTGCAAGGGAAGTTAGCAACTTTGTTGACAAGGGCATTAGTTCAGTGTCTGTTATTAACAAGTAAACCCGGTACAAGTCCTTAGACATTAGCTGGGAGAATTCTGGCTCACTGCCTGTAATCTGATTATTTGTCCCCAAGTACGTTGCCACCAATGCCTAGCTTCACCTGAAAGAGAGATTCATTTCCATTCCATTCCGTTCCGTTCCAGCACAAAAACTTCCTCTTCCAGAAGAACTGGCCATACCATATTTCCTTATAGAGCCAGAACCTGTGGTCCACAGAAGGGCCCTTGAAGATCCTGCAAACATTAGGACTACACAGTTCGGCTTCCTGCCCAGGGACATCAGGAAGCCTGCACAGCGAAGTTCTCATACCTTGTGCTGACAGAGCTATACCCTGTAGCAGCTTTGCAACATCCCGCCATGCAAGAGATCTAGGTGGGAGGACACAACACCCAAAATTTCACCCAAAGATGGATGCCAGCATCATATTGCAGGGTTTACTGCTCCATCTAGTTCCTCCAGGAGATGTGGAAGACAGCAGAGGGTAATTCTCTTTGCTATTTGCTTTTTACACCTCTTCAGTGAACAGGTGATTTATATAAGTTGTGCTCTGAACATAGGCTGGGACCTAGTTTTTAATCCCTGCTGACCTATGCAAATGTTTTTGTTACACTTTTAGAAGTCAAAGCTGGTCACCAAGTACTCAAACGAAAACAGTTTGGAAGTTCTCTGTTGCTGTGAGGTTCAGTCATCTCTCTTATTCCCTACCATATTACAAAAGGGTGGCCTGGCCTCATCGCTGGGGGAGGGGGCCCCATGGAGATGAAGAAGGTTGTCTCAAAAGGTTCAATTAATTCTGCGCTCCGTGATTTTACTAAACAAGTTGAACA
This sequence comes from Anarhynchus alexandrinus, assembly GCA_008711295.1. Taxonomy (NCBI): domain Eukaryota; kingdom Metazoa; phylum Chordata; class Aves; order Charadriiformes; family Charadriidae; genus Anarhynchus; species Anarhynchus alexandrinus. The sequence goes on from VUYV01000059.1 coordinate 4,420,471, forward strand.
TTTTTATTTTCTAACCACACTAGAGTTCTTGTGCTTGTTAGTGCAACAAAAATAAGGCACAAATCCATTTCCAGAGACTTCAGGTTTTGTCCTGTTACCCTCATAGCTCACTTGGATTATTTCTGGTACCTGACAGAAAAATGCAAACAAAGATTTTCAGAGTTCAGCAGCAATCAAATGGGAAAAAAAAAAAAGAAAAGAAAGAAAGCACAAAGTTACATAATTACTTAAGAAATGGATTTCTGAGCTATTAAGCAAGAATTGGAATAGTTAAGAGGCAGGCTTAATGAATGTTGCTCAGTATTTTAATCTAAAATGTCTGCATAAACCCTGCAAAGAATTTCTGAGATAGAAATAGGAAACAGTAACTAAAAAATGCTTATATTCTTTTAAGTTAACGCTGATCCCTGTGAGTAGCCAAATCACGGTGCTTTCCCCCTCCAGGCAGATAGTATCAAAATCTTTCAGAGTCTATTCCCATCTGTGATACCCCTGGCAGTGGAAGTTATGGATTCTCAAAGTGAAATCCAAATTGGGATTTTCAGAAACCAGGTGGGGCAGAGGTTTCAGCACAAGGCCTACCTGTGTATTGCATGAAGCTGGGATGTGACTGGACTGTAGTTTGGGGAACTTGCAGGACTCTCACTTCTGACTGTCATTTCCCAGTGAAAAATTAATTTGAATCAGCTTAAATGTAAAAAACTTGTGTTACCTGGCTGCAGCACTCAGGAAGACAGTAGCAAAGGTATCACAAAGCTCTGCTCCTCTCAACAGGAGAGGGACAGGAAGCCCAGAAATGTAAGTCAAATCAAACACTGCTGCTGAAGAAATATTACTACTATAAAAGACACTCCACCCCTCCCCAGTAGCTTTTTTTCTTTGCTGAAACTTACGTTCTATATTGCATCATTATGATTATTCTCATTGTTATTTATTAACATTTTCCACTTGGCCTTCAGCTTAAATGCCTGTTGCTGTTGCAGAAAAGGCACCTGATCCATGCAAAAGTTTAATGAAAAATCATAAACCTTTTGCCAAATTAAGAATACAGCAAGAACTTCAATTTACATACTGAATCCACAATTAAAAACATGAGAAACACATCAAACTTATCAATCAGCTGTTTTGTACAGGCTGAACACTTTCATATTGTGAGCTCTGGTGAAGAAAACAGGACTTTGAAACAATTGCTACTTGAGGCTTGAGACAAAGAGTGCACGCACTTCATCCTTTCTCCTCTTTAATATTAGGACTGCACTGGAATTACATGAATATGACTTGGAAAGAGGAGATTATTGGGCAAAGCTGGTCTGAATTTTGCCTTGACCATGCTTGTGAGTGAAGAGTTGCTTAGAACCTCCACTCAAAATGCTGGTTTGCATGTTTATTCGGAAGCTACAAATCTGCCCATTCCCCAGACTCCAACACAGGGCAAGACTTCAAGACATACTCTATCCTGCAGGTACTGACAGTGTCATACACAAAATTGTGATGTTTCCCTGGGTTTGTATGCACTAAGATAAAGGAGAAATGCCATACCAAGGGATATACCATCTTCCTTATCTGTGTTAGCAACTCTGCAGAGAGATTGGGTCAAATGTGAACTACTTGTGCTAGAGCAATGTGTTTCCTGGAATGACCATATAACCCATACTTCAGAAAGCAAGCAATAGGATAGAGATAAAGGATATATCTTGCAAGCAGATGTTTGGGAATCATGGTTTTAGATGTTCTTCTAGACTCCTGCCAGGATGATGTACAAAGGAAAATGTTTGTTTACCCTGTCCTAAAAAGAAATGAAAAGAAAGAAAGAAAAAAAAGGAGAAAGAAATCTGCATCTTCTCAGGTTCCCCAGAATTTAACTTTTACTTGCACTAATCCACTCTTGAATATAGCTGCTTTTAGATTTGCTCTGATAACTGTATTTTGTAATTCATACCCTGGGACACACAAGCTTTCTTTTCCAAGAACATTACCTAAAACTTCATTAAAGAGAATGGAAGTGATATCTTTACCAATTACATCTCAGGAAAGTTTCCTTTCATTGTGGCTCCATGGGGTATAGGTCTAGGAAAACCTGGGCTACCACCTAACAACGACATGAGAGAATTTTCCACCAGAGGATCTTTCTGGAATGATAAGTCAGCATGCACTGAGGTTGACCTATTCCTTATGTTCTACACAAGCATTCAAACTACACTGTATTCTTAGTCATCTACTTGGGAAATTAAATTGTTTTAAAAATCTTGATTTCTTTTATATGCTTTGAGCCAATTTCCAGAGCTGCAGTTAATGCTCTCTTATGTTTATGTTTTACTAAAGCATCAGTTGAATCTTGCCTTAATTCTGTCTCTGCTGCATATGTAAACTTCCCCAAATAAAGATTACATTGACTCAAATGCGATATTATTTGGGGCAACTCTCTGTAGGATTGATTTTTGTGTGTTGGGCCAGAAGTAGGAGTCTGGAAAGAGCTACTTACTCCAGTAGTTATAGAATCACAACAATGTGATTTGGTTTTGTGCTGTATTTAAGAAGCTTACAGTGGAAGGTCATTCCTCCTCCTTCTCAGACATCAGAATCTGCCCTTGCATACCATTTTATTTCTTTCAGCTTTGGCTGAATAGTGATAATGCATGTGCATTATATATTGCCAAACATTCCTTTGCAATATACATATGAAAATGCAATCATTTTAATGGAAGCTGAAAATGTCCCTGGTGAGAAACCCAGATGTAAACTTTTGTGATTCTTTTTTCCTGTAATCAAAACCAGCATAAGCGTTGTTTTGCACGAGGATACAGCTCAGCAGTTTGTTTCCTCCCTGTTACAAGACCACCAGACAGGACAGCTAACCCAAAGATCTGAGGAATACTAGGAAGATTATTCTTCACTAAACCCCTCACTAAATGGCATCATTCTACACAGAACTGAGTTTTGTGCGTGTGTGTCATGCATATATCTGTGTGGATGTAGCAAAGGAGAAAAAAAACCTGTCAGACTTTTGGCCTTATGATGCAGGAATGCACCCTGACTGTTCACTCCTGTCATCTTTATTGACAGTCTCTCCTCTATTTACGTTCCCACATTTGCCTTAAAAATAAAAGTAACTGTCCTTTTATATCAATGAAAGCTCCTTTCCAATTCTAAACCCCTCAAGTCAGGAGGGCATCTGGTACATCCACTTGAGATCCAAAGGCTGCCTTGGCTTGAAATAGACTTTTGATTGTTAAACACTTCTGTCTTAGATCACACTGAAATTTCTCCCTTAAGAGAAGTAAACACTGAGGCTGGACATATAGCTGCATATACATAGGTAGCAGCAGCATCAGCCACTCACCTTTATACCTGGAGGGCCTCTTCGACCTGCTGCACCCTGGGAAGGAGTGGCATGAGAGATTATATCCAGAACACTAAGCAATATGTGAAACAACAGCTTATAATAAAATATATTATACATACAATCCAATCAAATACATCTTATAGAAAGCTGAGATTATTTCCAAAGAAAGGTTTAAGGTAAAAATGAGAAAAGAGTGGATTTGGGACAGAAATTCTTGCACAAGTAAGCCTTAAAAAAAAAAAAAAAATAAATGTTTTAGACCCTTAATGAGTGCAGAGGAAAGGCATCTCAACAAAATTCTGGAAAACATCTTCCCAGTCAGATGCCCCTTGGCTAAAATAAAGACAAGAGCAGCCCTCTTCTTTCCCTCTGAGCCAAGAGGTCTGCACTGCTTCCCACTTCACACTGCTCAGCAGCGCTAGCGAATGTTACTGTTAAACCTCACATCACCAGAGGCCTTTAGGATGTTTCTGCAGCCTGAGCGAGCGATCATCATTCCAGATTTTTGCATTAGGCATCTTTCTGACAGACGAGAAGAGGTGCCCTCATAAGTTCCAATCTCCAGTGGATTAAAAAGAACAGCTCAGCTGCCAGTGAGTTTCTATATAAGCTTGAACAGGCATATGGAACTTGCAGTCACAGGGAGGAGGAAGGGATAGATTTATCTGTGGTGAAATTACAAAGCAATTAAGGCTCACAGAAAAGGTTGCATTGAGTTTAAGGCTTGTGACTTGAATTAATCAGACTTGAAATTAGCAGGACAGCAAATTCCTGATTTTTTTCTTAAAAAAAACCCCACATTGCAATACACATAAGCTACTGAATTTGAAGCCAAGTATGTTTCACTATGAAAATTTTAGAAGTTTTTTTTTCCCCCTCTCATTGCAGGAGTTTTAACTGTGGGATAAAAGGAAGAAGAGAAAAATTGGTTTTCTCGATGGGAACTGCATTGTATTTGCATCAGTTACTTCCACCCTGTATCGGTTACTATTCTTACATCAGGGCCAGCATCACCCTGCTCTCCTTGGAGTCCGGGTGGTCCTGGGTCTCCCTGCAAAACAAAGTAATGAACAAGCTCTTTAAATATTCTTTCTTGTACCTACACATTCTTCTTTATACATTTCTTCTCTGTTTCTTCTCCTAAGTAATTTCATTGCAATCAATCAGTTGTATCATGCTAAATGCTGATTTTTGTTTTCTGCAAATCATTTACAATCAAAAATTATAAACCAGAGAGATCATGCTTGCTTTGGATTTCCAATCCATCAGTTACTAACAGTTGATATTGATTAAGGCTTCTGTTAAATCATTTTTGTTGACTTCAACGTTACAGTTGGACTTCTTAAGATGAGAAAGTTTGATGAGGTTTGTTTCCAAAAAGTCATCAAAACACAATTATTCTCCAAAGAGTGACCCTCACAGTTTTTCTGCTGCTTTCAGCACACCCTACATAGACATATATGAACACACAGGTGTCTGAACATGTGCACACAACCTTACTTGTTCAGATAGAATAAAACTTCCAAAATAGTGGATTTTTCTCACGTGTTGCCAGTTTTCACCCTCTTAAGCTTTCATCCATGATCACCTATATACTACTGTCCAACTACTTATCATCTTTGCTTATTCTTTCCAAAGTGCAATAGTAAAATGGGCTGTGCTTTTTTTTTTTTAATATTTGTTTCCTTGCAGTATTGCTCAAACACCTCTTAAAAATTCAGACATCACTATGTAAGCACATATCCCAGCTCTTATATTCTAGATACAGATCAAAATGGAGTTTACCCACCACCCTCAGGAAATAGCAGTTCCATAGTAAAATGAGTACAGCCTGTGGATACCAAATGCATTTTTCCCAGCATGGTTTTTAACAGTATCCTTGCAACCCATTACTAGAAGCCTCTCAGGTTGATTATGTAGATTTGTTGCAGAATATTTATACTAAATCCATACTTTCTCTTAGCTCTACATTATGAGAACATTTCCAGTCTTTGTTAACTTTTTTAACTTTTTTTTTTTTATACTATAAGCACTTCTCAAAGCTTTCTGTGTTGCAGACACACACTAAAGGCAAAATACAAAATAAAAGAAAAGAGCTGCTTAGTCACTGGACAGCCAATAGAACTCAGCAATTATGCAAATCCTCTCTCTGTAATATAGAACTACTTGCTTACCTGCGGTGCTGGGTTTCCCTTTTCACCCTTAGGACCAGGAACATTATTGCTAGTCCCAGGCTCTCCCTGGAAAAGTTAAGCAGAAAGCTCAGCATTTTCAGTGACCACACCTTTATTATTCTGATTACAGAGGCAGGATATGCAAAAAGGAAACATGAGATTTGTCATTGCAGCCAACAAGAAATACAAAGGCTATTTTAAATGAAGATGTGTGTAAGAACACTATATAGGAAGTTCTGCAAAGTCCAAAAGTTTCTTTTGCAAAGAGATGAAAAGAAATATTACTAATGGGCAACAAATTAAACCCTGAAAATTGAAGTGGTTCTGGTTGTTTGGGTATAGTTAATTGAGTTAAGGCCATAACTAGTCAGTGAGTTTCAGGTGGGGTTACACTAGGAGTTCCATTTAGCCACTTAATGCTAGACACAGCCGAAATCCTGATCTCTCAAAGATTCAAGTTACCTTGAAATCTGATTTTTTTTTTTTTTTTTTAATAAATGTTAGAAGACAAGAGCCAACACTATATTTGACTGTTTGGAACAAAGGTCTTTGAAATATGTGTGAGAATATTTAAAAGTTGTGATACAAGAAGTGTGATGTCTCCACTGAAATTTTAGTGCTTAGGGACTGCATTTATATAGGGCTCTGGAGCATGCAAGGAAAAATGCATCAGCATGAAGAAGTCACTAGCCTTTGCAGCACTATAAATTGCTAACCAGGAGTCAGTGCACAGGGTTTCCAAGCGATCCAGAAATCCCTCTGTAAGGTGGAACCACCAGGGAAGACTAAGTAGCTCCAAAAGGAGTTATGTTGCCCATGGTAAAAATAAACAAACAAATAAATAAAACAAAAATGCGAGGAACAAGCAGGAGACCTGAGGCTTAAACACCTGCTTCCAAGCAACACATCAAAACACATCAGTCCATCTGCATCTAAAGAGTTCAGGGTTTCTGGAACATGCCGTACAGCTTGCAGAGTACTGCACCATCTAGGATTGTGAAAAACTCTTCAAATCACCTATATTTCAGGCAGCTCCATCACAAAATCCAGGCGCAAATCAGTGCAACCTAACAAAGATGAAGGAATACACTTACATGATCTCCTCTTAGACCAGATTCTCCTTGTTCACCTGGTTCTCCTCTGGGGCCTTTTCTGCCCTAAATTCATAAAAAAAGCACAAGCAATTTGGGTACATGTAGAAATAGTATCTGTGGAAGGCTTGGTAAGATAACACAGATCTGTTTAAGTGTGGGGAGCTACACTGATTTACAGCAGGAGATACATCATATTAGAGAACAGGCAGCTATTAAAAACAACTCACAGGTGTTACAGATAGCATTACACTTCAGAAAGATGTTTCCATAAAATCTAAACATTATGATAAACGATACTTCACCTGTTTTCCGGGGTTGCCTTTATCTCCAGAAGGTCCAGGAAATCCACGTTCTCCCTAGACTCACAAAGGGGGAAGAAAAAAAAAATTAATGGTTGGTCTTTCTGATAAACGTGGTTCCCAAATTTTGTATGGCAGAATCCAATTTCAATCAGAAAAGCAGCTCTTAAAAACTAAAANAAAAAAAAAAAAGAATTTCTGTTCAGGTTTAAAGCCCATTCAAAGGCACAAAAGTCTGTACTTTTGAACCCTGTGGCAGGTGTCTTTAACTGCACCGCACATTTAAAGCAATGATTACCTGCTCTCCATCAGTGCCATCAAATCCACTCTCACCATGTTCACCCTGTAGCAACAAGTAAAAAAACCAACCCTGTTAGCATCAGTCCACTTGCCTCTTTGAGCAAGGGAAGAAGTGTTCACCCTGCTTTTGGAAACTTGAATAAGAATAGTGGTTTTCAATGGCTAGCAATAATAATTAATAATTATTATAAATAGGAATTCATAATTCATATTTTAATGAATTAATAACTTTTAAAACAATTCCTAGTTAAGAACACTTAATTAAAATGATGGTTATTAAAACTATAGATCTTTACCAGGATTAAAATTCTGCTTTCCCACCTGTTAGTTTTCAAATCTTTTTCCCAACTGCAGCACCTTCAAAAACTAGATATATTCCAAAATATAACTACTAGTATCTGATCTGACACACTGATAATCTTGTAATTCTGGTGTCAACCATCATATGCGTGTTTGTATTGCGCTTTCTTTTTTTTTTTTTTTTAAGAATTTTATACCATGAACAGCGTATTGAAAAGCTAGAAAGAATAACCATGATAAAAACAATTACAGAAGATTGATCTTAGGCTTTAGGACTTGTTAAAGAAACTTCATTACTGTTTCAGCAATGTGATGCTTGCTACATAAACAGCAGTCCCATTCCCATTCCCATTCAAACACACACTGCTCTTCTCTTCCCTTTGTCTGCAAAAATGAATAACCGTATTGCAACCATTTATGGCAGCCATTTTCTCACAAAACACCAATCACAACCTTACAGAGTTTGCGATGTCAACTTGTTGTTCAGATGAAGAATGAGGCTTCTGAATAGAGTCATAACTGTGAGAACCTTATTTCATTTACGTATGCTCCACAATGTTTCAGACATAGCCAGATAACACACTCAACTTCTAGAGGATATTTTGAAGTGCTTCTTCTGTCTTTCCTTACTAGGATAAAAATGAAGGAATTAACTGTGATGTTTTTATTTGCAGTAGGAAATTAAATTAGCAGAGACCACTACCCTGAAAGGATATTCAACGAATCACTGGAAGTGGCACAAGAGAACGCTGCAAACGCTAATTAAACCAACAGGAGTCTCACTCTGATAGAGACTACAGATAAAATTGCTTTGTAGGTTTTGATGCTAAATTGACTTTGTAAAACCATCTAGTTAAAGTTCCTGAGGTAAATTTTTATTAATTTAACAGTTTTGTGTGTACTACAAGAAAAATTAGCCAGCTGTACATTTTCGTAAGATTAGTATGTCACAAACAATAACTTCCTGAACAAGTATTCCAGAAAGTTTTTGAGCACTCGTGACTCTTATCATGACTTTTATTCAAGTCTTAATTTTTACCTCGCTTATTTCCTACCTCAGAAAACCTGAGCCAAGTTTCATAGCATTAAATATTCAGTGTTGCCTTTTTTTCTCCAAATAGCTGTACTAAAACGCCTTGCAGACTTCAATAAACTGCCTCAATCTTGCTAAGGTAGCAGTATTGAATCACATTTTTTATGTCCTGAAAGTTCCATATTTTTAGTTAAAATAAAATTAATGGATATGACACAACATAATGAAGACATTCACATATTCACTGGATTTCAGTAGGGTTTGTGGTCCTGATAACTCCTACTGTACAATTCAACTTGGACAAATCCCTCTCTTCTATAATCAGATGTTTCAGATATTTAAAGAAGGACAAATTACCTCAGGGAGCAGAGCAGAAAATGGAAAAAGGAAGAAAAATCCATGGGAGGATTAAAAAAGTCAGTACAGAGCAGTACTTTAAATAGAGCTGAGCTATCAGAAACACTCTCTGAACTTTCTCACATGTACAGCTGCTCAGGTTTGGAAGCAAATATCTTCTGAGTCCTTGAGGCTCCTAAATCTCTTCTAGGAGTGGTTTTGTATCAGAGCACCCAATACAATTTGAGTTCCATTTTAATTGCTCTAGCTTGGGAACTAATAATGCCATTATAGATCATTGCCTTCCAGGCTTCACATTTTATTAACCAATTGGTGACAACAGGCCTTTGATGAACAGGTATGTTTGAAAGAGTTGCAAGATCAGTGGATGACAAAAACAGCTGAAGAGAAGTCAGGATATTGAAAATGTGTCAATAATGATTCAGTGAAAATGCTGTCCAAATCCGCAATAAATATTAGTCCAATTTTTTCCTCCTTTCTGCTTTGCTTCCTCAACAATTGGAATATGAGATTCAGATGACCAGAATTACCACCTTGACAGATTATTAAAATAGCCAGTAAATAAATTCCTTTCCCGTCAATTAGACTAAATCAACTATGACTGCAACCATGCTAAAAATACAAGTAAGACTGCTCACTTAAATCCATTCTTTTAACCATAGCAAAAGTACATTAAATACTCTGAAGTTTTTACACTGTTTTCCTTCCTTGTTGATATTTTCATCTTACAAGGTAACAAGAACTTAAAAGGAAGCAGAACACTGCTCTCAAAGAAAATTGATCACACATGAAAACACAAACCTGACTTCCTCTGTAGCCTCTGGACCCCTGAAATTGAAAATAAACATATATGAAATTTGGTGAAAGTATTTTTATTGAGCTTGGGAAGCAGGGCACAATAGTTTGCTGTGCAGAGGCATGCTGGGCTCAGTATTCATAGTCCCTATTGTAAAACCCTCTACTGCCACATATGGGATTGATCCCTTTCCTGTGGGAAGACGGTATGGCCCTCATTTTCATTTCCGTTATGTAAAGCTTTATAGCTTTACCTAAGGCCAGTCTGGAGTTGGTGGTGGAAAAGTCACTGGCAAGCTGCTGAGTCAGTAAACTCTTCAGCCATTTGACCGTGCTTTGATTATACAAAGTACCTCTCAAAAGAAGACAGCAAAAATTGTCTGCTGTTCTTGCAGCTGGGTTTTGTTGTCCATCCATGCTTCAAGAAGACAGCAGAGTAATTTGTCCTCAGTACAGAAAACAGGTTTGTTGGAAACAAAATTAGGAAAAGCTTCAAAGTGACATACTTGCCTTATGGCCTCTGGCACCTGGACATCCCCTGTCTCCTTGAGTCCCATTGAAACCAACTGGGCCTCTCTCTCCCTAAGAGATAGGAGAATGTTCAAACTCATCCATACAATGATGGCTATTGGTTAAGTCACCATATAAGATTAAAGCAAGACAGAATTATATTACCATTCACTGCACTAAGGACACATATGGAAGTCACGTGGAAATTTTCATACTGGCCATAACAGAACAGTCAATAACTAGTTTGAGTTGCACCTGGTTCTCTGCTTTCACTATCATGCCATGTTTTAGATTGCACTGCCAATTTCGGACTGAAATATCTGTACTTGAAGGTAGGCCTTTCGGTGGGTTGGCTTTTAACTGAATATTGAATGACTTTCCTCTAGTCACTGATCTCTGAAGATGACTACTCCAGGTTTATTAGGACTGAAGTTCTAAAAAAAATCTGGAAAGAGAGCAGCATCTCCCAGCAGATCCCCTTAAAATTGTTGTCTGAAAGGGTAAACAATGAGAAACAAAATGAGAACAAACCCATGATAAACGCGAGAGCTCCTGTGCTACCATGCAAAAAAGAAGACAAACTTGAAGAGCCCAAGATCAGAAAAACAAACACCATTCTCTTTCTTCTCTCATCTTTAAAGAAAGGTCTCTCTCTAAACTAGCAAAAAGGCAACATGGATCACATTCTAGATTAAGTTAGACAATGGTGCCACAGAACTACACCGCAATATGAAAAAACAGAAGTTTAAGCATTTTGTCCTGGCTGTATTACCTATGTGAAACATTAAGACTCATTCCTGAGCTGAGTACTACACCATGATAAACCAAAGCTGTCCAGCATTATCTCCTCAACCTCCTTTCCTTGTGCCATCTTCTGTAGTCTATTATCAGCAGTCTGCTTTCTGCTGTGTATTTACTACATTCAACTGTTTTGGATGCTTCAAATACTTATCTTGTGGCTCGAAAAATAAATAGCCTTTAGCAAGGAAAATTTACAACATGAAAGTCACTTGTACGCCTCACATGCAGGAGATGGAGGAAGTTTCTGAAGGTATGGACATAACTTCTTCTTATCCTTCCACAGTAAAGAAAAGGAAAATTAAGGGACCAGAAAGACGACTACTGTAATTTATCTGTTCTAGGATATTATTCTGGATTCTCAGAAGGTCAAAAAGAGAAATCCAATATCATACATAAAACCAAATTAAAAATTGTTTCTACCCCTTCATCACCTCAAAAGAGACAAGATTTAGACTCTTTCAAATCAAAATGCTGTGGTGAAAAATTTGGGGCATCCCATTTCAATGTGTTCAAAATGTTTCTCATTTTAGAAACCTCTCAGGGTTTGAATTCTAATTCCTACTTATATCAAATCATTCATATATGTGAAAGGATGTGAAAATAGTTCTATTCCTAACATAAATATCTTCAAGACATTCTGGAAATTGCTCATATGGAATTTTATTCTACTGTTCAGCAAATGAGGCCACCTGAAAAAAAAATAAATTCTGTGGAAACTGTTTCTGTGGAAGCAGCTAGTGATTTCCAAAGAAACTGTAAAAACACCATCACAATGCACTTTCTTGATAATCCCAGATGACAACTGTTCTTTTCCACTACCGTCTTTCTCTCAATAGACAGTAGGCTTGCCCCAGGCTGCCTCACCAAAGGCAAATTCAGGCTGACTGCTCTATTGTAAGAACTGGAATTACTCCAATGTGGATTTTACAGTTAAGTACATAGAGAAATCCTTGGCTGGTTCTTGGTTTGCAAGCTTCTTTCTTGTAGTTAGGAGTAATATTGATATCATGGGTACAGTGTTGTAAACCCAGTTCTGTGCTTACATTGCTAAGGAAATTACGTCTTATTCTTTGTGGGATTTTTGTTTGTTTCTGGACAGCAAGAGAGGAAGAAATACCCCCAGTGGGTTGAGCTTTGACTTGTGCACATTATGTTGAAGTTCAGGTCAAGGACAGCGTACTGCAAAGAATTTGGAAATCACCAAAACATACTACAAAATTTAGATTTGTTATCCAGTCATAAGATATTCACACATGCTACGAAGGGAAAGGATGGCCTTTTCTATAAGAACTATCAGCACAGAGTCTGGCACAGTCTATCACGAAAAATGAGTAAGATATGCCACATATGATGCTGTTGTGTGATTCCTTCTAATTGATTCTTCTTCTGCATTACAAGTTATTAATAACTATAGCGAGGTGCAGATGCACAGAGAATCAAGTCCATATGTTTACCTTCAGATACATGTTGCTTAAACACATTTTAGGTTAACATTGATGAGCACTGAGTGAACGAGTAAGTGCAGACAGGTTCAGGCACCAACCAACATCTTAGCAGGAAGGAATAATAATTACTTACAATTCCACCTTCCTCACCAGGATGGCCAGGAGATCCTCTGTATCCCGTACTTCCCTGAAAAACAGGAACTTGGGAGATAAGTAACACTGTTCTCCAAGCACACTGGGTTCATTTCTATCAGATTACTCTGCACATGGAGATAGAAAACATTTCCTGAAAATTAGATCTGGTTATGCTGAGGAGGGCAGGCTTGATCAAATACATTTACACAGATACTCTGAACAGTCCTACATACTTGACATGGCTGTGAAAAAAAACAAAAACAAAAACAAAACAAAACACAACAATGTTCGATATAAATTTCAGTATGTTATTTCAGAAAACTGCCTGAGGGGTTAACAAAGCTTACTGGGATATTTAGTCAAATTAAATATCTTCCTTAGTGGTTTGGAAAAAGCAGGCATTATACAGTAATGAGATTCTAAGGTGAAGTGAAAAATATAAGGAGTTGAAAACTTATTAGGACAAAGCTAGCGCAATACCTTACAAAGACTTTTAGGAATATTGCAACTTTGTATCTGAAGTGATGCAAACCTCACATCCTCAGGGCAAAAACTTGAACAGAGAGAAACTAAAACAAACAGATTTTCTATGAATGAAAGTAAACAAAAATGAGACATGAATTTGTGCTGCAAAAACATGCTTTTACAATTGTAGGCTGTACAACCCAGGCATCATGTTTGTGTGCCTACAAAACAACTATGTCTACATTCTGAATGCTGTTTTGTCTAAGCATGTTAATCTAGACATTTTAGTAAAACAGAAAGGTATAAGAAAATCAACAAGAGTAATGCAAGAAATCGGTAAATTGGTTTATGAATAAATATTAGAATCTCTTTTGCTAAGAGATAAACAAAAATTCATTTAACTGCAACCACATAACTGAAGAGTGTGATCTACAGATACAATTTACTTAGCATGCTACTGGAATAACTAGAAATAATGGAATGAATAGTAGTCAAATGGAGACTACATATACTAAAAACCTTAATAATGAAGTCTACTAGCATGCTGTAGGAGTGGTGATATCTGTAATACTTGAAAGGCTTAAAACAGACAATATAAAATCTTAAAGAAAATAATGTAAATTAGTACTACATTTGATAAGAAGAAACTTATAGAAGAGGGTATTTGGAATAACCAGAGGCACAAAGGATAAGGCTCACACCTAGTGAAGAAGGATTATTTTCTACTCTCAGCTTGTCAGCTGGAAGTTTCTCATTCACAATAGCTAATAAGCCTCTTGGTTAATCAGACTTAATTTTTTAAATCCCTCTCCATTTTCTGCTGAATTGGTGAAGGAGCGTGCTTAATGCTTTTTATATGTATGAATTATTTTCATTACAAAAATACTTTTGCAACAGGAACATGCTGCAGAGAAATGATCACATTTCATGTTTCTCTTTCATCTGTCCTAACAGCTAAGGTCATGGGCCCATGCATGCATGCTCTGAAATACTACAAAAAAGGAAAACACTTCAAAAAATACATCAATTCTTAAGTAATGTCTATTTGAGCTCTCCTACCTTCTTTCCAGGACTTCCCTGGCCGCCATGATCACCATTTTCTCCAAGGCATTTACAAACAACCTTACAGCATTTCCTTTCTGCAACAGTATCCTGAAAAATAACAAAAAACATTTCATTTATGGATATTACTCATAAAAAAAAGACTGATTTTCCCCCTTTTTATTTATATCACAGAAAGACTTACAAGATTTCTCTGCAAGATGTTTGCAATCTCAGGAAACCCAACACTCAGAGGTTCATTGTATCCAAACCCTCTGCCAAACTCTATTTCCTGGAGTTCAGACAAATTCTGTGTATTATCCAGGCCAACTAATAGAAGTGCATCAAGACCTTCAATGTAAGCACAAATTTAAATTAGTGGTTGGTTAAATAATATAGTTCAGACATCAATATCATTGTGAATAGCAGCAGTTCTCTAAAAGACTTACATTTCATAGCTTCAACACTATGTTAAAAGAAATCAAGCTGCTGAAAACAATGTATAAGAGAAAAACCCAGACCAGTAATTTTCCAATTAACTTCTTTCCCCAGTTGTCAGACCAGACTGCTACTCAGTGCCAAAACAGAAGCGTAAAACTGTTTTCTCCTGCAGAAGTCAGAGCTGGGTCTAACCTCTGGTGCTGCACTCGTCAGTGAAAGGGGCTGCCCTGAATTGCCCCAGCTGCCAGAGCTGGACTCCAAAAAGCAGAACCATCCCAGGACCTCTGCACCCCTAGGTGTGTTTCTGGCATCATCTGCCAGGCAAGACATCCCGTACACCGGGTCACATGGAGAAGCAAACACTCTCCCAGCAACTCCTGAGGAATGCCATACGAGTGTGAAGAGGTAATGTTATGTGGAAAAGCTGCAGTGGGGGAGCAATTGGGCCATTGGTAGTAGGATGCTGGAGCATCAATGCATTACTGTAATACCTTTAAAGCGAAGTGAATCAGCTGCTTTTCTGAGATCTTCCAGTGAATCATCCAGCCCATCTGAAAATACTAACAGAACCTATCAGGAAAAGGAGTAATGCCAAGTCAATTGAGAAGAGACTAAAAGTTATATATGTTTACAAAGCTCTAATTTATATAAAGCTCTTGTTGGAACACATCTGAGTCTTGCTTTGTCAAAAATGCTGGAATTAGGTCCAACTCTTTTGCTGAGAAACAAACAAATTACAAAGAAAAGAAGAAATGCAAACAACAGAGAATCACTATCCCTGATGAGGTTTACAACTAATAATTTCTACACAACAAGCATGTTATTGCTCAGGATCCTAGAGAGATTAAATTGTGGTTTCACGTGCATTCTAAAGTCTTTTATTTTCAATTTGCACATAAACAGTATCAGAAAGGAATATTAATCTACTGGTAAAGTGCTGAGATATGCAGCATATTTATTTCTAGTAATAATGCATAAGCAGAAAGAAGCCTTGCTTAACTCTAATCTTCAACAGAGATCAAACAGAATTGGCAATTAGGAAAAAAAAAAAAAAGCACTGCTTTTATTTGTATGTCAAACAAATTCTCTCTACTGAGGCCCAAAAGAACCAAAATCGTGTGTGGTCATGTTCCCCATTCAGAATAAAATGACATTTTAAGAAATCTTTGGGAAAAAAATAGTATTAAATATGTACCAAATTACAACCTAAATTGGTAAGCCATACTGATGCAAATGTAAGAAAAGAGAATGCCAACTTTCATCTGAAACCAGGGGAATTTGTAACAATATAGCTTTCTCACTCCGCATCAGATTAAAATTAACATCGCAGATTTTCCTGATCATCAGTCATCCATGAGCAGAACTCAGCTTTGTTATTTGAAATTATTTGACAAGTTAACTACATAAATAAACTTCTGTAAACAACTTTCTTGGATGATGTTTTCTGTGACTTCTTCTTAGAGCTGTCATTATTCTGGACAGAGATTCAGGATCAGGATTTAGAGCTTCTGAAAGAGAACTGTTTCCACTACTCAAAGTACAAAGACATTCCATGGTAGATATAAGAAGGTCTTCTGTATGAATATTCACGATCATATGTATTAACCCAAATGTTCTGGCTATCATCTTACTGCAGGAGTGCCTAGGGAATCTGAACTGATATATGTAATTGATCAGGGCAAATGAAAGAACAAGAGGTTCTATATAATCCTAAGGAAACACTTTTTTACCATGAGGGTGACTGAGCACTGGCACAGGTTACCTAGAGAGGTTGTGTAGTCTCCATTCTTGGAGATACTCAAAAGCAATCTGGACATACCCCTGGGCAGCCTGCTCTAGTTGACCCTCCTTGTGCAGAGGGGCTGGACAAGGTGACCTCCAGAGGTTCCTTCCAACCTTAACCATTCTGTGATTCTGTTTATTGGATTCACCAACTCCTGAACTACCTTTTTGTCTTCCTGGAGTACTCAACATCAGAGTCCGTAAACATCAAACTGCATAATTTTTCCAACATATACATTCACACCATTAAGTTACCTTAACTTTAGCAGAGGTCACACTAAAGAACTTCTCCTCAAGTGCCTTTAAGAATTCTGCATTCAGGTAGGTGTCCACAGTGGTCTGTGCATCTAAGAACTTCTGGATGATCTCTTCATTATAGTCTTCAAAATCAGAGTCAAAGATGAATTGTTTGGTCTGCGCCAATACCTGGAATTTGAATCTAATGTTGACTGGAGAGCCAGCATCACAGCTGGTATTCGGCAGTGATTTCATCTGGAGTAAAAGCTTGGGGAGGAACGCTTGCAATTTCTGTTTCTGAAGCACTGTGGATGCTGGCTCCATGCGCCTTGAAATATCAACTGCTATAGAAATATCTATGTTGCAATCTGAAAAAAGTAGAAGAAACAGGAAACTATAAGCCTACACTATTTGAGAACTTGTCTTTTGTCAGAATCACAGGAGTGGAACAAAATGCAGTATAATAGCTTTAAAAGCAGAAGCCAGAATCAGTGAGACAGGCTTTTCCGTAAACATAAAATACCATCAGCTCCCCAGTTTCAGTGGGGCTATGTGAACTTGCAGATACTAAGGACTACATTACTGAACATATGTACATACCCAAACTGCAAAACAGGTCACTGTTCTCCAGCTGTCAAATGTCCTCAAAGGGCCTAATCTTGCAAATGTTTCCATGGGCTTTGCTACCTACTGAGAATGTGCAACACATAATCCAACTGCAACGGGAAGCTTGATGGCTGACTGTGCTTTACCATGTTGTCACAAGACCAGGTGATACATGTAAATGTAGAACAATAGGCCAAAGAAACAAACGTGAGAGAAAGAGGCAGCATTACCTACATGCAATGTCATATATCTACTGTGAACAATAGCTGCTGTAAGGTGAGGGCCACCTCAGTTACAGAATTGCTTGCATAGCTCCTGATAATAACAGCAAATACTGTGATGTGGTTAATTCGCCTCCCCGCCCCGCCCCCCCCAATCATCCTGCCCTCATCAAGCAGCTAAACCACTTGGCTTATTTCTTTTGTGCCTTGATTCTTCATGTGTCATGCTGAATTTTATTCTGTGCTCCTGCATGCATTATCATCTGTTGTTGTCCCTCTGCAAGGAAGTCAGAGGCATGCAATTTTATCTGTAAAACAGCACTCTCCCTGATTTTGTTCCTTCTTCACCCATTGACTCTGAAAAACTTATCAAACACAAGGTTGTTTTCCACATTTGCTAGTTTGGGCTAGTTCCTGTAGACTATTATTCCATATAAGTTTCATTACAGTTTTCTGGTTTTTCCCTCACACATGAAAAAGATGAATGTGCTCACCTCTTTAACGAAATAAATCCAGGAATAATTTCACCTCAGAGTGGCCATCGCTGTTTCAGTATTTTCACTTGCAGTACAAACTGCCCCCTAGAGGGTATGATTTGCTGGTAAGCAGCATGAAAATCTTTAAATGTAAAAGGTCACACTGAATGAGTTTTTATGGCAAAAAAAATCTGACATTCAGGCCTCAGAGCAACATAAAAAAAATCTATACAGCTTTTCTGTTTAGTCCACAACAAGAAAAGATTTCTCTTAAACAGTTGAATATATCTATGCATACATATATGTCTACACACACACCTCCCTCAGTCACGCCCCTTAGCCAGGTTGTGAGGCTGCATCTGATTTCAAGATTCGTAGAACACCTATGATGCAAAGGCCATTATCAGTTCAGGGAACAATATTTTTCTAACTGTGAAGGATATTTCTGATTAAACATTTTGGTAAACATAAAATTTATTGCATATTTCTTCCACTGTGCGTTCATGTCCAGCGCACACACAGTATGTTTTCACAATGAGATTTTTCTGACATCTAGGTAATTTTAATCACATAGTTCGAGGACAGTGCGAAGGGCCACCATGGACTCAGCAGTTTAGCCCTGACAAGTGGTCATGCCCACTGCCTAGCTCTTAAAACATTCCCTGCCAACTCCCCAGCGTACCAGCAATAATATCAGAACAGCAGTAAAGCATTCACTGTTGTGCTACTGTGTTGTGCATGAGAATGTGTAAAAAAGTTATAGGTACTCTATACTCTGTTGATAATCTCTATTTATTTGCAGGAGCAAACACCTCTGTGTAGCTAACCTCTTTTTCTAATCACCTGTTCTCCCCCCACCGTCCACACTGTTAAACTGCCCTGTCTTACTGCTGCAAAGGTATCTTTTTCCCCTGTTGATGTTCCGTACCTTGAATGCAGTTTTTTAAATTTGAAAAATCTGGCAGTTTAAGAAAAGGTAACTGGAGAAAGGGGAATTAATAGATTTGTTACAGGAAAGGTCAGCAAATATGGGAAAACAGATGACAGGACAAGATAAAACAGGCTTCACAGGAAGTTGATCTTTGTTTTAGGAGACAAATTTATGCAGAACTTAACAATAAATACATGCATCGGTGAGATCAAAGCCAATATGGCTTCTTTAACTGTTCTCTCTGTAAACAAGTGTGCCTGTATGGATATTAAGTTTACTGCTGTATCTCCTATTGAAACTCCCTGTTCTCTGGCCACGAAACACCAGGAGGTGCTACTGCATCAGCCACGGTCACACTGTTCCATGGCAGCGCACTCCACTTCCACAGCAGCCCTCTCTCTCTCTCTGCTTTCAGGAGCCGGGGGATGCCTTTTCAGGGGGAGGTTTGCTCAGCTCTCGGTGGAGAAAAAGAGGGGGTGGAGGTGCAGAGCTCATACTGAAACAGGCCCGGCTGCCCTCCTCTCTGAAAACCAACTGAGTAGATATAATCCACACAGAGAGTAGCTTCTGGCTTTAGGAGAGAAGGCTCAGCTCTTCATTTTGGCCCCCAACACCCTGGCAAACACCAGCCAGTTTGGGGGTGATTAAGATCTCATGAGCCACGAACAAACTGATTGTAACTTCACTTACAGACTGTGAAGAGAGATATGCATAATCTGGAAGGCACATCAGATGCAAGACAACTGAAACTGGACATAAATGCATCCTTTAGTGTAACAGTTTATGATGGAGAAGGGAATTAAAGCCAGGTGCCTAACTACCAGCATAGTCTCGAACCCCTAATCTTTTCTCTTCATTGAGAAAAACTAGTGGAGCTATCCACACCGACCTCTGCAAAACCACAAAAAAAAAAAAAGAAGTAGTTTCCTTTCAAAATTGTAACTACACTACATTATAAACATTCATTGTTGTTTTAAACACCAACTTTTTGTTCTGATTTTACTTTTGCTACCATGCCTCTTATATCCCTCTCCCTTTCACCATTCAACAATAGCAGTCCTTAAAGGAACAGGGAAAATAAATTTTCTGTGAATTTTGCTGTTCAGCAAATGTATCGAAAGGGAAAATATGACTGCCCTTCATTTTTGTAACTCCTAGAATGTTCAATTTCTGAACTAGGTTTTATGAAGAATTAAGAGTTACCAAAACCATAACTTAATCAAGAAATAATTCTGTTCAACTGTTCAATGACATAAAAAAAAATATGTTTTCTAAAGAAGGCTCCACCAGCTCTAATGAGATGAAATTGAATGTACTTCATAGAACCCGTGAACCTGACCCTGATTTTCTTCACAATACATTAAGGCCCAGCTTTATAGAGCACTGAGCATAAGCTTACTTTCCTATTTTAACAATGAAATCTCACTGACTTCAGTGCAGACATTGAAATGTATTAGAAAGAACAGGGATGTCATCCTGAACTGCAACCTAACCGAAAGTTAGCCCCATTGTTTTCAATCACTTTACGTGACAGTAACACTGATGTAAATGACATCAAAACCAGGACCACTTTTCTATACCTTATTTTCACAATTACACATTATGAACAACTTCTTACTTTCTCTCTCACTTTGAACTGCAAAGCATAAGTTTCCCAAAGGTCTTGTGGAGAGATCTTGAAGGTCATCAAAACTACCAGCTCTGTACAGATATTTCCCAAAAGGTTTGCTGGCTATTTGCTGAAGCTCAGCTGTATTCTGGACACCAGTTCCTACAACATAGCGGGCAATGCCTCTATTCCTCAGTTTCCTGGCAGGCAATTCAACTTCATCACTGGATTCTCTACCGGTGATTAGAATGGCTACCTGTGGGACATAGTCCTTAGCTCTGCTAACAGCAGTTTCAGTGACTGCTGACAAAATCCAGAGCTCTCCCTGTGTAAATTTCTCCACTCCTATATGGCAAATTCTCAATCTGCTCCAAAACATCACTTTTCAAATACTGATTCAGCAAGAATTCTTGGTAAGTCTCATCACTCTATTGTGCCAGCCCAACTTGGATTGCATCAAGGCCAACATCAAGACTTGAAATCAAGGTGGAGAGAAAGTTCTTCACCTTCTGAAAGTCTTTCTGGCCAATATTTGTTGAAGTATCCACTAAAAAGACAACAGCTGCCAACGTGGCTTTTCTGCAAGCTGCCCAAAGAAGATCACACAGAAGAATGAATTACTACAGCTTCTTCTCCAGCTTTGTTCATGAGCAAGGAAGAACTGACTGTACGTTCTACCTTTCATGAAAGAAACTGCAACTGAGTTGTGTGTTTCTGCCTTCCCCTTCCTCCCGCTCACCTTCTCCCCTCCCACCGTTATTTTTAAAATTTTAAAGGTAGACAGGTACTCAAAATTTATCAGTTATGAGATGATATTATTGAAAACTAGTTAGCAATATATAGAAGATGCAAGAAGCTAAACCCCATATTTTGGCAACACACTGCATTTCCATGTACTTCATCTATGAATAGAAAAAAATAAACCTGGGAAGAAAACAGCTCTTACAGGACATACCATGGGCAACCTGAGTGGCTGGTCCAGTTATCTCCTCTACAGTAATACAAAGCATCTGTAGAATACTGTGAGAAAGTACCTGCAGAGTACAAAGCAAAATCTTCCAGTTCATAGACATGCTTATCAGTTAGCTCACTAGCTATTTCTTGAAGCTCAGACAAAGCAGAAGCTTGAATACCTATGGCATACAATGTGATGCCAGCATCCTTGATTGCTGTGGCTGGGTTTTGAACATCATCTTCAGCCTGTCCATTTGTTATCACCACAGCGATTTGAGAAACACCTTCTTCCTTTTGGCTACCTGCACTTGCTGCAAAGTGATTCTTTAGCATAAACCGGAGGCTGTGGCCAGTTTTGGTGCCTCCTCCTTTGTAATGTAATTTCTGTATCTTCTGTAAGGTATCATTCTTGTTATAGCAAGTGTTCAACAAGAATTCGGTGTATTGCACATTACTGTACTGAATCATACCAAAATAGATTTTGTCTTGCCCAATATCAAAACCATTGACCATTATGTACAAGAAGTCTTGCATGATCTTGAAGTTCTTTGTCCCTATGCTCCAGGATCCATCTATGAGGAAGATGATGTCTGCTATAGAAGCTTTGCTGCAGACTGAAGAAGTATTTTGTAACTTTCCTGTTTTCCTACAGGATGTCTAATCTAATAGAAGAGTAATTTTGCATCCTGATTACTTTTCAGAATCCAAGACCTATTGGCCCTTTGCAGAATAATCCTTCCATCTGTCCTGGTAAATTCTCAGCACCCATTAGTTCCTTCTTTTCCCTTGCTCATCATACAGAGGGTCAGAGGCTACATCCTTCTGCAACACCAAACTCAGGCAAAGGAGAGATACTGAAATTCACACCAACACAATTTCCATACGCAGCCTGCTCAGAACTCGTATGTAGTAACTGCATATGGTAATTGCTGTACACACTTCTGCATGTGAACCACAACCATAAGAATGCATCGACCTGCTGTTAAGTGAGTGCCCTGGTTTGAGCAACACAGGATTAATCTCTCTTTCAGTAATTTTACTTTTCAGTAAGGTTTCTTCTAATGCTAGGGAAAACTGCATTTTTAGAAGACTCTGGTGTCTGAATTTGTGAAAATATTTACTTTATAGCCAGCTATGGTATACAGGTTTCAAGGTCTCAGTGTTTTCGACATAGCCAGGTGCAGGGACAAGGAAGAGCGAGACCCGGGCACTTGACCCAAGCTGGCCAACAAAATTATTTCACATCAGGAACGTCACATTCAATATAGATTAGAGAGCTTGCTGAGGAGTTTTGTCTCTTCTATGATGGCTGTGATCCTGACAATTTCTTGCCCCAGTGCCGGACCCCTGAGGCCTTCCCTTCCTCCTGAAGCTGTAGCGCTCGCAGTGTCCAACATTTGCTATCCATTGCTGCGAGTGCATACAGTTTCCTACTGATAGAATTGGCTGAGTATAATCCTCATATATTTTATATTGGTATTGGGATCAATATTGGTTCTTTAGTACTATTAATGTTAATTATTTAGGATTATTCTATTAAATCTGTTTACATTTCAACCCTTGGGTTTCCTTGTTTTTTCCAATTCCCCTTCCTGGGTGGGGAAGGGGTCATTGGTGATAGAATAATTGTCTAAATGACAATAAACTGTTGTGGGTTCTTCAAACCGTAACAGTAAGCCCAAAGGAAAAGTTACTCATGCACTTTGAGTTTCATTCTGCAAGCATACATTACTAATAAGTATTTATTATCTGAAGGGAAAAAAAATAAATTCACACCCACTTAAACAGGACTAACCATACTACTTGTAGTAAATACTAAACTCATGTTTCCAGACCTTTCAGAAGCATATGACACTAGCAGGACATGGATGAAACGGTTATTACTTCCTCAAACCAACAGTCATGCAAAAAATGTTCTGCAACTGGACAGAACACTTTCTCAAGCAGGTGTTCCAGAAGACTTGACTACCTAAATTAAAATGCTAAATCCTATGACTTATCTTGCTTTTGGCGGTCTTACAGTTGTAGAGTTTTTCATTGCTTTTTCAAATGTGGAACCTCAGCATGCATGAACAAAAAACAAGTTTTAATAAGCTGTTGCATTTAATTTTGCACTTTTTTAGGACAACTCTCCTATCCTAGTTTAAATATATGTTTCATAAAGACATACCACATTATCCCTAGTTACAGAAAGAACAAACTGTCATCAGTTCTTCATCTCTCTCTGGCATTGGGTATAAATGGAAAAAATGAATTTTGTTATCAACTTGAAAAAGTAATTTCTTTAGAGTATTACCAGTCTGCTGTGCATCTATAGAGCAGAAGATGGAAACAAAGAGAAGAACAAGAAGTGGTTTCCAGTCATCCATTTTGAAAACCTCCCTAGAAAAAAAAAAAAGACAGTAAGAAATACAGAGTATAATTTCCTCAGAAAGAGATTTTTAATTGCGGAGGAAATGGGTTAAGTGCATTTTATTAACAATGTGGAGGCTTTCTAGCTGTATGCAATTTAAAGCAGCACTTTAAATTCATATTTTCTTCCCTCAGCTTTTAACATACAGGCTTTGAACACAGAGCTGTTACAGTCTGACACTGATGTACAGCATATAACCAAAATGAACTGTTCACTGCTCTGCTATCACAAGCATGCTTTGTTCTGATTCACACAGCTATATTTACTATGATCCAAAATTCAACTAAAAGCAAGCTATTCACAATCCAAGATTAATGGGAGTTATGCTTCTAAGATTCCCCTTTAGCCTTGAAATTCCTCACCCACACATCTATGTTCAAAAGAAAAATTTTGTGGTGGTATCTATATACAATACACATAGATAAGAATAAGCATTCATATACAAATGAAATATGCCAGTCGGCCAGTAACGAAGACACTTGCCATATAAAAATGCCACAACTCAATGCTGTGGGAAATGGGAATGAAAATCTTTTAGCAAGAAAGTACAAAATTAAGCCACATTGAGCTTAGACACACTAAACAAATGAGAACAAAACAGTTTTGAAAAACTTTCAATTCTAGAACACATGTACACTAAATAATAGTTTAAAGAATAAAAAGAAATAATAAACCAGAGCCTTGGAGGCCAAGCATGCAAAAAAGGATGAATATGACAACATTGCATATATTGGGGTTTTTTTGAGCTGTTGAAGTTGTACTTCTTTTCTGACTAGTTCCAGCCGCTTTCCTCCTAGTTCTACCCTCACATTCCGTCCCAGATCAAACCTGAGCTATATAGCACAAAGCTGATGTCAGCAGGCAGATGAAAAGATTTCTCGTAAAATTTATGAATATAAAGGCTAAATGCTTCTGCATGGTGACATGAGTAGCACAGAACCAGGTTGGCTAGGTATGTCCAGCAGTGAGGATGAGAAAACCAGGTATAGTGCTCATTTATTCTATGACCTTTGGTTATTCAAGTATTTAAAACAGATGAGTAAAAGATGCCACTGCAGCAGTTCAGTCAGCCAAAGTCACTCCTCTCACCAGCCCTTTGTAGCTGATCCTCTGTCAACTGATAGCATCTCTTCCTATTCTAGGGGAAAGAATAGCTTGACAGAGATGCTGTCCATGCTGTACTTCTTTCCCATGGATGTGCATGTCAGAGGTAACGCTGTTCAACACCGTGTGCAGTCTCTTCCTCAGGCCTCCAAAACACCTGTTGGCAGCAAGGGTTCTGTAGAAATTAGACTGAGGAATAAATCGCTGAGGAGGGTGAGGTAAAATTCAGCAACCTGACGTAACTCAGATATTATGCTCAATGCTCAGTGACTGAAAAGGACATCCCACTGGGGCTACATTAAGAACCTCATCCTTAATATACAGCTTATGTTAGAGGTATATTGGTGTGGAAGATGCACAGCTACTGACTTTTATGTACTACCACCTTATTACCAAAATGTTATACAAAGCACTGTTGAGCTACCAGTAATATAGAATAAGTCAAGCACTGCTCTCTCTCAGGCTACCTTTTGAACCTGCTGGTTGATCCTGGCAGATGATCAGATCAGAAGAGATAGCTTGAGCCACTTATATTCCAGGCTTGGGTTTGACAAAGAGTGCAACCTCAGTAAACCCAGGATCCTGGCTTGGATTTTTTTTTTTTTTTCCCCCCAAAGGTTTCAGAGCTTCTGGAATTCTGATAAAAACAATGAATCTAGAATTTCCATTTTGGAGCTGATCTGTACAATTTCCCCAGGATCTGTATCTCTGCCACTGCTTAATATCTAATAATTATGTTGGCGTGAATACTGCCTAAACTTTTAAGTAACAGAGAGAAATGTATGTAGATGACACACAGAAGCAATTGGACAGTAGGCAAAAAACAAGGTAGTTCATCCTCCCAGCAACTGGAAGGCTTCCTAGGCATGCTTCTTGGAACTCAGAACATCTTTCTCAGAATCAATCAGTCTCAGACACAGGTAAATTCTTCTTGTGGAAGGATGTGGAACTGTATCTGTGTATAGGGAAAGGATATTCAAGCAATGACTACAGCATAACAGGTTAATCCACCCATTAGTCTTTTCAGTATGTTCAAGGTGTGTGTTGGGGGCAGGGTAGGTACCTATACAAGCAGATTGCTCCTCTTTTTTTCCTGTCACTTTTGTTTGATAAACTTGCCTTTGCCACTTGTCACCAAAAAAGTCCTAGCGATCAGAACAAAGGTCCACCTTGCCCAGTCTCTTATCATTGACAATGGGCATTAACTTAAGGAAAGAGCATAAAAGGAAAGTTAAGGAATGTAGATATCTTGTCCCTTCTACACAGACTGGTTTAAATGTTTCCACGTTGTACTTGGGTGAAGATCATGCTTCCATAAATTCTTCTAATCTCTTTTGAAGACAGTTATATTTTTATATTAAAATCACAAACCAATTCGATTATCATATTGTAAACATCATTTATATTCTACTGAAAAAGCAACCCAAGTATCCATGAAAATAGAAATTGATGATCAAATGCTGCTGTTAACAATTCATTACACTGGTTTTTAAACTGTATCTTGGATCTACAAAGACAAATTAGTGGAAAGGCTACAGCTAGTCTAACATCATAGCACAGAAATTATCTGTTTGACTCCATATTCTACCCTGAGGCAATAGCAAAACTTCACTTCCAAGTATCACCACACCAAGCCCCACTGTAGCTCTTGAAGGGTTCTTTGGAACCTCCTGTGGAAAGAAAAAAAGCCACATTTCCTATATTTCAAGACAGTTATCACATATGGACACTCTTTACTATTATTAGTACTGCAGTAACACAGAGATTCCAGATGTAACTGAGGTCTCTATGCAACAAAAGGAGTTCCATGTACTATGTGGTCCTCAAAAAGAACAGAAGGCAATGCTGCATTGTTGAAAGCTTCTTCATCCCTCTGCACATCGCAGTTTTCTTTAATAAGCACTTCTAACATAAGGTAAACTGTGGTATGTCATATACAAAACCACAGCAAATAAAAATGTTTTGCAGTCATCTTATATAGCATCTTCACAATTAACTTTTGTCTTGGATTTAATTATTTTTTCTGTATATATCCCTAATAGTTACTGAACCTCTTAAGAGCTCTCCTTGATCATTTTGACAGATTTGATTCCCAGTTATCTATTTTCACTACTATGTCTCAGGACAGCAGCCTGGTTTTTTAGATGTTAATAAGCAAAAAGTTTATACTGACACACAACTAAATATTTTAATGGTATCCAAAATAAAAGTAATCATGATTACTAACTTTCATTACAGTATTATGCAGTACCTGCTTTGATAGAACAGTTATTGCACCAGAGGAGCAGTAAGCATCTTGAACTATCTGGTTTTAATAAACTGCACATAGATCTCTAGACACAGCTAGAAATGTACATATTTAAGGGCAGATAAGCAAAATGCTGCAGTATTTCATAGAATCATAGAATGGTTTAGGTTGGAAAGGACCTTGAAGATCATCGAGTTCCACCCCCCCTGCCACAGGCAGGGACACCTCCCACTAGACAAGGTAGCCTGGCCTTGAACACCACCAGGCATGGGGCATCAACAACCTCTCTGGGCAACCTGTGCCAGTGCCTTACCACCCTTAAAGTGAAAAATTTCTTCCTAATATTTAATCTATATCTACCCTCTTCCAGTTTAAAGCCATTCCCCCTCATCCTATCACTACATGCCCTAGTAACAAGTCCTTCCCCAGCTCTCCTGTAGGCCCCCTTTAGGTACTGGAAGGCTGCAAAAAGATCTCCCCGGAGCCTTCTCTTCTCCAGGCTCAAACAACCCTGACTCTCTCAGCCTCTCCTCATAGGATAGGTGCTCCAGCCCTCAGATCATCTTTGTGGCACTCCTCTGCACCAACTCCAACAGGTCCATGACCAAAGCCTCTCGTTATAGTGGTGGAGATTTTTAGAGCAAAACACTGAGTTTGTGAAAAACTCAAGGGCACCAGTATCACCATGCTTTCAGGGGGTACGTGGTTGCCACGGTCAGATAAGCAAAATGTTGTTGCTGTTTTAGCAAGGGGCTAGACTTTCCTGACTAATGTAAACATTTGAATTTCATACTGAAGTCTAGCTTTTACAGTTAAACCATACACAATAATCAGTGACTGTTGAGCTATGCAACTGTTTCCATACCTCCTAACAGCTGTAGTCTGTTTGCCTCCTTCAGCTTCTTTCAAGCTCATGATTCAAGAATGTTCCCTGCTCATAGGGTCAGACACCCTACACCTGCAAAATCTCTCCCACTCTTTCTAAACAGTGAGTGCATATGGGAACCTATTTCCCACTCACACTTTATTTTTCCCTTCAGTATCCCCTATTGACATCAGGCAGCTTCTTTAAATACACAGGGACATTGCAATTTAAAAACATGTGGAGACGAATTTCCCTACTTGTACCATTTATTTTGCCTTATCTTCACAGAGGAAATTCCAATCATGCACTACAAGCTGCACAAACAGAGGTGCTTTATGTGTTCTATGTGTATTCTTCATTATTTGCTAAGGTAAAATGAAAGAACTAATTTAATGGAAAACTCATGTCATACAGCTCATAGATACTATGGATCAAAGCCTAAATAAACTCACTCAGAAACATGCAGTGTCACAGAGCATTACCAATTCTGAGTATTAAGCTAGCAATATGTTAATTCTGAAACTTATTTGAACATAAAACAGTATATACAAGGTCCTAGCATAAGCTACTTAAAGATGCACAACTGTAGTTGTTTACATAAATATATATAGGCATAACCTACATAAGATGCTAAGAAAGCAGTTCTCCAAAACTCTGGGTTCTTTCCACTTTAATGCTATTTTAGGAGACAACAGTATGAAAATTATTAAAAGCCCTTAGGAAACAGTATAAAGGGATACATATTTTAAAGCTTATTTTACTGCCAGCATTTTTCCTTATTTGTTCCCAGAGACCCACCAATATGTGTATAATAAATCTCAAAGAAAGAAATCACTATTAAACAATATAATAATTAATATACTATTAAATATCCTGAATTATTTAAATGCTTCACAAAGATTGCTTGCAACTATATTTTGTTTTTTCTTTTTTAATCAACTCATGTCCACATTTTATCTTCAGCTGCTTCAACGTTTTACACAGGTAAAAGAAAGCCATTCTGTAGATGTTTGCTGCCTGAGCAAAATGCACAGTCAAATGTTAACACACTTCTTAAGCACACTATCAAAAGCATGGAGATTTTGAGGCAACATCTGTTTTTCACCTATAATTTATAATCACATTGCAGGCAGGATCTCCCTGCACATGCTGGTTTAGGGACATTTTCCCTCTCCTGTTTGTAAGACAAGGAACACAATCTTTCTTGTGACAACTTCATATCCCATCTCACCAGTGCAAATGAATATGATCATGTAGCTTTCTCCTACCTACTGAAGTACTCCAGTTAGATTTCTTCAACTTTTACATGCTGATTTAATTCCTTCTGAAGTCTTTGGAAAAAGCCTGAGTCCTGGAGTGCAGCAGACAGGCAGCTTCAGCTCATATGCCCATTAGTTATCCCCTTCCTCTGCCACCCCCTTTTCTCTCATAAAGGCAAATTTACAGCCTGGATTCCATCTGTGGAACTTCCTGGTTTCACCAAACAGTAAAACCAGGAGAAATCCATCCCACACTCCCACCTCACTACTCTCCTCATCTGTCCACATATTGAACTTTCACCACTGAGACATACTAACACCAGCAGAAGGACAAATGTTCCTGTAAAAATAAAGCAAGATACTTTCCAGGTGTCAGCTCATTATGTAAATTTAGAAATCTTTTTATCAGTTATCTCCTCTCTGCAGGCACATTTCTTCCTAAAAGCACATTATCTTTTTGTTAGCACTGAAATGTCTCAGGAAGAAAGTTGCAGCTTCACTCGCTGCAGGTTTCTCAGAGAAAAGAAGAGTTTCCTAATGATTCCAGGTACAATCACATGGCCAGCCACTGATGAAAGCAAAGAGACAGGGTGACTTACCTGACTTAGGAAGTCAGTGTGATGAACATGAGGTTCAAGATCTTCCAAAGAGTGGTTTCATTTAGAAGGGCAAGCAGCCACAGCTGAAAAGGATGTGGCCATAAGGATAGGAACACCCCCACATACAGACACACGTAGATACAAGCACACAACCAGCCCATTAGGTGTCTTAAATGGAAAAATTGACTGACATTGAAAGTCAATTTCACTTACAGTTAGAATTGGTGTCTGCCTGTCTGTGAGCTAGTGGGATAGATGTTTACTTGTTGACTTGATTTTAAAGAATGGAGAGACATAGTGATTTTCCATTTCAGTATTTGGTGCACCTTTTATAAGCTTATTGTCTATTTTTCTTTTCTGAGTAAAGCTTAATAGCTAGCATGTTATTATTCTGTAAGCCTTAAACATCCATTATCATTCATACTTGTATCTTCCTGCTGGTGTAAACTGCACAAATTGCAATGAATACACATTAAAAAAGTTTTTTAAATGGACCCTGGTATCCTAGCAGCCTCAAACAGTTCTTAACCTACCATGAAATTAAAAATCAAATTATTGTTTCTCTCTTCAGTCAAGAGGATCCCCCAAAACCAAAGCACCTATCAGAGCGCGCAGCTAATTATGATGTCTCCATATCTTAAGTAACCATACCCATGCAGTCCCTCCTGAAATCAAATGTGTTGAATGTATTAAGCAAATATTTATAGTCCTTCAGGATCAGGACCTGAACTCTCAGCATCCTTTAAAAACCTGCTCTATCTACTCACCTTCCCCTAGCTCAGCACTTTCCACAATGCATTGTTGTCTCTCTTCCTCAAGGAAGAGATGAAGCAGGTAGAAGAGCAGAGCTGTCCTTGCTGCCTGTCAGGTATCAGAACTAAAAGTTCCGTAAGATTCAGGCAATGGAATTTCTGAAACTGCTCTGCTGCCTGCCCCAACCCCTAATACTTTGCTCGTCTGGTTTAGTTTCCCCAAGAAAGAAGTCAGGCTGAATGTTACATTTCACCTTTCATCCCAGATGGGGGAAAGAATTTGAAAATCAAACCCTGTAAATGGAGCTGTGAAGCTGGAGTCTCTTAACCTTGTTAAATGAGTTCTTACCTAACAATGACTCATTCTGACCCAGAACAAGTTCACTTTCAAACTCTGAACCAATTTGTTCTTTGGCCTTAATAAAAGAAGGGGTAAAAGGGACCTCATATGATAATTTAGGACTACAATCAATAATGTGTATATATATATTTATACATATTTCACAGCAAGGTGGGTTTGCCTCCTACTAAGAGATTTGTTAAAAAGGAATAAAGGAGCTCAAAAGAGCTCCTTGATAGGAGCAGTACGTTTCCCAAATCAGAAACTCCTTATGGAGCAGGATATGCATTTGTTATTCTTCTTCTCTCTTTCCTATCAATCCTGGCTTTAGACCAACTTTGCGTAAGACATGTAGTATCATGTCAGTATTAAAGAAGTATCACGTCAGCACCAAGGATTGAGTTTGTTTGCTTATAGAAAAGAATACAAAGGTGACCAATAAAAAGCACTGAAGCAGGAAACCAAAGCCATTTGACAGGTCTTGTAAAATGGACCAGCTAAACCAGGAGGATGATACAAGTAATTTGTCATATCCTTGCCAGTTCCTTTGACTGGAAAGTAGACAAAGGTAAACAGCATAAAGGCTAAGAATATCAACTTTACCCACATGTGCTTCACTGACTCATTTAGTAAAGGATATTAAGTGAACTAAACACAAACATTTCATTCATGAAAGCAGCTTCTCAAAGCCAGAAGTGCTTAACAAAACCAGCAGATGTGACTCTCCTGCTCCCAGGAATACTGAGTGGGAAAGCATCGTATACACAGGAGTAAGTACTCAAATCCAGTCTCATCTGGAACAGATTATTTTTATAAAAAGTCTTGCTTTAGAATAGAAATAGTGTAAGTCACCTCATATTGAACTATGACAAAGTGGGGAATTAAAAATTCAGGGCAACAATTTACACATAATGTTACAGAAGTTTTTGAACAACCACTACATTATCCACTAACATATGCTAGATGTACCTTTGAAATAGGAGTCTTAAACTGAGCTTACTGGTGGTGGCACAATGCAGGTTCTTGTTTTATAAAAGCTTTATGTAAGAAAATTGTAACCTTGCAATAGTCAATAGATGTAAAACTTCTGCTAACATCACTTGGCTAAAAGAACTTGATTGTCCTCTCATTTCTAATGCTGAAAATGATGCAGTTTTACCAGAATCTATCACTTTTGATAGCAGGAAAACAAAGCTAGAAAGAATCAAGACTTTCGCATGTGAATATCTTCACATGATCTGCCCTGAAAACAACTAGAAAACTCTCATTTTGTAGCTACAGATGTGAGGTATATCTCCTCTTTCTTGCCAGTTCTAGGCTTACAATTGCTTATAACTAGTCTTTTAAAGTAGTAAATCAAATTTAAACCAAGCTTTCACTAAGATGAACATATATATATCCTGTAATAAGAAATAAAGCAAGATGCTGTTCATTTCAATGTCTTCTCTGAAACTTTCCAGTGCTTTTCTCATTGCCATAACTCTTAGAAAACTGAAAAAGCAACAGCACCTTTTCTCATCCTATCTTTCCTTACTGCAAACCACCCAAACTACCATATCGTCTATAATTAGTTCAAAGCTCATCATGTCTTTTCAAATGAAATGTCTTTGTAATGTCAACAACGCAGAGATTTTAGCCCAAGGACATTACATATACATTTCTGAAGCATCCTAATATTATTATTAGGTGCATATTTTACTTTGAATCATTTGGAATAAATTTTGTTTATCCAAAGGCGCTTTGCTTATTCACTGAAACAAACAGGATTTATTTGACTAAATGATACTATATTTGGATTTGAATGTGTGGAAGAATTATGTAAATGACTGTATGCAGGCAAATCAGAGCTGAATAGCTTTATGGCCATCATCTTTACAACTACAGATGTTGTAAAAGCAATGAAAGTTAAACAGCATCTTTTACATATTGCCACATTGTGAGAACAAACCTAAGTAAATGCTAGAAGTGTGGAAAGCTGAAACTTTCTCAGGTGTCTAGAGTACTTAAGCAGGTAACTTAGAAAATGCTTTTTGTGACACTCACCATGCACTAGAAATAACATAAGTTATGCATATGCAAACATTCATTAATAACCCTCAGACACAGTATCACTATATTAGAGCTCTTGGAAAAACAGTTTTGCAAGGAGTTAAGGAACTTTAAAATGTGGCTTCACACTGAAACAAAATAAGAGCCAAAAATTCCAATTTCTCCTTGAAAGGAAATTAATTTGAAAATAATTTAGCATCCCTCAAAGTACTGCATCTTCTCAAAAAGTAGTGTCCATTGATTTTTTGAAAATACTATGATATCGAGCTTTTAAACATTGAAATGAGCTGTATCACACTTGCAAAATGAGGGCGCTTTTTGTTTCATTTTACAGAGGGAAGCCAAGGAACCAAGTTGTTAAGAACAAAAACATCTGCTAATACAGTGTACTCGGCTACAGATGTGCCATTCCAGAGTACCTAGCACTCAAAGCACAGCTCTTACTGATCTCAGTTTAAAAAAAAAAGCTGGACTCCATCATAAAAAAAAAAAAAGTCAGGCATGCAGAGAAACAAAACAAAACAAAATCCCTAAACTCCTAGGACACACAATTAGAGACTACCTGTGAGAAGCTTGTCATATATGATTAGTCGGCATTACACAGAACTACCTAGGCAGATGCATGAATACCATTTGAGTCTCTAGAGTAGTACTGAAGGTGCTGAGTTCTCTCCCTTCAAAGCCCTGTCCTTTTTGTCCTAATAAATCCAGCAAGAATTGTGCACATGACCTCCTTCACTACATTTTTTTTTTTAATCCACAAAGCCAGTTCATCATGCACACTGAAAAACCTATGTAGGAAAAATACTTTGAGATAACACAATTAAACACTGGTTCATATTGCATATGCACAGGGAGTCAGTCATGGAATTTGGCCTCTACAGCATCATCTACAAAAAGAATCCTCTGTTTCCTTAGGACCACACAAAATAAAACAACAAATATAGCATCACTGTTTTTTCCCTGAGCGCTACTAAGATTTCCTGGCCAGTGTCTCAGTTCAAAACTACCATATGCCTTCAGTTATTTACCAACTGGAATTTTTACATGAGCAATTATGTTTCTACATGCTAATTCTGCTTCAGAAGGTTGTAGGTTCAGTTCAGTTGCAAAAGGGCTTCAGAATAAATGCTTTTACTTTGTCTGGTGTCAAGAAAGCTAAAAAGTGGAATCTTACACACTGTATTGCCCAACATAGTGACATACAGATAATTTAACTGCAGTTCAGTCCCTTTTTAAAGCATGTTAATTACTTCCAAACACTGAAAGCAAACACTCTTGGGATCCTCTGCAAGTTGAGCATGGAAATGGGTCACAGTTCCACCTGGTCATGCTGGCCTCAACACATAGTACATATCCCTTCAATGAAAGGGAGACAGCAGCAACCGTGTACCCAAATATATCTGGAGTTGTTCTAGGTAAGAAAAACGCTTGCATATGCTGCAGAAATGTTTGAGATATCTCAAACTTAAATCGGAAGGAAAACACTGAAAGCTCACTTGCCCAGATCAGAGATAATGACTGAAGACAAAATTCCCAACGGGGAGAGTGCACAAGCCTAAATCTTAAAGAGAAAAGAAAGTTATTTCAGTTTAATTAAAAATACTTAAGCTTGTATGGAATTAAAAATAACCATCTTCCTAGGTATCTTCTCACTTATATACACAGTACACCAAGCTTGTGGCTCATCAGCTATATATAGTACAGCTACATCTGGATACAACTTCTCCTTCAGATTCTTTAATTAACAGTTTGGGGACAGAAAAGCACAACACTTCAGAATTGTTTCCATGGGGGTTATGTTGTCCCTTGCCACCTTTTTATAATGTACTCATCAAGTGCAGTCAATAAATGCATTGTATTCCAGAGTTTCAAAATGTTTTGAGTGCTTTATGGGGAAATTAGAGGTTCATCCATTTAAAAAAAAAAAAAATTACCTGGAAAAACTTGAACAGATTGACTAGCAGAACAGCAGTGGTCAAAATGTCCATAATTTCATGTGGGTCCATCACAATTTAATTCAATAGGTATTACTTGCATGAATACATGAAAATCCTAAAAGATTCTACTAAAAATGGTAAATTCTGTCAATAAAATCTCATCTGTGGATTAGGCTGATATAAACCCTGTATCACTTATTCTTCCAACTATTGAAGCAGGTAGTCTCTATAAGTGTAACCTGACAACATAAAAGCATAGATATAAATATTGGCTTGACCAAAATACGTAAGAGATACAGGCAATGAAGTGAAGGAGAATTCAGGTCATTTCAATGCTACTTTTTAATAGAACAGACAGAAAAAGTGGCCCAAATTTCCAACTGCTTGCTCAAGATATTTCTAGAAACTTGACAGAGATTTGCTGTGCTACTAGGGTTATCTTTAGCACACTGTAAGAACACAGAATCATAGAATTGTCCGGCTTGGAAGGGACCTTTAAGATCATCAAGTCCAAACCCACCACTAAACCATGTCCCTAAGCACCACATCTACCTATCTTTTAAATACCTCCAGGGATGGTGATTCCACCACTTCCCTGGGCAGCCTGTTCCAATGCTTAACAGCCCTTTCTGTGAAGAACTTTTTCCTAATATCCAATCTAAACCTACCCTGGTGTAACTTGAGGCCATTTCCTCTTGTTCTATCACTTTTTACTAGCCAGAAAAGGTCGACACCCACCCCCCTACAACCTCCTTTCAGGTAGTTGTAGAGAGCGATAAGGTCTGCCCTCAGCCTCCTTTTCTCTAGGCTAAACAACCCCAGTTCCCTCAGCCACTCCTCATAAGACATAAGACCACCCGTGCAAAGATGCTTTATCCAGAGTTGAACAACTCTGGTTTGAGGCAACCATTTCAAGGAAGAGCCTGAGGAAAATCTGTTCCTTTTGTCCCTGCGACAACAGAAGTAGTACTGCAAAGGCAGCAGGAGAGAATCTGTCTCTATACCTTCACCCAGTAGTAAATGGACACAGTACTTTTGTTCCTGAGCACAAGCTCCTTTGAGCTAATCCACTGATGAGTAGATTCAGAAGCCATATAAACTTAACATTTGCATCTGTGGATACTGAAAGCAAAGAACAGCCAAACCTCACTGTGCTCCTCTCCCTCATACTCCCAGACTGCTCCCTACCATAAAATCTAAAAATTTAGCACCTTTAAGGCTCTCTTATCAGCTGAGGAAGACCTTTGCAAAGGAGATGTTCTCTGGAACTCTAAGGTTCTAAGAACAACAGAAAGAGCCCTTAGCACTACTTAAGGAATAAACCCACTGTGGTAGCTATGCTAGTGTCAATAATTTTCCGGAGCATTTAAGATGTCACCAACTCAGGATCAGTCATAAGTTTGCATCAGGATCAAAGGAAGACAAAGATGCGTCATGCATACTCCTACACCTCATCTCACCATGACCTTAGCAGCTAGGACACAGGATCAGGCTCAATACTGGAAATTGCAACCATAAATAAGAAGAGTCAGGAGTGAACTTTCAGTCTCAAATCTGCATTTCCCAACCTGTAAACACTGGTCCCAATATGGACCCCTGAGGGACACCACTCATTGGTGGTCTCCACGCAGACATCGAGCTGTTGGCTGCAACTCTTTAAGTGCGACCATCCATCAAATTCTTATCCACTCAGTGATCCACCCATCAAATCCATGTCTCTCCATTTTAGAGACAGGGACGCTGTGTAGGACAGTATCAAATGCTTTGCACAAGTCCAGGTAGATGATGTCAGGTGCTCTTCGCTTATCTACCAAGGCTGTAACCCTGTCACAGAAGGCCACCAAATTTGTGAGGCACGATTTGCCCTTAGTGAAGCCGTGTTGGCTGTCACCGATCACCTCTCTGTTTTCCATGTGCCTTAGCACAGTTTCCAGGAGGATCTGCTCCGTGCTTTTGCTAGGCACAGAGGTGAGACTGACCTGCCTGTAGTTTCCCAGGTCTTCTTTTTTACCCTTTTAAAAAATGGGGGTTATGTTTCCCCTTTTCCAGTCAGTAGGAACCTCACCAGACTTTTCAAATATGATGAATAGTGGCTTAGCAACTTCATCTGCCAGTTCCCTCAGGACCCTCGGATGCATCTCATCAGGTCCCATGGACTTGTGCATATTTATGTTCCTTAGCTGGTCTTCAACCTGATCTTCTCCTACGGTGGGCTCCTTCATTCTCCCAGTCCCTGCCTTTGGATTCTGTGAATTGTGCGGCATAGCTAGAGTACTTGCTGGTGAAGACCAATGCAAAAAAAAGTTGGTGAGTACCTCAGCCTTCTCCATGTCAGTTCTAGCCAGGTCTCCCATTTCTCTCATCACAGGGGGTACAGTTTCTTTCTCTTCCTTTGTTGTCCTATATATCCAAAGAAACCTTTCTTGTTCTTTTTCACATCCCTAGCCAGGTTCAGCTCCAGCTATGCCTTGGCTTTCCTGATAACCTCCCTGCACCCTGACTTTTTCCTCTCAATTTTTTCATTTTATTTTCAACTTGCTTTAACCTACAGCTGCATCTTTTCTTTCTTTTTTTTTTTCCCCAGGAAATATCTTCTATTTATCATACAGTCTCAAACCCCNCCCCCCCCCCCAAGGAAATATCTTCTATGTATCATACAGTCTCAAACCCCACACACTTTTTGTTCTGTTTTATAGCAATCAGCTCTCTCAGGAAAGACAGGCAGCAATTTTGCTTTTTTTTTTTTTNTGAATAGTGGCTTAGCAACTTCATCTGCCAGTTCCCTCAGGACCCTCGGATGCATCTCATCAGGTCCCATGGACTTGTGCATATTTATGTTCCTTAGCAGGTCTTCAACCTGATCTTCTCCTACGGTGGGCTCCTTCATTCTCCCAGTCCCTGCCTTTGGATTCTGTGAATTGTGCGGCATAGCTAGAGTACTTGCTGGTGAAGACCAATGCAAAAAAAAGTTGGTGAGTACCTCAGCCTTCTCCATGTCAGTTCTAGCCAGGTCTCCCATTTCTCTCATCACAGGGGGTACAGTTTCTTTCTCTTCCTTTGTTGTCCTATATATCCAAAGAAACCCTTCTTGTTCTTTTTCACATCCCTAGCCAGGTTCAGCTCCAGCTATGCCTTGGCTTTCCTGATAACCTCCCTGCACCCTGACTTTTTCCTCTCAATTTTTTCATTTTATTTTCAACTTGCTTTAACCTACAGCTGCATCTTTTCTTTCTTTTTTTTTTTCCCCAGGAAATATCTTCTATGTATCATACAGTCTCAAACCCCACACACTTTTTGTTCTGTTTTATAGCAATCAGCTCTCTCAGGAAAGACAGGCAGCAATTTTGCTTTTTTTTTTTTCAATTTATTTCCTATCCAACATATCCCTTGGGATATGAATCAGCAAAGCACCACTGACTTCAATACCACAGTTTACAGTAGATAAGGATCTGGCATACAGATGGGGCTTTCATTCCAGCTTCTCCAGCAATCTTTTTCCTTAGCAAAACGAAAAGCTATTGCACTTTAGACTGCCTGGTACTGGCAATGACCAACAATTGTAAGAGTGATTCTACTGGCCACACTGCTTCAAGATACTAGAGAGATCTTTTGGTTCATTACCAGTGAAAGAAATTTAGTAAAAAAGTCCATCCCTTCTGAACACAGTAACTGAAAAAGGTGTAAAAAACAGGATGAGATGCAGCCGTAACATGGATGAGATAGTAATGCCACTGTGAGCAAGGCTAACGCTGGAACAGAGATCACATAGTTAATGTTTCTGGTGAATCTATCCCTGCTTCCATCACAATGAGCTCTACGCAGTGTGGACTACAGCACACCAAGTAACAGGGCAATTGCACTGTTTGTTTTTTTAGAGAAGATGTAGCAGTTTCAATTTCAAAAAATGCATTCATTTCAGTTTGTAGCAGAAGCATAACTGCCTCTGTGAGATAACAAGTGGTATGAAGTCTTCTACT
Source organism: Anarhynchus alexandrinus (assembly GCA_008711295.1). Lineage (NCBI taxonomy): Eukaryota > Metazoa > Chordata > Aves > Charadriiformes > Charadriidae > Anarhynchus > Anarhynchus alexandrinus. Next base: position 4,459,366 of record VUYV01000059.1, read on the forward strand.
TTCGGATTACAGAGATGCAAAAGAAGGAAATTTCTTACGGTAAGCCAGAATAAGCAGTAAGTCAAACTATGGTGTTCACTGCTTGTAACAGATTTTCCTGAGAAAAGAATCCTATCATAACATTGATTCCAGGCCCCAAATCTTAAGTTGCCCTCCTTCATAACTCTTCTTTTATTCTCTACATACTCAGTCCATCAAAACTCTTGCTGTCATCACTGTCAACTTCAATTTGGAAATTTACATGCCATGGGCAAAGCTACCACTAAACTTACAATCCTGAGGGCTAGTCACGAGAAAAACCAACTAATCCACTTGAAAAATTTAAGAATGCAGCAAGAAAGGACTAAATGACAGCAAATATGCACTATCTCCAACTGAAATATCCTTCTCATGGCTGCACATTCACACAGGTGCACTTCTGCAAGTCTAGGATTTTTATACTCGATTGACACCATTGTGTTTTTTCATAAGAACTGTGCAGACCTCAGATGAAAACAGCTTTCAAGGTAGACACACAAACATGTGTAGTACAGATACTCAAGGACATACATTTAAGCAATTTTTTGTGCTCTCTTTCTGCAGAGTTTTTTGCAATGAAAAATAGGTCACAGCAAATGAGGTGAATCTGCTCAGGATTCTGCTAAGTAGTTTAATATTTGACTTAAGGGACACTATAGTTGCCCAACACTGTTCAGGATCTGCTTCAGAATCTTTAACCCCAGAGTGTATCTTTAAATGCATAATATTTTTTTTTCTTTTTTTTTAATCAATGGTCAGGATGAAAACACATCAACCCAGTGTCTGGAAGTGATAAATCATGCAAATTTTAAGTTGGATAGAAATTGTCTCAGTTTATCTGACAATAAGCAGAGATGTGAACAGACCAAAGTAAAAACTTTGTGATTTACTAACTTCACCATCTGCCTTAAGAGGGTAGCTTTTGCCCACATACATGTACCACGTATAGTGCACATGCATGCAGACAGGGCCTGTCGGTCTTCCACAACTGCTTTGTTTTAGACAGCTCAACCTTAACATGAATTTAAAAATATCACCAAAAGCATCAGTTTATTAGTCAGAGTTGCATCATTAAGCTCACCTAATAAACTCCATATGGTATAGTTTCTACTTTTGTTTCATCTCATTTCATAAACCCTATTTATGGAATAAATAAAATCAATGATAAATTAAAGGATTATGGAAAAACTATCATCTTTTTTTTTTTTCCCCTGTAAATTACAAGATACCGGTCTGTCAGAGGTGGAGAGGCAGACCTATAATCCACTCACTAAATGCCAGTTTCCTACAAAACAATAAAAGCACTGATACAGATTTGAACTGGCAACACTACAGTGAGCTCCAAAGTTTTCTAAAATAAATTGGACAACAGATACAAAAAAAAAAAAAAGTTGGCTGTAAGGTAAACTTCTCACCTGAGAGGGTGATGTTTAGTTTCATCCGCTTGATGCATCACCGTTTAGCCTCCATTGTCCCAAAAGACAAATAAAGGCTCATCCGCTATCCTTTTCATTCCAAAGGCACGTCAGATCTATCCCTGGCTGCAGCACGCTAAATTATCATTCCAGCACAGCTTCTATTTTATTGTGCCTTTTATTGAACAACTGATTTCAGGTGTTAAATACCATAATGTTTTGCTAATCTCTCCTGTACATGGGGAATAAGGAGTCAGTGGTCAGTGTATGGGACTGACACTGCTGAACGTTTGCCTGTCTCCATGGATCATTCAAACCATACCTATTTGCAGAATACCTGGAAAAGTTCCTGGATGACCATGGTTCTGTGCCACATTCATGGGATGACAGTACACAGGTGATGCCTTAATCCTGTACAGACAAGAAATCCTCACTCCCTAGGAAAATCATATTTGATACATCAGCAACAGAAGGTGAAAATTCTTCATAAAAACACATTTAAAAAACTGACTTTTTTAACTTCTTACAAATATCACTGGCTCAGTTTTCAACCCTGTAGTGACATCTCATGGCTCCACAGTAGTTCCAGCAGCTAACACTTGTCAAAGAACAGTGACAGAACTGGGGAACACAAATATCTACATGTAGAGAACTGGGTAGCTGGCATTGATAGGAGATGATCTAACCCCATTAGTTGGTAACACCAAACTAATTTATCCTCCCAAATAAAGCTAATACAAAATACTGTCTGTTACAAGGCACTTATATCTGTTTGTGCACGGGCTTACATCACATCTCAAGAATGCTAGTTTTAAATAAAATGAAAGAATAGATGGGGAGAATGAAATTATAAGAAACTAAGCAGAGCTTAGCGAAGTTAAGGAGCAGGGCCAGAGAAACAGCATTAGCTGCTGGAAAAACTGACTCCCACCCTTTCTAACACAGACAAGCTAACAGGCCAACAGTCTGATGCCTGAGGTGGTTACCTGTTTCAAGCAGAAAAAAAAAAGACAGTCTCTTAGTTTCAGAGGACTGAAGCCATCAAATTAATATCATTACAGGGAACTTTATACCTGCACTGCAGAAGACAGCAAGAAATGAATTAATACTCTGTATTAATAAAGTTAACACGTTCTTACAAAACAACTTATTAAAATGCTCAGTCAAATCTACGATGTAGGACTAAACCCATTCCAGTCTAACAAATCACTGTATCTGCATACCCTTTCATAATTAAATGCAAGATCAGTCTTTATTCCTTAATTAACTCAAAGCACAATATCTTTTTCTGGGTCAAAATAAAACTACTATACAATTGATTTTCTAATGATGAATAGCAAAGCTTTTAACTAGGTCGCTTGGGAGCCTGGTTTCTTTTTGCATACATTGCTGGAAACATTAAGGTACTCCATAGACAGAAGCAAACTTGGGGGGGAGGGTCGTAAGCAATAAGCAGGCTTACTTTGTTGTTGTTGTTAGGTTTTGAGCCAAATACAATTTTTGTGTGATTATTTGTGAAGAGATCAACTCAGGCTTATGGTGAATACTCAGCTGCCCTTACCTACACACTACCATGCAATCCCCGCATCATTGCATTTTCACGTCACCAAATTAAATCTTCATCAGGTCTTTAGGGTCTTGATCTGAATGCACGTGCACTGTCTAGAACATACATTGCGCTAATAAACTATATTTCCATTTGATTTATTTTGTGTCCTACCACAGATATTGGAAAGTCTGAGTATTTCAAAACAGGGAATGTAAAAAGTAAAACCTCTACAGCTTTAACAGTGAAAAAAGTATTCTAAAATTTAAGGCTATACATTCTGCATGATCTCTAAACTCTTGGCTTTTGACATAGGTAATTACTGAAGTCAAACCTTGCTGTGGCAATTTTTGGTATTTAGTGACAATAATAGGGATTTCAACCAGAGGACACAAAGAAAATCCTTAAAGACATCCCCATCTTTTACAGAAATACGTTTTCCTCCTCTGGCAAACACTAGTTTTCATACAAAAGAAAGGAAATTAGAACATCTGGCAAAATGACCTTTGCGATGTTCTGAAGAATGGAGGGTTTACTGAGCACTCTTATATAAACTGGAATACTTCCCACTTGATCGGTACATAAAGATGAGATGAGATCAAGTTAATAAAACATTCACAACTTCACACCCTCACTTCTTTTTTGATTTCCATTTAGTGTTTCATAACCGATATCACTCTCACCTAAAGACTGATTGTGCTTGTTTTTTACTTCTGTTCTTGTGACACATTGTTTGAAGGTTCTGATCTATTGAAGAGCTCAAGTTTATCGCAGGGTGTCATATGAAAGAGAAAGCAGCAGCAATGTTTGCAGAGTTGCCTCAAATTACAGGAGAGCTTGAATGGACAACTCAGACCTTTCAAGCCCATGTGTTCTTTTTCCTGCCTTTTTTTTTTTTTCTCCCATGCGACCGAATCCCCCCATCCCCAGTGGAGTAAGGTAACAGTGATTTCAGAGACCAGCAATAACTCAGCAGATTTATCCAAGCACAGAGCAAGGTACAAGGGCTAAATGAAAGGTATGGAAAGATTTCTGAGTGCAAAATTACTATTCAGTCTAGTGGAAAAAAGGCGACTGAGTAGGCATTTAGAGGGACATTTGGTCATATCAACTGTTGCCATTCACACTTTTATGGCTAGTTATCCAAATGCTAAAATTTCCATAAAAAGATAAGCAAGCCACAGAGCCCTATGGATCAAGTACAGCCCTGTTGTAGCATTTTATTTATTGCCTCTGAAAAGCAAAAGGATTATGCCTGTTAAAGAACATTTTTTTTTTTTAACCAAATGGCACTCATACTTGCCTAAGGACAAAAGCTCTTCTAGCAGCAGATCTCTCTCACAGACTTTCAGGAAAGGTGAAACATAATCTGAAAAATTTTTACTAAACCAAGTATCTGACAAACTTATCATCATACAGAACACAAGGATTCCTATCAGAACTCAGGTTAAAGAAGATCATCGCAGAGAGCCCAAAGTTAAGCTCTAACAGTAGGGTCCACTTTAAAAAAGCACGTGCACAAGTCACTTGTAAAACAGAGCAGAAAGACAATTTCCTGCAAAGAACACTGGGGATTTTGTCCTAAACAGTTATAACTTCCAGACTGCTCCAGCTCCAGCTCTAAACTGCTCCTTTGTCTGTTTTGAGGCAGCAAAACAGGCAAAGAAGTGTTCATCTACCAATACTGCTGGAGGTCTCAGTTCTAGTTTCCAGACCACATTCAGTGCCAGCTTCCTTGCCTGCAGTACTTAAAAAATAAACAAAGTGCAGGAATTGTCCTTGTTCTGAGGGACTTTTTCATATCATCCTTCCGTTCACTCAGTCTTCTGAGGTAGATGTTATTCCACTGAAAACCAAACAAATATCCTATTTGCTTTAAACTTTAAAACATCAAATGCATAAGTAAAAACACAATAAAAATGAGACAGTCACATGCAAAAACACCACCAGAAGGAAAGGTTATAGACTATGAAGTGATTGGATTGGAAGTGGTATTTCCAGGTAATATTTTTCTGTCTTTAATTTCTTCTGATTGTACTCACCCATTTTATTTTGGTAGTTCAGAGTAGGCATCCTGTAATTACAAGGATGATAAAACCCACTACCATACTAGATTCTACTCAGTGTTATTTTAGCACACAGTTAAATACTGCACAATGGTCCCACAGGACTAAAGGGAGACTCTGGTTACTTACAGAAGGAAAAAATAAGACCCGGCTTTTCATTTGAGAAACTCAGATTTTTTTGGCATGCTTGTTTTATTAATAGCTGGAGAATTATGGTTAAGGGATTCAAATGTAGTATACATATAACTTCTTTTGTTCCAGCTGTACAAACACTCATGCACATGAACAACTTAATCCTAGTGAAATTTTCAAGGATAAAGTAAAAGTTTACTATATGCAACAACAGAACAAAGTCCACCATTACATACACATTTGTGCCCCCAGGACTTGTGTCATTATTTTTTCTGCTGCATTCCTATGCAATGCAAATGGCATTATTTTAGGACATGTTGCGAGATCTGCCTGCTGCCCATCTACTTACCTGCTTACAATAGTGTGTCTGACCAGCTGCAAAAACACAAACTCAAATAAATCATGTCACTTGCTGATACTTAAAAATGGAAATCATCTATAGGAAAAAATGGTTTGACTGAGCACAAGTGTATTTATGCACATGGGGAAAGACTGGGGAAAGCTGAAGATGCAGGCTTGGTTTTTATTCCAAATGCTATCAAATTAGTTCTCTGCATCGATTCATGAGGACAAACTTTCTCAGTAGAGTGACAATTACCAAGATGGATCTAAACAGTCTTGGAGCAATTCCTAAGCATCCTCCCATGACAGGTACTCTGAGCAGTTTTTCCTCACTCCCTCATATACACTTGTTCTTTCCACCTGGATTTTATAGCATAAGGACATGAAAACATTTTCACCAAAAAGGTATCTCCAAAATGAAGTCCAATGTCATTAGTACAGTAATGAAAATTCATGAAGCAAAAAGATCTTCAGCCATCTGATGTCTTGCTGGCCATGAAAGACAGTAATAAAGAGTATGGATATTTGATGAAATCGTGTAAGAATTTTACTTCATGGAAGAACCATCCTTTTAATCAAAGCAAAAGTTTGTTTCTTAATTAGAGCAAGCATATTAAGCAAAAGAATCAGGAAGGCAAAGTTTATGGATCAACTTTATCATTAGTATCAGCAGAGGATAAATTACCCAGTCTTCCATCAAACCAGCTTACTTGGGATCCAGAGACCATTACTGTGATCCCAAGGATTTCCCAAGAAAATCAGTCTCCCCATGGTCTACTGAGCTGACCTTTTTAATTAAATTCAGATGTTGTGAATTTTCTTCAAACCTTCCACATCATTGGGCATTTCCATGCTTAAATGAAAGTTCAAATTTAACCCATTTTGATATATTTGCCATCTATTAGAAGCATTAAACATGCTATCAAACCACAGAGAGTGATCAAAGCTTGAGTACAATGTGAGATTTGTCTCTCCCTAAGGGAATATTATACCAGTCTTGCAAATGGATGTACATAAAATAGGCCAATGAATTCCACCTGCCCAGATTCAGCTGCAAGATCAGGAAGCACCTTTTTCAGGTTGTGGAGTCTCTTTTACAATGTGTATGCAGTCTCTCCAAAACAGTCATCAATACTTACCTTGTCCATACTCATGTTTCTACACACATATAGAAGCAGTTCAGAAATGGATGTTTGATAGAATTTATTTGGGCCACAGAGTTTACAGGAAGCAGGCACTAAAAAAATCATCTACTCCAGGCATTATAGTACATCATTCTGCACCCTGAATTCCCACGTAGGTAATATGACATCTTGGATATCATATTCTACAGGAAATACCACCTCTGCCAAGCCTCTCCAAATGGCTTGGAATTGAAAGTGAGTTCAATTCAGATGAACCTAGCATGTAATGCAAGATGTAAGCTTCAGAGGAAGGAAAAAAAGAGATAGTCTAGAGAAATCAATCATGCATCTGAAAGAGACACTCCCCATTAAGAGTATGATATGCAAACAAAATTACTGTTTGGGAAGGTCAATTGTAAACTTCATCAGCAGTTGCCTCAAGCACATTACACTCTTGAAGACAGTATGCACAAAGTAGTTTTTCCTTCTCACTGATCTCACGCTTGCTATTTAGTATTGCAGGCTGAAAGCATTTACATGGTATTTGGCACAGTGCAGCAGATATTCATCAAGCCATAGTTTCCTGGTAAAAACATTCTTATATGAACATCTTTCCAACAGCAGAAGCCAACATTCTTAATATCCAAACCTCCCCAAGACCAGCAGCCACAGGAACATACCACCTGTACATGAGGGACAAAGCATAGGCGGTATCAGTGGTTCTAACTTATGTCACCAACATGTTGCAACTGGGTCTTCAACAAGGGTCCTTCCTGTGGGGTTTAGCAACATCAGCTTAGGCAGCAGGGACTGCTTCCTTCTGCAGCTGTGGATTTAGTTTAACCCACAACCTTCACTTCAGGGTACACCCACTGCATATAGCACAGGACAACCCTGGAATGGGAACCTGAACTCCATGTAACCTCTCTATGAGCTTCGTTAACCCCCAACAGGTATCTCGTCTTTAGTCATGCCTTACATGTGTAAAATCAAATAGCAACTAATCCAGTCCAACTGACTGCCTTAGCTTTACTGAGGTGCCCACTAAGAAATGTGAGGGGGAAAAAAAATCCTCACTTGTAATAACGTAACTCTTACTTGCCTTCAAGCTAATCCCTTTATGAGTATACTGGGTATAAAGAATAACGTTTCAGTAGTGGTGGTGGGGCTGTAGGGGCAGCCTCTGTGAGAAGAGGTAGGAGGCTGCCCTGTGTCAGACACAGCCGGTTTGGCAATGGACCCACTGCAGGCCAAAGCTGAGCTAGTCAAAGTTTGTCACACCTCTATGAAAACACATTTAAGAAAGGGCAGAAAAAGCTGAGACTGAGAGGACTGGCGGAGGGTACCAAAGGAGCAACACGGTCAGAGTAGGAGGGACTGCATGTTGGAGTAGGTACAAACCCAAAGGAACAGCAGCCCATGCTGGAGCAGGTACACCCCTGAGGCGACTGCTACCAGTGGAGGACCCACACCAGAACATAGGAAACAAGTAAGGACAAAGGAGCAGCAGAAGATAAGAGAAAAAAGGAGCAACAAAGCAAAAACACTACATACTGACCCCTAACTCCTGTGTCAACCATTGCGTCACTGAACGTACTAAATGTAACCCGTGTCAATAACAAGGTGGGAAGAGAGGTGCCTGGAGTGAATTTAAGCATGGAAAAGCAGGAAGAAAAGTGTCTTCTCAAAGTGTCCAAAGTGTTTTCCAATGCCCAAATCAGTAATTAAATGTTTATGTTAGTGAGCAATAAATTAATTGAAATTCCGCAAGTGGAGTCTGTGTTGCCAACAACAGTAACTGGTGAATGATTGCCTTGTCTTTATTTTGACCTGTTAAGTTTTCTCACTCCTGTTCTTCCTGTTTTCTCTGTTCCTCCCCCAGTCCTGTCCTCCTGTGGGGGTGGAAGCGTGCAAGCTTGGCTGCTAGCTGAAGCCAACCCTTCACAATGAGGAATGTGTAAAAAGCTTTAAATTTATAATTCCTTGGGAATACAAATGTTACAGTATAACAAGCTTTTTCAGTAAAGGACTAGCTTGATTAAATTCAAGTCTCTTGCAAATAACATTATTCATTCTAATCAAAACCCCTTCATTGGAAGTGAGAAAATAAATAGCACCTTAAAAAAAAAAAAACAAAACACCTTCCCCCCAGAGCATAGACTCTGAATTATTTATTATTTTTCTTCAAAAAGAAAAAAATCAGCTAATATAAACCCTTTAGGAGTTGCCTCTGACAAAAATTTGCTATCCTGTACAGAATACTGTTTTCTTTGCAGAAGTGTTTTTCAACAGATGACAGAGATACATTTGAGCGTCTATTTTAGAACCTTTCTGTTCTTGAAATTGAGAAAATTAACTAGGGATATGTTCATTGTTCTGATTACTTTTGGCAATTTTGAGGAGTAACATGTGACGTTAATAGCAAGAAACTATCAGGGCTCAGGTGTCCGTTTGCTCCAGAGCACCTCCTGGGTGTATAATGCAGCACGCAGGAAGAAAAGAATTGCTGTGAAGTGACAACCTAGCTTTTAATAAGACACTGCTGTATAGAAGTATCTGTTGTAATTCATGAACTGAATGGAGAAAATTAACATTGAAAAGAAGACAGTGAGTGGGATAACAGAAGAAAAGTCAGAGAAGACAGGTCATGGCAACAAACTGAACTAAATTACAAAGAGCATACTGACCAGCATGCTAGATACCTTTTGGTGCACAACAGAGTGACCCTTCAGGTCCCACATCAACACAAATAACTGAAAGACAACATAGGAATTACATTTCACCTTTATATTGTACTAAGTCTATTGTTATCATACCTGTCATATCACAATTAAGAGAGAAAATAGCATTTAACAATTTATTTTTGCACTAATGATTCCAGCTAGACCTTTGATTATAAAACACAGTTACATTAATCTCTCCTACGAGTCCCTAAAAAGAGAAATCTTGTCCCTGGCAAAGTCATTCAACATACTCAAGATTTCACCTGAATTCAACGCACTTATGAAGTCTTCTTAACACATCAGAGCTCACATGTGTGAGACCTGAACAAAACCTGTATTCCTCTCCCTACTGCAATCAATAATATTTTTATATTTGCTTCCTTTAGAAAACACAACAAAAGTTCTGGTTCTTGGTCAATTTCTTAAAATGTTAACAAATTTCATACAAACCAAACCCACGTTTTGTAAATTCCTTCTAAAACCACAGAATTTGTCTTTGAAATCTAAGTAGAGGGGGGAGGACTGCAATAGTTTCAGGATTTAACATTTTCTACAATTCTCTGATGGCCAAATTCAAAGAGCTATCATCAACCCGTGAATATTTTGAGTAAATTGGGAAACGTCACCCTGCTGTAACTCACTGTAGAAATTTTCTTACTTTTTATACAAGATTACATAAGACTGCAATGCATGTTATTAATTATATATACGCATAAATAGCATGTGGAGATCTCTTACTTAGTTCATAGTGTCATTGGTCCGTTCCACTCAAACTTATTTCATATAAGGTTTTATTTCATTATTAAGCTTCTTTTCCCAGTCAACAGTCAGAAGAATTTGCAGATGCAATTCCCAAAAGAAGCATGCTTACTGACTACAAAGGCGAAGAATACTATTGTTATCAACATATATTTCTCACTTTACTTCACTCTTTCCATAGTTAGGATCAGTCTCTATCACAGTGACTATTTTCTTCCATCAGATACCGCAAATTACAGTCTATAAAGTTGAGAGCCAGTGTTTTAACTGTGTAAGGAAGACCTCTTTACTTTTAGAAAATCATAGTAATTTTGGTAGGAAACTAATCTACAAAATTTTGGAGGACTGCAATAATCTCTGCTGAAACAGCGCTATTTAAAAAAAAATATTATCAACATAATTACAATAACATGATTTTATATTTCTTACTGCTATTTCTCTAGTCTTTGTGTGGCAGGGAGACCCAAAACTTCTGCCCAGTCTGGATATTGGGTGTTTGACTGCAAAAACTAAATCTACATCTCGGTGACTGAGTCAAGAAAACTTCAAAACCAAAATTAACCAAACAACTTCTTCCACACTTGTAACTAAACCAGAGCTGAACTAAAAAGATATTTGTTCAATTTCTGTTCTTTTAACCACGCAAAAACTTCTAGCTTCAATCTAACAGTAGATGGACATCTAGTGGTAATATAACTGACTCCTTTTTTTAAGTAACTTCATACATTCAAAGCCCTATAAATAGAAGTGCTTTCTAACATATTAATAACTAAAATACCATATACACAATTAAAGGCTTTATTTTCAGCTGTGCTTTCCTTCCTTCTTAATTTCATAAAAATGCCATCAGCAGAAATCAAGGGTCTGGGTTCAGATTCAGAAGCCTTCAATCAAGGAAAATTTCATTACATAATGAAAAGAGTTTAATATAATCAATAGGTAAGGGTTCAGCAATACAATACTTGGGTACTCTACGTAGCAATAAATTGGTGGTACTTAGCATAAAAATAGGTCAAGATCAGATAGTCTGTTTAAGAAAATATTTTGTGCATTACAGAATATACACAAACTCCAATCGCCTGTTAAAACAGATTTGCTCTGGAACAGCCCAACCAAGGCAGGCCCACAAATACAGATATAAGGAGCTGCTCCTACATTGCTGATAAAAATATAGGCAACATCTCTGAACTATTGCAAAATCCATTTTACAATTACACATACAGGTTCAACAACTTATTGATTAAACGGGTATTCATTTTCAATGATGTTCTGAACAAACGGCAATCATTGTTTAGCGAGGTATTTTACCTTCCTTAACTTTTTGTCACTTTGGTGCATGCTTCTCACTCTAAGGCCTGCCCAGGTCTTTAAAATATTAACCATCACATGTCTAAAATTTTACCTGGTGCTTACTGTAATGAATCAAACTGGGTAACACAAACTTAAAATCTTTTAACGCAGAATAAAGAAATTATTCAACATACTTAACATGACTAAGATAATACAAATGACATGAAAGGGCTGGGTCCAATACACTGATTAGTTTTATTATTTATTCCACAGTAGTGACACTTCTATCATAGTCCTGCTGTACTTGGAACCATAAAACTAGAAGGCAATTATCTATAGTCTGACTAGACATAAAACAGTACAGTCCACAGAAGCAATGAGATAACACTGCTCTAGCTAACCAATAGGCTCAGCATATCAACAGCATCTCATGTAAAGGTTTTGAAAGCACCTTGTGAAAGGAGAGCTCTTAGGCAAAGGGTAGTCTCTTACGTCACTCATAAGAGAGTAAGAACTTGGAAGGTAGCTCAATACAGAGGCACTTAAAGGTTCCCACACAGTGCCTTTCTTTAATGAGAAGACGGAGGAAACTTTAATCATCGGTAAAATATATGGGATGACAGTTCTTAAAATGGCAATGGTGGAGGTGTCTACGGAACCTACACACAGCATACCCAACTTCTGTTTCTGACCAAAGTGGTCAACTACTGTAAATACGCAGAAGTTATCTGGAATTGGCAGGAACTAATAAGGTGAAGAGGTATGCTAGTGATACTCTGGTTTGTGAAAGCCTACTATGCAAAGTTGTGCAAGGATCTCATATCACTGTGTATGTAATAAACAGCCTGTGAAATTAAATGCTGTTAAATTACAGGGGAGAAAACACCACATTAAGTACATAATGACAGATGCAAAACTATTTATCCTTTCTCAGGAAAGATGAGTGATTCTGGAGAATTCTCAGAACTTCAGTCAATGCTCAGCAGTGGTTAAAAAGACAAATACAGTATTAGGAGTGATTATGAATGAAACAGTAAAACAGTACACCAAGATACAAAATTAATGATACAACTTTAATATTCCACCCCATCTCAAAGAAAACAGAGGGAAAATTGAATAGTCACAAGGAGAAATCAAAGGTATTGAGAGGATTCTATTCAAGCAGAGATTAAATGTATGAAGAAAGAAATAACTGAAGAAAGAGATAGCAAAGAACACCACAAGCTTAGAGGCAACCTAAAAGATGCAACTATCACATACGATCCCAATTTCTTACAAGCAGAGGAGCCAAACAGTTAAACTGAGTGACAGCGGTTTTTTTTCCATTTGCTTTTCTTTTTTAAAAGGGGAAGGTTACCTCATACAACACATTTAAAGTATACAAAGCACATTCCCACAAAACGTTTTGAATGCTAAAATTAAAATGTGCTATAGCAACAATTAGACTAATTCATTGAAACAAGCCCAGCAGAGCTATAGAGCTATCAGAAGCGATGACACGAGTTCAAACCACAGGCTGCAGGAAGCTGAGACAAAATACTACTCCGAGCTTGCCCTGTTCTTGCGCTCTTTTCACAAGCATCAACTACACTCTAGAGGAATACAGGACTAGAGCAGCCCATGTTCTGGCTCCATATTGCCACCATGGACAGAGCAAAAGTAACCATGTATGAATTCAAGCACAGACACTTGAGAGCAATACACGCAAAGACCAAATTACATAAAAGTTTGGGGTTGTTTTTTTTTTAATACACAGAAGCATTAAAAGCTATGGCTGTAGTCAAATGAAAATAGGTAAGGCAAGATGCAAAACTTAGGTAAGAACCATCACCAACATGCCAATTTCTACCCCTACAGCATATGTTTCTAAAAAAGAGGAGAGGAAGAGGCAGAGAAGCAAGAATCAAAATCAGGAGGCAGGAAGAGGAGCTGAGGGACAGCAAATTATAGCATTATGGGAGATGAAAGAAAGGGATGAAAACATCTCAAAGAGCAAGGACGAATGAGAATGAGCTGGTTCTGCTCTCTTAGCAGCAAAGGAGTATGAAAGAAACAGAGACCTGAATTTCTTCATCTGATATTGCCTCTGCAAAAAGGTGAGAGCTGGAGGGAATAAGATCAAGACAACACATACAGCTATGAGCTTCTCAGAGCATATTAGCTACAAAAGGCAGGCAGAAAGGAGAGACAAGAAAGCAAGCATTAGATGAGGTTAGGAAAGAAGGTACATAAGGAAAGTACGTGGTGGGAAGGCAAGGGATACTCAGGGCAAATATCACCAAAGGTACAAAAAACTGAGGAACAGGAGAACCTGGATGTGGAATCCGGATTTGTGCCAGCAGAAAAAGGGATATAACAGGAATGGATGCCAGGAGACCTATAGGAATGTTAGAATAGGAATTATAATAGGGAAGTGGAACAAATTGGGGGGTGGGGTGTAACACTGTAACACAGAAGTGCAGGGTAGAGAAGGACTGGCAAGTTTAAATGCATACAAGCTCAAAGAAAAATAGTGTTCCCCAGTACCTATAGAGCAAGCCCTTGTCAAGTAAGTGGAATCCAATATTTGCAGTGAGAAACAGAGGATAGCAATCAGTATCACTGGCAATTACCAGAATTTGCTTCTCCAGAGGATGCTCTTACTTATGGCTGAGTTCTTGCCACAGGTGCATGTACTTAACACTTTTTCCAGCCAAGTTTTGAGTGATTTAAGCAATGAAGCTTCTGCCCATCATCATCAGCCCTAATAATGTTTGTCTACTTACTATTACTGCCTTCTGCACAAATAGTAACATCGTGGTATTTAACAACCTTAGTAACTGAAAGCAATTTTCTGCACAGTATCTTGGAAAACAAGAGTTAACCATAGATAGGAAAATTCACATGTCTGGGATACATCAACATTGATGGAAAGAACTGATGCTTCTTCAGCTACAAACAAAAGGAGACAATTTTATTATCTGGTTCCAAAACTAAAATGCCACTACAAGCAAAAGGCAAAAAAATTATTCATATGAAGTCTTAGTCACATTTAAGACCTCACTAACTTACTATACTTTTTGTAAATTTAAAAGCTTCCTGCAGAATTTTACAGCAGATTAGTAAGAAACAGGAACACACAAGCCATTTGTTATCTGAAGAGGGCAAATCATCACTAACCATTAATTAGTGAAAAATTAATTCTCCCAACTGACATTTCTGAATCCCAATTAGCTAGAAGAGACCTTAGTTTATGTTACAGAATAAATGTTTTTGACGTGCAAATTTAAATAAGGAATAAGGTTATCTGTTGTTCTGCCCAGTTCAGCCTCCGTTTCATCACGCATGTCACTCTGAATACTTCAGAGTTGCATTTGATCTGTAAATGGTTTAGTCTGAAGCCATGATACACAAATTAATTTTAGCCTATACAAGTTATGTCACTATGTCTGAACATCAAATTGAAGCAGACCTTGATGGAAATTCCTTGTTTGTTTTTACGGTATCATTAAGTAAGTAAATATTGAACCAATATGTCTTTATTCAGAAAAATCCTTCAGTGTAATCTGGATCTTTCCTATGCTCAGGTAAGTAGCATAAAACATACTCTGAAAGAAAAAAAAAACAACAAAACACAACTAACCTTATCAGGAGCACAACCAAAAGCAAAGCTATGAAGATTACAAGAACAGCCCTCTACATAGCAGATGACAAAAAAAAAAGTCACCTTTTACACAGACTATTACTGCATTTTATATCAATGCAGTCTATAAAGCACAAAAGGGATAGGGAAGAGAAGACAACAGAATGGGAACATTAACTCTGTACGTAAGAAAATCAGAGAGGAAAAATAATACATTTTAGTATTTCAGTACCTAGTATTCCCGCATTTAGGTGCACCCCTTACTAAATCTATCATCAGAAAGCAGGTTGAAAAGTCACATACTTATAAGGGAGAGCTTCAGAGTAAGTTGCCAGGCAGTATTTTCACATCTCATGAAAATAATGCCTTGCAATAAGCTGTGTTTTCAGGCAGAAATAAAAGCCCATAGAATCACAGAATTGCCCAGGTTAGAAGGGACCTTGAAAGATCAGCTGGTCCGACCTTCTGTAGGAAAGAAGAGCATAGATGAGATTAGCACCCTGTCCAATACCATCTTGAAAACCTCCAGCAATGGGGACTCTACCATGTCCCTGGTGAGGTGGTTCCAATTAATGGTTGTTCTTACTATAAAAAATTCTTTCATGTGTCAAAATGAAACCTCTCCCAGTGCAACTTGTTCCCATTGTCTTTGCCACATAGGTCCTTGTGGAGAGATCCCACCCCTCAAGGGCCTAGCCCCATATTAAGTAGAAGCTCTGACAGTGTGAACATATAGCTGAACTGGTTTTCACAAGGAAGTGCAATTCATGAATTCACAGACACAACCATTCTAGGGCACAGCCCTGAAGACACTGTTTCCAGAAGGGATACCCACAAGGCTTCCCAGCCAAGGGCTCTCAGAGCAGCTCGGCATCAGGAATTCATCCTACAACACAAGCAGGGGAGAGGGGAAAGCAGGTGCTACAACGCAAACAAGAAATAAAGCACTGGCAGCCGCCTCCCAGTGAGGGCAGTTTTACCCTAAACCACTCCTAAGGAAGAAAGACAAAATAACCCAAACATCCTAGATAAGAGATCTAGGTTACAAAACCACCAAATTGAAGCACACCAGAAGCGTTTTGGTTTTTTTTCTTTAAAAGAGGGGGCAGTACAATACACTTTTTCTTATGTACTTTCTACTACAGTTGTATGACTGAAAATGCTCTCTTTGAGGTTAGAAACACTATCCTCAAGACCTAAACATTACATCTTCAAGAGCAAAACATTAACTATGAACAACGCCTAAAACACCCACCTCTACAGCTCAGGATTTCGAAGAAGCTACTAACTCTTTCAAGCACCTCCACTAAAAAGTGAGGGGGAAAAAAAATTACAAAAATCAACGCTCTGTTTCAAAATATAGCAGTAACACCACTGGGCTTTCTCCTGTCAGCCCTACTGCACAGCTCACCTCTCCAGCAGCTTACAGAGGCGGGAGAAGCAGGAAAGGCCCCAGAGCTGGGGCAGTGGGGGTGGGTGTCACGGCCCTGTGAGCCCTCCTCCCTGAACCGCCACAGGCAGGCAGACGCCATCACTGCCTCCCCCCTCACTGCCTGCCCTCCCTCACCGCCAACCCCCCTCACTGCCTGCCCTGTCCTCCCTCACCGCCGCCCCCAGACGCCATCACTGCCTCCCCCCTCACTGCCTGCCCCCCCCCCCCGCCTGCCCTCCCTCACCGCCGCCCCCAGCCGCCCCCACTTCCT
>VUYV01000059.1:4480243-4500178 GCA_008711295.1 Anarhynchus alexandrinus
ATCTCAATCAATTCTCCATATGCTTCTCTGTGTCAGCTCTGGCTGTTTATTACAACCCTGCCAAACCTTACATGTTTTTCATAAATTTAGTGAATGGATAGACAGCTTATGCAACTGAAGGTGTTTTTTCTTAATAGATTTATGCAGTATGGAAAAAGCCTTAATGCAGATAATGTGAGCTGGAGGCCTATGCTCCTCCTGGGACTTTCATCAAGATCCAGTGTTTTGTGTACATACAAATGTTTAAAAACAAAGTTTGAGAAACTAGGAAACTTTAAATTTGTAGACTTTCCAGATTTGATAGCTTGATATGAATAATACTAAAAGAAAAGACATTCTAAACCAGAATTCTATGCATTTGACTTTGAAAAGCTTTTGTATTGGTTTACTTTATTATCAGATTACATGCAAATAACTTGTGAGTAGCTTTTTTATTTTCCTAATCTTAAGTCCACAGCTTTAGATATAAAAGACAGTTTGTGGCTTGTGAGCTTTACTTCACTGATTTCAGTGTATGCTTGAAAAATTTTACTTAAGATCTCCTACTTCTGTGCATTACTATACAAACAGGCCTAAGGTCTGGCCTTATAGAAGCTCAAAAGGGTTTTTATAGTCTTATAGGTTGTCCTATGTGTGAGAAATTGAATGTGATCTCAGTTATAACTTGAAACTTGTTCTTTCCAGCAGAATTGCCCTGCAGCCACAGAGGGTTTTTTTCAGATGTAGGGGCTTGTTTTCATGCAACTCATGGCTGCTGTAGGCCCTCTGTTTATGGAAAGTAATTTTCTAGGCAGCAAACATTAACTTTGTCTCAAATTCTTCTCCCTGTAGGAAGCTGCACAAGCTTTGATTTATGCTGGGATGGCAGGGTCCAACTTGGAAAATATTCAAGAAAAAATAAATGAGTACTTGGAGAGAGTTCAAGCTCTCCATTCAGCAGGTGGGTAAGGATCTTTCTAATTAAGCCTCTGCTTAAATTAATTGAGTGGAAAGCCTTTCGGTGCTGTGAAATATGTATCAATGATGTTTGCTCTGTTTTTCATTATTGTAATTTTCTTGTACTTTGTGAAGGACTACAAATACAATGAGCACATCAGTGCTTTGAATTTTGATACATCAGAAATTAAGCAGAGACTTGCTTCTTAAGGACTTGGGTGTGGGTATTCTTTCCTGTTAACTATTCTTAGGAACCACATCTGCAGAGCAAACCTGAGAAAGTAATTAAATATAGCAACAAAAATTGATCAGGAACAAATCAAAACTTGCATCTAAGCTTCAGCTGCATGATGGATTTGAAACAAGTTGGTTTTGGTATTTATGTGGAATTACTACTTTGAGAGGGCAAGAGAGCTCTGTGCTTTCATAAGGGTTTCCCTGTTTGATCCAGTTTCAGTGTTTGTGCTTAGACCAAAAATCTCAAATTTTTGCGCGCCTGCAATTCTCAGTTAGAATCATAGAATCGCCTTGCCCAAAAAGGGACCTTGGGACGTCTATAGACCAATTTCCTGCTCAAAGCAGGGTAGACATTGATTTTTTTGGACTGGATTACTCAGGTCCAGTCAGGTCCTGAAAACACCTAAGGACAGAAATTCCCTGGTGCCTCTGGACCCCTGTTCCAGGGTGCAATTGTCTTTCTAGTGGTGTGGGGTTTTTTTAAGTATAGCTGCTTGGATTTTCCTCTGTTTCAGTTCATAGCCCTTGGCTCTCATTCCCTTTCTTTGCACCTCAGTGAAGAGCCTGAATTCATTTTCTTGATAACCTTGCAGTTACTGGCAGGTTGCTATCAGGTCCCCCGAAAAGCTGTCTCTCCTCCTGGCTGGGCAAGCCGTGCTCCCTCAGCTTCTTCTCAAAAGACCAAGTCCTCCAGCCCCAACCATCATTAGAGACCTGAGATTGGATGCGGTATTCCAGACACAGTCTACTGAGTGCCAAGTAGAGGGTGGTAATTGCTTCCCCCCATCTCCTGGCTATGCTCCAGCTCACACAGCCCAGAGTGCTGTTAGCCTTCATCACTGGCTTGGCCTTACACAGCTGTACCCCAGGACCCCAGGCCCTTCTCCGCAGAGCTGTATCCTGCAGAGTGTTTGTCTGTCCCAGACACAGGGCGTAACATTTGTCCTGGCTGAATTTCCTGAGGTTCCTGTCAGCCCATTATTTAGTTTGTCTGTGTCCCTTTGAATAGCAGCTGTGTCCTTGAGTGAATCAGTTTGGTGGGATCTGCAGCCTTGATGAAGGTGCACTCCGTCTTCTTCAGTTCATTAATAAAGGTATTAAATGAGATAGACGCCTAAGGAACTTGTGTATTGCCATAGGTGATGTATTTTCACAAATGATGCAATATTTTACATAATTAAACATCCTTGTCCATAGTGTAGTATGAAAGATATTTTATTTACGTTATTTGACATGTGAAATATCCTGAGAGTGTATCTCTGCATCGGGGGTGGTTGTGATGGTGTTTTCTTGTCCTTGCAAAGATGTTTTTGGTAAAGTTTAGAATGATTTGATTTCCAGCCAAAAAATAGATATTACCCATCTAATTAGAACTGCTAGTGTTCTAGTACCATGTTAAGGATGTTTTTACGTGTCTGTTGCTGTAGAAAGCTAAATACTTTCTTTTTCATTTAGTTCAGTCGCAGAACACAGACCCTCTGAAGTCAAAACAACAGTTGGACTTGGAGCGTGCTCACTTCCTAGTTACACAGGCTTTTGATGAAGATGATAAAGGCAATGCAGAAGAAGCTATAGAGTTGTACACAGAAGCGGTGGAACTCTGTTTGAAAACAGTATGTTAAGCTACAGGTTAACTTGGTGGAATTACGTGATGGTAAGAAATTCTTCCACTTACACAAGTGACTGACCCTTAAAGGCTGGCTAAAAAATGGAGTACCTGTATTTCTAAAAACTATTTTTTAATCTTTTTTTGCCACTGTGTTTTTGGTGTTTTTTCCAGTCTTTATGGTATGTTGCTATTCAACACTGTGAATTTATGAGGACTTGTGATTTATGTGTTTTTCCTGAACTGGATTATACTAAAATCTAGAAATATTCTGGAACTTTTTTGATGTTAATTTTTGCCCTGGAATGAATGCAACACTGAAACAGAAATTAAAAACAGTTAAAACTGAAGATGACTTGCTAATGTGTCAGTTATATTACTTTCCGACTACATTAAATGAAGTAATTTAAGGGAAATTTTTGTGTGTAACGCTTTCTGAAAACATAAGCGTCTACTGATGCCAAAACTAGTAAAAATAGTACTTGATTACTCAGTGCCCAACATTTAAGCTGTTATGAGTGAATTCAGTTCATACTGAAATTAATGGTAAGGATGAATTGGCCATTATGTAAATGATGGAGAATATAATTACAGGTACTGCTTTTTTTCCCTTAAGTCCAGTTGCCTTAACTAACTCATTACAGGAAGAGCTCACCATCATAATGTAACTCCACCAAGTCTGTTTTTCTTTTTCCCTTCTTTTCCCTTTTTGTAATATAAATATATGTGGGTTGTTGGGAGGGGAATCTTACTTTTGCTACATGGTACAGTAAAATCTTCTTTTCTCTGAATTCTGTAAACTGGTTTTATGTGGGCTAAAAAACCCTGGTGATACAGTGTAACCAGATGAATAGTTAGTAGAACTGCTCTAGTTTTTCCACTTGAGCTGTTGGAGCAGAACACTTTCAGTCTATTACACAAAATTTACTGCAGAACCATACTGTTTTTCCTCTGCTGTGTTTCTCCTTCTGTTGTGTCAGTGCGTGCAAATATTACTTACATATATTGAAGTTAGTCTGAAATTATCTCCTATTAACAACTGCTTTTATCGGGTATTTCATTAGGTACAGATACTACTGAAGTTTCTTTTAATCTTGACTAGCATTTTATTTTAAGATGACTGGAGGCTTTATCCCTCAGGGCGATCAAAAAGTACCTTCTTCCCAGGATGAAAGAAGATTGAAGGAACTCTGCTCTCTCGAAGCTTTGCTTCTGTCTTTCTCCTCAGTATATTCAGGTGGAGAGATTTGTTTCTTCCTTACCCGTGAAGTACTCGGAGAGCAGCCATTCATCCTCTTCTATGGCTGGCTCCTAGATGAGTGTGCTGGTGTTCCATCTCCACTGCTTACCTTCATACATCTTTCAAAGTCTTTTCCAACCAGGAACTGCAGTGTGTAATTTTTTTGCAAATGAAAATAGTTGCTTATAGAGGGTGTTTCTAGTTTTGTCTCTTGAGGTAAAAGTAGCTTGCCTTTTGTTTCCTCAGTTGACCTAGCTGACGTGGGACAGTCAGTCAAGGTACAAAGCTAGGACCTGAAAACTGCTTGTGGGTCTCAAGAGAAGCCACACCTCATGTTGTGCCTCTTGCACATTGCTTAGCTGCAGTAGCCATGTTTCATCTGTAAGGAAAACAAAAGCGTAAACTGGTTGTATGATTAAACTGTCATAGCTGACCTCCCAACTGGGAACAGAAGTTATCACTCTTGATAATCTGTTTTGGTGTCCTGTCATAGATTATTTTATGCCTTAGGTGTGCAAGAACAAGATTTTTAACTTGCGAGCAATCTTGTTTCTTTGTATTTTATGAAAGTAAACATTCAAATTTATTTTTTTCCTAAGTTACTGTCATTATTTTTGATTGATTTGGGAAAAAGAATTGGAACACATCTAAGCTCAGTAGTATACCTAACATTTGTTCTTGTCGTCTTTCTGCCCGTAGTGCTTTAATATGGTTAATTCTTCTGGCAGATTTTTTGTGTTTACTGCGTTGTAGAAGAATTTTAAACATCACCTTTGTTCCGTGAACATTCACTACAACAGCAAAATTACAGTTGTTTACTTAGTGTGCTTTTTATGTTGAGATTTTAAAGAACATATTTGCTCATTTTGAAAGAGAATTGTAAATATAGCTAGTTACTCTTTGCTGTAATCTGTAAGCGTGGAATTTGAGCCTATAAAACCTGTGGGTTTTTTGGATGTGTAGCTTTTTCTTTTATTTTGCACTTAAGGCTACTGAAACTTCAGAAGCAGGCCTCCAGTCAAAACTGAAACAGCTGGCTCGACAAGCATTGGATAGGTGAGTATTGCCAATGTTAGTAAACATCTTTGCTGTCAGGGGTAAGCGCACTGTCTGAGTTGGGTTCTCAATCTAGTGTGTCTGTTCTGTACTGCAAAGGGTATGGATTCTGGATAGACCTAAGTCATGTAGAGGTCTCCTGGCAGATAGCTGCCACCTGCTATACCACTGAATATAGTAGCTGTTGTGCCAACCCTCTGGGAATCTTGGGACATGCAGAATTAGGAAAGGACCATGCATTCATTAGTACCAATGCATTACTTCAGTCTTCAGAGATATGAATCAGAGTACTATGCTACAATTTTTGGCTTCTGTAAAAATGCAGAATTCAGGCCAGCACTAAGTCAGGGCGTTAGCATCCCTTCATAAGGAAGACAGTTGGAAACTGGGAAATACTTACCTTGACAGTAACAATCTAATTGTATGGATAGATCTAATGGAATGGAGTCTATATCTGAAACAAGTTACACAAGTGTAAGTTCAATGTGACTCTTCAAACCAGCTATATGATGGCAAATAACGGACTTTAGGCTAAGTTTCAGTATAAACTGGTTTTCAGCATTTTTGAGTCTGTGTTCAAAAGAAACCCCCATATTTTGCGTATGCATGCCTATCCAGCCAGCTTAATGCAACAACAACAAAATATGGCTCCTGAATACACAGTCTTCAAGCAGTTGAAATGCTGGATTGTGAGAATGCTAGTGGGTTTTTACTGCTATTGTAGCTGCTAGACAAATTAAATCCTGAAGGTATGAGAGGATGCAGATCAGTTTTCTCTGTGTTTCAGTGGTCTTGTTCTGAAGTTCCAGATGATGAACACTTACACAAGTTCTCCTAATAGCATAATTTGAAGGCAATGAAAATCTAATGAGTTCTGCCAAAAGTGGCTTATATATTGAGTTGGAAATGCTGTATTTTAATTGATTCTAGAACAGAAAAATAAATAAGTACTTGCATCAGAAATTGATTTTTCTTAGGAAAAGTGGCTTTGGTCAACTTGGGCATTTGTTCATTCCGTTTAACATATGTGGGAACATGAACCAAGCAAATCAATAATTGAACCATAATTATATTTTTGTCATTGTAAACAAAAAAATGCATTTTTATTTGCTTTAGAGCAGAGGCACTGAAGGAATCTGTGTCAAAGTCATCTCAGAGGGAGAAGTCAACTGCAGCTAAACCAAATCAGCCAGTCAGAACATTCTTTCCATTGGGACCTGATTTTTCTTTAAATGATAAACCACAGACAATCAGAGCAGTACAAGCTAGTGAATCTCAAGGTCAGAGGTACACTGCAGAGGAGATTGAAGTACTCAGGTAAGCTGAAGACAAGTTTTTCCAAAGTGTTATCATTCGTGGTCGCATCCTTTGTGCATCTTACACAGTAGATCAAAACAGAGGGTTGGAAAACCACCTGTTACAAACCCCATTGCTGGTATTACTGGCACATTAATAAATTATTGTGTTCTCTACAGTAATGTAATTAGTGGCTTTTATTCACAGAGCATACTTTCTAGTTTGTATTCAGAAGACAATTTCTTTTAACTGACTGCCAGGATTATTTTTCATAGCCTTATTTTTGTACATTATACATAACCCACCTGACTGAGTTTATGAAAGATCTGACTCTGAGAAGCCAAGGTACAAAGATGTTTTTATAGATTATACAACTACTACACTGGAAATTGAGGAAGTATAATATTTTGTAGGACTGTGACTTCTGTTACATCCAGTTCCTCTTGCTTTGATTTTTATTATAGGTAGAATAAACTACAAATAATCCATAAAACCTTTAGCCTAAATTGTGAATTTTGAAAATTATCAAATATTTCTTAAAAAAAAAAAAGGCATTGTCTGATAGGTGTTTCAACCTTCCTCCTCCTCCCCATACAATAAAAAAAATTGTGACAGGGGTGATGCTCAATACTGTCCTGGATATGATCATAAGATGTTTAGTCTGCTTGTTGACTTTAGGGGACTTAAATGGACTGAGGATATGGTTATGAAGACAGAAATGTACGTGTGTTGAAAAAGTTGCAAAGCATTAAGAATAGCCTTATTAAAATTTCACTTTTTTTCCTCTTGTAGTGTCTGTGCAGTGAATGTTTCTGGTTTTGTGGATGGTTTAGATGTTTTTGGGGTGTTTTTTTTTGTTGGGATTTTCTTTTTTTGTCGGGATTTTTTTTTCATCATTGTTTCAGTCTTGCAAGAGAAGTTCAAGTTGTTTTATGTCTTTAATCATCATTTCGTTTAGAAATACTTTGCATACCTTTTTCAGTTAAATCCTTGTTTGAAACTTAAATTACATTCACATTTAAATATGATTCTCATTTTTTTAGAAAGTGTTCTGTGTGCCTTAGTTAAAAACGTACTAATAAACACGTGCAGTATTTTTGTTATGGTTGTTTGACAAAGTGTTCCAAAATACTGTCCCAATTAGATGAAGTCTAAGTGTTGCTAATTGTTAATTGCTGTCAACTTATCCTAAGACTCCCGTTAATTACAGGCTTAAGTGACTTGAGAAATTCTGTTTAGACAAGCATAGTTTTAATGTGACTTCTAAAACTATGAAGACGTTTGTGGCTGCTGATCATTTCTATCCTGGTATGGTGACTTGTCCGCAAGTATGTACTTGCAGGATTAGCGACTGAGCCATCAAGTACTGCACATTTCAAACACGAATAAATACAGTGGTTGTTTTATTTTCAAGAGGTAGTCATCTTGTTTTCAGAATCAGTGTGTCTTGTTAGTTTTTGTTGTTACCTTCTGGATCTCAGTCTTTGGAAGATGATAGATAGGTTTGTAACTATTTTTTTTCTTCTTACGACTTGCAGGAAGACTTCAAAAATTAATGGCATTGAATATGTACCTTTCATGAGTGTTGATCTTAGGGAACGTTTTGCCTTCCCTATGCCATTTTCGTAA
Source organism: Anarhynchus alexandrinus (assembly GCA_008711295.1). Classification (NCBI taxonomy): domain Eukaryota; kingdom Metazoa; phylum Chordata; class Aves; order Charadriiformes; family Charadriidae; genus Anarhynchus; species Anarhynchus alexandrinus. Next base: position 4,488,244 of record VUYV01000059.1, read on the forward strand.
GTGTGATTCAATTACTGAACTTTACTTCTGTTTTTATTTCCAAAGCTTTCCCATATTTGGTATTTTGTTTCCTTTTTCAGGGTTTAAAATTGTTAAAGTAGGCTTTAAACATAATTCAGGCAGAGATATTTAAATACTACCAATTCCTTCTTCCAGTTGGATTTTAAAACTCTAGTGTAAGCTGATCCTGCTCTGCAGTGCTTTTGCAGTTGTCTTCAGGCCTATAAGGACAACATTATATTTGGCTTTTTGGAGTGTTAGGTTGGCTTGATTTCCTGATTCTGCTGCATGCTAATGAGTTTAGCTCCATCTGCCTCAGTTACCTGTAAAATGAAGGTGATAGCTGTTTCCTCTGTAAAAGGACTATTATGAGGAAGAGTGAGATGTAAGTGCTAAACCTTCATTCTTGAGCAATAACAATATGTTAAGATTACATAGCCGTAATAAAGACACTTGGGGTTGGTTGTTTGGGTTTTTTTGTGGGGGTTGGTGGGTTTTGGTTTTGTTTTTTTTTCCCAATTTTCTGCTAAAAGTTTGGCAATCAGACAAGCCCTGGTATTTTCAGAACTAAAGAGACTTTTTATTATTAGTTCATCATATTGAAATAAAGAGAAGAATTTGAGTTTCTGCTGGTGTCGATGGCTTTTTTTTTTTTTGAATTCCCTTCTCATGTTCAGTCCTGTATGAAGGAAGCTCTTGAGTTTTATTTCATGTTTTTAATATTTTTGCTTTTTTTCCCTAAAATCACAAACCTAGCAGTAGTGTTCTTTGTATACAGAGCTGTAAAACAATTCCAAAGCAGTGTAATTGTTCTGCACATATTTTGCGCCATCTATCAGACATATATAGGACTGGACATACCATGGAAAGCTAAACTACTATTGATTTATTTCTACTATTCATTTATTTCTGCTTTTTCCTCTCTTAAATCTAGTGATAAATGTGGGAAGTTACCATTATCTCCCAAACAGAAAGCAATGTTTGCCAAGTGGGTGCGACCAGATGACATAACAAATAACCCTACAATGATTTATACTGTATCAAGTTTCAGCATAAAGCAGGTAAATTGTTCCTAGAGAGAAATGTGTGCTGCTGTCAGTGGGGATATAAGACCTTCTTTTTCAAAAAAGAAATCCCTAAATGTAAACAGTGCTTTCCTTGGCTCTTGAGATTAAATAAATAAATAATATCACTTCAGATTCCATGCATTTTCTAGCCATGAGAATAAACAGGTGTGTTTAGCAGTGGAAGTGAAAATCAGAATTTGAATTCCAGCTGGAAATCCAGAAATAGTGGTAAGGTTAGTATGAAAAAAAGCAAGGTGTACTCTGCAGCAAATTGTTCACTTTATTTACAGCATGGAAAAAATAATGAGCCAGATTTTAAAATTTTTATTTGATAGGAAGCAGAGTGGCCCTTGGAGAATAGCAGAAATGTCTTGCTGAGTTTTAAGTTGTCGATGGCCCAAGCTGTTCTGAAATCAGCAATAAATTATGCCATTGGATATGTTTTATGTTACACAGTGTGTTTTGGGGAGGAGGGAGTAAGTGTGAGTGAATGCTGAGGTATCTGTACTTGCCTCTGATTGTCATTAATAATTCTAACTCTGGTTTGCTCTGTGGGGGCCTTATGTTGAGCAAGCATATGTTTCTTGCCTTTTTAGTAGTAACTTTACTTCTCTTGATTCAAGTCCTTTCCCTTTTGAAGGGAATTACTAACTGGCAATTTTCCTTCCCTCCACACACCCCACTTGTCTTTCAGTATCTAAGGTATTAGTAAATGTCCTCACTATTTTTCTCTTCTTTATAGACAATAGTGTCAGATTGTTCTTTCGTGGCATCACTAGCAATCAGTGCAGCATATGAAAGAAGGTATAACAAAAAATTGATCACAAGGTAAGTGTTGCTTTCTAAGATCTTTTCAGACTTAATACTGCCAAGCTTTTGCAACATGTTCTGTGACAGTTGGACACGGTGAAAACTGGCATTTGTTTCACCTTCATCTCCCTGGGACTGGGACTTATGTGGCTTCAGCATTTGTGAGAGGGAAGCCAGCTTTGTATAGATATGTATACAGATGTTGGAGTCTAACCTCAAATGTGCTTTGAGGACCAATAAATAGTTTGGGAGGCTTGTTTTGTTTTTTAATAGAAATTTTACTTATAATGCTTTATAGGTTTATTTTCCTACTTTGCTGTGCCAACCGCTGTGCAACAGGTGGTCCATCTTGCATCTCATTGCAAAATTAATGTCAATAACACTGTCTCAGTTCCACTCAACTGGTGTCCTGTGATTAATTTGGCATGGGCTTGGCAGACTGCCGGGACGTGTTGCCAGATCAGTGTCTGAACGTTGTTCCTGGATTATTCTTTTATTTTTGTTTTAACTTATACTCATTAGAATTGAACTTGTATTCTTTTCAAGAGCAGTTAGCTCTGCATTGTCTTCTCCTTCTTCAGATGTTTGACTTGTCATTCAGGCAAATACTATATTTATACTACAGATATGTAAATACCATCTGTTTAATATTAAGATAAATTTGTTTGCCTTGCTGCTGTTGGAGAAACAGTCAGGTTACTTATGTTCTTTTTGTTACTATATTAAACAGAGAAGTGCAGCAAGAGCAAGGTCTAAAAAATAAAACCTATTTAAACATCATTGCCACTTTTAATAAATTTGAGTTGCTCTTTCATCAAAAATTCCATATATATGTTCAGTGTAAATTCCAGAAACAGACTGTGTTGATCGCGCTCTTATTGTTATCAGTGTATGTACAGCCAAGTTATTTATGTCACAATTTCCTCTTTTATTTATTTTTTTCTTTTTAAACAGTATAATTTACCCTCAGAATAAGAAAGGAGAACCAGAATATAATCCATGTGGCAAATACATGGTGAAGCTTCATATCAATGGTGTGCCTAGAAAGGTAAATGGTTTTGGGAAGACTTAATACTCTTCAAGTCACTTATTTTAAAGGCTTGGTCTGCTTCACTGGGAAGCTATGCTTGCATAGCAAAGACTTTAGATACATTTTGTTGGAAAGTGTTTTTTAATTGTTAAGCCTTTTGAGATTCATTTTGGTTGTGAAGTATGTAACAGAATGTAGATATTTCTTCTACAGACATTCATGAAAATAGCCTTACTCACATTAAATTAATTGAAAAATACCTATATTGCTTAAAAGAATTATGAAAACCATACAGGAACAAAATTATGCTTCCCATATTTATGAATAGGGTGTGCAAGTAATCCACTTTCCACTCCATCTTAGAAAGAAAGTTACAGAAGTAAAAAGTACAGAGGGGGACGTCCAGGAAGAGTATAGACATGAAATGACCATAGAGGAATAACTCAAATAACCACAGATTTTTAGTAAGGAGAGGAGATGCCTGAAGCTATACAACAGAACTTTGTAAGCTCACAAACAACTTCATTTGCTTTTCAGTGCAATACATAAGGGCATCAAATAATGTATTTCTTCACATAATACTTTTAACTGTAGCACTGATTGTTGCAGATCATAGTGACTAATGAATGTTTATGGGAGTTCAAAAGTTGAGTGGTCATATTCACAGGGCGGGAGAGTAAGGAGAAAGTCCTCAAAGGCTATTAATTGCTAAGATATAACCTCTGGGTCAGGAAGTTCCTGAGTTGCAAAATTCTGGAATCTGAATGAATGTTTCAGGGAAGTATCATTTATGTGCTTGCCTTGCTCTTAATACTCTTTCCAAAATATCTCCTAATGGCTGCCTTTTGTTAGGATGAATGGCCATTTACTCTTCTATGAAAAGGATTATTTGTTCCTGCACAGATAGGATTTAACCAGAAAATGTGCTGTGTTGTTAACCTCTATTGGTAGCAGGCTAATGTCAACGTGAAACTGAAACATCTGTTCTGGGAAACTGTTTCAGACCACTACAAATACTGCAGCAACAGTCTGTAATAATGCTGAATATATTCTGCCTTATTTAAAGAAGAAGTGTTAATACTTTCACAACTGCTGCTTTGGGTTCTTTTTCTGTTCCAGAGAGAAGAAATTTAAATCTGGAACTAGAGACCATGAAAATAATGTGACACAGTTTGTTTCCTTATAGATAAATGTTTTATTTTTCTGTGGGCTACCAAGCATAGCCTGTGCTCTCTTTCCTGATTAGGTGAGGAATATTGTGAGGCTTTGCTTTACTTTTTGTGCTGGTAATTACACTGAACATTTCTGCAGCTCCCTGCTACAATAGATTTTTAGACACTTTACAAGATCATCCCCATTTTACATAGGGAAAAGCGAGGTGGATGATCACAGGTCACCCTGCGGACCAGTGCAGGTGAGAGCTGGCAACAGAATTTCTTGTTCACTTGGGCAAACCACTGCAGGATTGATAGAGGTGTCCACGTGTGAGAATGATGGTCAGGTCTGGCTGTGTTTGAGAAACTCTACATTAATAAGAGTTTGGTTTTATTTTTTAAGTACTTTATTAGTTTTATGATCATTTTTCATTTGTTTATTTCACACAGGTAATCATAGATGACCAGTTACCTGTTGATCATAGTGGGGAACTTCTCTGCTCTTATTCTAACAATAAGAATGAATTATGGGTATCGCTAATAGAAAAGGCTTACATGAAGGTCATGGGAGGATATGATTTTCCTGGATCAAATTCTGTAAGTACTAGATTATTTCTAAGAGGCACAAATTCCACTGAGATAATCTTGGGTCAAATAATTTTCCTTCTAGTGAAATCAAACAGAATTGCTTGGGCAGGCAAGTATTGGGCTTGCGGTTTTCTTACTTTTTTTTATATTTCTTTCTTTCACAAATATGTTTAGCTGTACTTGATGAGATTTATTCCATCAAAAATGTAGTGATAGAACAAGGGGTAATGGCTTCAAACTGGAAAAGGGTAGTTTTAGAATAGATATTGGGAAGAAATTTTTCACTCTGAGGGTGGTGAGGCACTGGAACAGGTTGCCCAGGGGAGTTGTGGGTGCCCCATCCCTGGAAGTGTTCAAGACCAGGTTGGATGGGGCTTTGAGCAACCTGGTCTAGTGGGAGGTGTCTCTGCCCATGGCAGGGAGGCTGGAACTAGGTGATCTTTAAGGTCCCTTCTAACCTAAGCCATTCTATGAAAACAGAATGAGCAAGACATGTTGATGGGCAGAGTTAATCTTAGTTCTCTGACTGCAGGATTGGCACTTATGGTTGGGAAGTATATGTGTGTTTTTAGAGTGTCTAGATGAAAGTGTTGGGTGAAGTCATAAACTTTTTTACCCATATCAATACTGCTGATTTTGGTTTCTAACTGTCGTTCAATAAATAGGGCAATTCTCCCTGATTAGGTAGAGGAGTCAGCTACGAAAGGAACAGGCTAGTCATCTAGTACATGTATATAGAGGGAATGAGTACTTTGAGCTGTGAAAGTTTGTTTATCAGTTTGTTCCACTCATTTACATCAATATGTAATGGGTTCCTATAACATGGTTACTGAAGAAACAGTCATCATACTGCGGCTAGACCGACGTGCAAATTATTCTGTCAGAGGGATGTTTTAGTGAAATGAGTAGCCCACTTAATCGTCTTTCGTTACTTAGGAAGCATTTCTGATTTTGATTTTAAATTCTTTAACATTTTAACAGTGTATTTTTTATTTCATGGTGCTGTTTGTGTTCTAGTCAGTGTCTTGACAATCTCTTTCTTGGAGGGTATACTAGATATTCATCACCTTTTGAAAAATGATTATGGAGACAAATGTGTCTTTGTATAAGGGGTAAAGGTGGCATACTGATGGCTTTATGTATGTTTATGTCAGCGTTGTGCTGCTTTGTTTTGGAGGACAGGAGCTGGTGAGAATAGCTGTATTTTATTCCTACTGTTGTCCTCTAACTTTCTGCCTGGAAAAACAACTTGACTTGCAACATTTAATCTCCACCTTTCCCACCCCCTCTGCTTTTGACTCTATTATAGCTTCCTTCTGTAATCAGGGTTACTTACTGGCTGTGTTGTACTTGTAATTCCTCAAGTTCCCACCCACTAGTGCTGGTTATTGACACTTCAAGCATTTACAGTCTCTGCTTTTGCTTTGAGGAGTACAAAGCAAAAGAAAAGGGAATAAGCAATATTTCAAGGAGATGAAATGGGGAGATTAAAGCCTCTTTATGGAAATATATGTCAGTGTCAGCTTTACCAAAAAGAATAAAAAACCCAAACCCTGAGCCTTAGAAGTAAAACGTAAATTATTTAAAATGCATATATAATAGCAAGGTTGCAAATAGTGCTTCTGAGACTGTGCTTTAAAAGTCTGTGAATCAACAAAATAAATAGAACACTTCATAGAGTTGAGCATGATTGATTATTCTCTATGCTTCCGTTGTTCTGAAATTCCAGTTTGTTTCATCAGTTTGCTTTACAGCTTTTTTTTTTTAGAGGCTATTTGGAAATGTTGTTCTAAGCTAATCAAATAAGTTTTTGTTTGTTTGGTTGGGTTTTTTAAATATAGTCTTAATCTTCAGCCTTTTATGTGTAGAGCTATATTGTAACTTGTGTATACTTGATTTCTTTCAAGGCACTTTTATAATTTGTGTAGAGACATCATATGTTTATCGATGGGTTATCTATTCTGATTTCTTTTGAATGCTTGCATTTCAGAATATCGATCTTCATGCACTGACTGGTTGGATACCTGAAAGAATTGCTATGCACTCTGACAATCAAGCTTTCAATAAAGACAGTACTTTCAGAATGCTTTATCAGAGGTAGAAGTTTATTCTTTCCTAAGTAATTAAAGCGCTTGCTGTGTAGTATCTGGGTTACCAGTGTAAAAACAATACCAGCACCACAGATCCTTTGGTAGAGTTTTGTTACTACTGCAAATTGTGCTTTATAAAAGGTCCATGTGCTTTGTGGAAGAAGCAAAACTGAAATATTGGGGGCATTGATAGAATAGTAAAATACTGTATAATTTTGTATGAGATACTTTTTTTTTCTTTCTTCAAATGTAAAGAAGAAAAAATAGCCCATTTCTTGATGAAGAAAACAGAATATAGAGTCAGAGAAGAGCTTGTTGGAACCAATGTGCAAGTTAAAAGTATTTAAAAAGTAGAAGGAAATGTGTTCTGTGTTCCAACGCAGTTCCCCAGAACTTAGCCATTGATTTGCTGTCCTTAGCAAGCAAATATAATACATTATTTCTAATCATATCACAAGATCTTGGTTATTATGCCCTATTAGTAAACCTCTTGGAGGAGCAGCAAAAATCTATCAAAACTGCAATACTGATCTTCAGACTTACCATAACAATTCTACTTCAGGTGAAAGATAAGGCTGTAATTTATAAATGTCAGCTAGCAAGTACTTTGATTTCTTTCAAAACTGTTTTGTGCAACCAGTTTCTTATGCAGTGCGGTAGAAGGGGGATATTCTGATGACTGAAACATCTGCATTCATGATAATAGAGTGTGACTCTCTTTCTAGAGTGCTGTTTCAATAGGTTAGGAGCTCTCAGTCAGTTGTCAACAACTTTGCAGATATTCTGGCATTGCAATTTGGAGGTGTGACTGCAATTAGGATGGGATCTAGCCATTATAGCATCACTATTGTTCACCTGTGCTAGACCGAAAATGTGTGGATCCATAGATCCATAGTCCACTGACCCTGCAAACTGTCTAGGGACGCTGAGTACGTACTTGGATTTTAGCATGGGCTAGGAAACATGCTAGTGTGTCTTCACAACAATAATTGTTGCAAAATTAACAATTGAAATTCAGAACAATTCCAGAACTCAGTTGCAGCTTAACATTTCAGACCCTGTAAGGCCTATGCTGGGGGACACACAACTTTAGTGTAAACACCTGCAAAAATCTAGAAGCGTGAACTTCTCATTCTTCAGGTTTTGGGAAGCTCTTTCAGAATCCTGGGGCTGTGTTGTTAATTTTCTATCTGCAGTGATTTGCTAAGTGTTGATGAAGTGACATTTGGTTCAGCTGAAGATCTGTGAAGAGTATCGCTAAAAAGTGACACAGATTGAACTTCAGGTTAATAAATGATTTTTTTTAATAAAAATATGGAATTATATGAAAATAGTATTTTTTCACTTAAGGCATATACTTGAATACTATAAAAAAATAGTTCCACTTTCTCAAGCTTTTTCAGGAGTGATTTCTGCTGACAAAAAAACCCCTGTATTCCAGTTTTTATAAAGCAGTGTCACTAATGGACGATGTAAAAACATACTAGTACATTGTCTGGCAAATGTTAGTTTGCAACTTGCAAAGTTTTAATTAAGCTGTTTTTCACCTCTTTTTGAACAGATTTCACAAGGGAGATGTCCTTATCACAACAGCAACAGGGGTGATGTCTGAAGAGGAAGGAGAAAAATGGGGTTTAGTTCCAACCCATGCATATGCAGTCTTGGATATAAGAGAATATAAGGTATCAAGTAAAACTGAAGATGTTTTCAGATGCCTATTTGAAACCTGTGTCTGTGATGGGTACCCACCGATTTTTTTGCTCTAATGGCTTATACAGTTTATTTTGTTGTAGCTCTATTGGGAAATTCCAGAAAGATTAATGATGCTGTATTTTCTTGAGCTATTGGTCCATGTTCCATTTTAATACAAACACAAAAATTACCTTGACAAGCTGAATGCAACAATTTTATTTTTTATTTCTTTAGGGACTTCGATTTCTTCAGTTGAAAAATCCCTGGAGCCACTTACGGTGGAAAGGACGATACAGTGAAAATGACACAAGGAATTGGACCCCAGATTTACAAAAATACTTGAACTTCGATCCCAGAACAGCTCAGAAAATAGACAATGGTAATAAGGCTTAAAGAGTTACTATCTTTTTAGATAATATAGTTATTTGTTGTGTATCCCTGCAGGAAGGTGGAAAGAAATGCTTAAGCACAAGGAGAGGGGAAGTAAAAAAAAAAAACCTAGAAACTAAATAGCACAAAACTTTAGGAAGTATTTGTGTATTTAAAACTGTCATTTCAGGTTTGTCTGGGGTTTAAGTGATCTGGACTGTTTAATATATCTCAAATTCATCAAAAAGAAATTACCTCTTTGTTTAAGTGTGGCTATCTCCAGGGCATGGCGGAGAGCAGTGCAAAGATAACATTCTGACAATAAGCTGTGTAATGCTGCTTTTTAATATGTGAATAGATTTATTTTTTTAATGGGCTTTTTCCTCCTGTATGAGGAACATACTTACTGTACATACATACAACATACATTACATACATACTTACTGTAATCAGTATTTAAATTTGTCTTGCTTATGTTTGAGGTTATGCACTGGAGGTAAGTATGTTGGTTTTTTTCCCCTTGCATTACATTAATGTATCTGTAAACAAATCTTTACATACATTCTTTTCCAGCTGTAAGAGTAGATTGAGATCCATCTTTGAGACAGTGGCACTACGATGTCACTGTCCAGAGAAACCACTTGGAACGATGCCCAGTGTTGTCCTGTCCCATCTTCCCTAGGGAACAGCAGAGTGTAGCATCTGGAAAGCTGGTGTGAGTTTGCTGGTGGAAGGGCAGGCTGCTGACAGCTTAGAAATTCTGCAGAAGCTGCATTTTACATTCAGAGGGAGATGTCTGCTCTTTTTATAGTGTCCTAGTTGCTGTTTGTTTATCTCTGTAAGGGAGCCCTTTTCTTCAGTGAGACTTTATTTTGACAACAGTATGCATTCAAACCCACTAAATTATAGCATTTAATGATGAGCCTAATGCAAATGTGTAAGAAAAACTTTTGATTTAAATATAAGAATAGCAGCTCTGGCTTTGTGACAGTTATATAAGAGATTAGCTCGTTATTTATTTACTGATTCATTCAGTAAGGAATTTACATCTGTAACATCTAGTAGTTAAAATTTATATAAAATGACATTAATAGTTTTAAGGGAGTTGTTTCTTCTGACTGGATGTACATTCTGGTATTGTTGTCTAAACGTGTAGCTATTCTGACTGGGTTTTTTTTAGTGCTGCAAGATCTGCAACTGCCTCTGTCAGAGACTTGAGTTATAAGGCTGTTACCTTCTTGAGAGTTCATTTCATCAGCTATCTGTCAGCTTGCAGGCACTGTTGTTGCCTGGATTTGCAATTAGGGGAGCTACAGAGAATTAGAATAAATGCCCAAAAATATTCTAAAGATGAAGCAGATTCAGGGTGCTAAAGCAAGTCACGTAGATGAAGTACGTTAGAAACATATTCAAACGTACTCGTATGTTGATTGAATACCTGATTTTGCTGGATGACTACAGAAGTAGGTTATTGAATTGGGGGCATCTGTTTGACCGTGTAAGTTGGTTTTGGTTGGTTTTTGTTTTTTTTTTTCAGAAACCTAGGAAAGGGGAAGGCAGGTCTGAATCACCTAATGATGTCTTTTTCAATACAACAGATTCTCTCGTGCCTTCTGCTTAGTGCTTGAAAATGAAAAGCATTCTGACAGCTTCAGAAAGTCCCTGATGATAAACAGACACTAGCTTGTTTTTCTTGGTTTAACTTGTTTGTTTTGGGCATTAAGTTTAAATTTAGACATTTGGGCAATGCAGATGTTACTACTAAGTTTTACAGAAATGTGGGTTTATGTAAGCTAGATCATTTGCCTGGAAAGAGACTCTTAAAAATCAAGTAAAATGAAGGTGTCTGATAAGGAAACAATAACAGCATTTCCTTTGTAGGCATTTTCTGGATTGCCTGGGAGGACCTGTGCCAGTACTATGATGTTATTTATTTGAGTTGGAACCCAAGTCTCTTTAAAGAATCTACGTGTATTCACAGGTTGGTCCAAGAAAAAAAAACAACCTTTGTGTCGGTATCTGACTAAATGTTCTGATGTAGTGTTTCCTTCCTTTCATTCTTCCTAGTTATAGCTGAAGGGATTGGACTCCAACCATGCTCCCTTGAGCCTGACTTTACACTTTTAAATTCTAAGCCCAGGCTTTGTTTTTGACTAGTTCTGCAACATCATTGGAATTTCAGTGACCTTTTTGATGATGCTGTGGCTAAGGTTATGTAACCAGATTCTGACCTCAGTCCCACATCTATCAGAATAGAAATTGGATTTTTGCACAGTCTGTGTTTTGCTTAAGCAGTCACCAGGCAGTGCTTGAGTGACATAGCATTTATTTGGAATTCATTTTCCTGGACAGTTGCAGGTTGCAGTGCACGTTGTCTTTACAGGGTGTGTTCACGGATGTCAGAGTAGTTTAACTACTTCAATTTTTCACCAGTTGTAGTTATCATAAGTAATCCTCCTTGCCTGCTGATTTATATTTTTTTTTTTTTTCTGAGCATACCTATCTCTTACGTAGTATCCATCACATTCAGTCTTTTTGTCAGCCAGTTTGAGGATAAGTGTGTTTCAGTTTCTGAAAGCAAGTCTTTCTCTACTTTTCCACTCCACTATACTGCATGTTGCCTCTGCTTCCACACTGTTTCTGTGTATGTTAGCTCTGGACAAGCTCTTTCATCCATAGTACAACTGCTGAGTTTTATCCAAGTGGAAACCAGTGAGGAGTGGCGTTCCTCAGGGGTCGGTACTGGGACCTGTACTGTTCAATATCTTTGTTGGCGACATGGACAGTGGGGTCGAGTGCACCCTCAGCAAGTTTGCTGATGATACCAAGCTGTTTGGCGAGGTAGACACGCTGGAGGGGAGGGATGCTATCCAGAGGGACCTGGACAGGCTGGAGAGGTGGGCCCAAGCCAACCTCATGCAGTTCAACAAGGCCAAGTACAAGGTCCTACATCTGGGTCAGGGCAATCCCAAGCACAAATACAGGCTGAGCGGGGAATGGCTGGACAGCAGCCCTGCGGAGAAGGACCTGGGTGTGCTGATCGACGAGAAGCTCAACATGAGCCAGCAATGTGCGATCACAGCCCAGAAGGCCAACCACATCCTGGGCTGCATCAAAAGAAGTGTGGCCAGCAGG
>VUYV01000059.1:4522174-4560111 GCA_008711295.1 Anarhynchus alexandrinus
AAACAAACCAAAACAACAACAACAAACAAAAAAAAAAACCCAAAGCCTACATAGTCCACTAGTCATGGGATAGATGGGAATATAGATCCCTCGTTAGGTGCAGTTTGTCATAATCAGAAACAGTCACTTGTTACTTATTTAATATAAGCTGAAAATTCAGTATGCTTTTAAGGCACCTAAGGCTTTGATCGAGGTGGGTGGAGGACTGCAGTGAAACCTTCTGAACGCTTAACACAGTCTTTCACTTGCACTTTAAAAATTTGGAGAGATTACTGAAGTCCTCTAAAGTGAGAGGAGCCTCTAATCTTGTCTGTGTGTATAAATAAGTAATACAAATCCTCAGGATATAAAGTATTTTCTGTACTTTTGACTTCTTTCAGGTTAATGGGCAGTGGAAAGGTCACAGTGCTGGAGGATGTGGAAATTTCAGAGACACCTACAAAAATAACCCCATTTATCAATTCCAGATGGACAAGAATGGGCCATTACTAATTGAACTACGGGGACCAAGGTTTGTAGAGACTAAGCATGAATCGGCACAGGGAGAGTATTATGTGCTAAATAAAGCTTTGCTATATCCCCCATGGGGAGGGTGGGAAGCTCCCTGAAAATCCAGAAGACAAGGTAGAGAAGGTGGCTCAGATTTAGTACTATTTATATTTCTATAGGAGCCTTCTTTCTCTTTAGTTTTGGGATCTGAGCAGAGCTAGACCTTGCACAGAAGGCGAGAAGGTACAAAGGACTTTTTCTCTTAAACTAATAACACTCGTAATTCCTCTTCTTTTGTAGTAGAGCTAATACTAAACCCTTACAGGCTGTCAAATAATGGCCTATGCAGTAGCTTCAGCTCTGAAAGTGCATTTACTCAGCCAGTAGCAGGCCAGAAGTATTGGATGTCAGTGCCCTATAGAGTAGACCTATGCAGGTCAAATTCCTTTGGCAAAATTCACAATCTCCCTTAAAATAGCAGTATACAGCGCTTCTAAATAGCAGCATCACCTGACATGTACAAAGCTGTACAGTGGGCCCCACAAAATGGCAGCACTTTTCTATCCATCCTCCCCTCTTTGAGGAAACTCCTCCTCTCATGAAATGAAGGTGAGCGCAAAGGTGTGGCGATACTGTTCCACTTATAGAGCGGGTTTTTGTATGCATTTTTTTCTGCACTTGCAGATCATATGTGGGTAGTTTGAATGACAGGGGCAGTGGTGCCTGTCACACGCGTTAACAGGTAGTAGACAAACCGTCCCAAGTTATAGTGCAACATGAGAAATTCTGCTGAGATCACTGACATCGATTTTGCTGACAGCGATCAGATCACACCCTAGGGTCTGTGCCATGTGGCACCCGAGTATGGCACCACAAGTTTAACTACTTAAAGTCTGCTTAAATGCAGAGGCAGACTTGTAGCAGGCATTTTCCATATAGTCTAGTTCTGAGCCTGAAACGTATTCAGTCTTCCTCCAAATTCTACGTTCATGTCACAGTACATTTGACTTAACATTTCTGTCACAAATGTGACAAAACTTTATGATGTCTTCCAGTTAATACTGTGTAGTTCTTAATCAATAGCCCTCTTCATGATAACCCTGAGGACCCAAATAACTAAAGTAAGTGTCTGTTGCATCACTTGCAGGCAATACAGCGTTGGTTTTGAACTCATCACAGTCTCAACAGTAGGAGATCCTGGTTCCTATGGCTTTCAGAAAAAGAGCAGTGGTGACTACAGGTAATAATCACTTAGTGAAGTCTTAGAGGTTTGAAACATTCTTCAGCTCTTAGTTCTAACAGGTGGTTTCTTTTATCATAGGTGTGGATTTTGCTACTTGGAAGTGGAGAACATATTTGCTGGAGTTTACAACATTATCCCCACCACATTCCTGCCTCAACAAGAGGGTCCTTTTTTCTTAGATTTTAACAGTGTTACTCCTCTTAAGGTATCACAGCTGCAGTGAGGAGACAGATCTGTGCATGAGCGTTTAAGGAGGTGGTTTTGATCTGTCCTACAGTCTGAGAACACGTGAATAACTCTTACTACACATATGCATAAAAGAAAATTACATTCAAAGTTAGAGCCAAAAACGTGGAATCAGCAATTGGCCAGGTCATTGGGGCAGACAGGGAGCTGTGGGGTTTGCTGCTATGGTGGTGGAGTCAGCACTGTTCAACAGGCCTGTGAACGGGCTAAAATACTTATACTCAAATGAACTAGCAGAACTCCATTTATTTGAAATTTTCTACACTTCAAATCAAAGTCTAGTCAGTTAAGAGAAAAACTAACATGGAAATTCTCTTCTCCCAAAATACAGGGTATAGGGGTTTAAGATTTTATTCTTAAAAGTAAACATGTAAGGAACAAATATTCTTGTGTATTCTGCTTATTCACTCTCAGGACCAAATAGCTTTTACTACATATTTGAGCTGCTATCTTGAATGTTGTCAGCATTGAACTAGTTCTCGCATCTAAATGCAAGTTTACTACTGCTGAGCATGTAGTATTCCAGACTAACGTGCTCAGCTTATCTAGGATATGTGTATAGGAATAAAGGAAAAGGAAGATTCCCGCCTTAGCTATTTCTAAAGGAAAAGCAATGGCTCCACTCGTCTTACGTGTACTTTGAGAGCTGTTATTTCATATCTGTATTACTTTTATACATAATATTACAGCACAAGGTACTCTATGGCTTTCTTCCGACTAGCTGCAGGACCCAGCTTGATGCAAATCAGCAGTAAAATCATGAGGTTGGCCAGCGGTAGTGTAGAGGCAGCGCAGCACGCCCTTCGGTTAGCGGGTGTGAAAGGCTTTCATCTAAAGCTGCACCATTAGATTCTCTGTACCTACTGAGGTTGTCTCATTTGCTGGTGGGGGGAGGCAGGGAACTACCCACAATCAGCATCCCAGCAAAGAAATGTTTTATCCTCAACATTTTTCTAAGTATTCAGCTTGTAGGGGGAGGATCATTTAAACCTCTCCCCCTAATAAACCACAGCTGCAAGGAATGTGCTTGTTGATCCTGTTATACAAGACACCTTTTAAAAGGTACCTTCTTCTTTTAAGTTGAAACCAGTGAATGAATCAAGCTCTTGGCCAGTGTCATCAAGAGGAGTAGCGTCAAAGCTCTTAAGAAAATAGCGGAAGTGGGATTAGTCCAGAACAAGATTTAAAATTCCACTGTATTAGATGGGGGAGAGGGAGTTTTTAAAACAGCCATAGACATTTCTTTGCCATTCAGGTTGGCTTGGCAGTTTTTCAAGCAAAAAGGTGTCATTTAAACTTTTATTTTAGAGTACAAGTGCCATTTGGTCACTGGGAAACTGGGCATACATGCTACAGGAGTACCAGAAATATTATTTGTGGGCTAAAATCGTTCCCATAAAGTCTGCTATTAGCCCTCTCCAGAAAGTACAAGATCCTTTTTGTTTCATTTCCTTCATCAGACAGCTGCCTAACAAATGTCTAGCTTTAAAAGGGCATTGAAAATACATGCCTTTCTGACTGCAGTTCTCTCAAAGACCATCTGGGCTAGGAAATTTGGGAGAAGCTTGTCACAGTGTGACTTACCTTCTTTTGCAGGGAGGTTTCTGATGACTATTGCAACAAATCAGCACAGGGAACAGCATGGGCACAAGCTGAGCAAAAAACAAGTTAGGTTCTTTGTGGTTATCCTTGGCTTTTGGCAAGATGTGCTAAGGACTGCTTCATCTCCACAACAATTAAAATTTCATTCAACTCACGTTTTCCCTACAAATTCGTCTGAAACTTAGCTCAGTCTAAACAAGAATGGTGGTGGAGTCTTGCATATATTTTATCACCTATGGAGTTAGAGCTAGTCAGGAAGTCTCAACTGAGTATATTTTTGACAGTACAAAAGGCAGATGCCAGACCCGCTAGCTTTTAATACTAAGTTCCTGTGCATCCTCAGCTGTTTGATATTTTTTGTCTTACACATACTATATATTTTCTCCACAAATAAATCTGGAAGAATTATTGGAAAGTGAAGTGATCCTTAGATTTTAACACAGCCTCAGGACAATATCTAGGTTAAGCTTTTCTTTCCCCCTATACCGTTTAGCGTTTTTGATCCATATGCCAGAGAATATCAGATGCTGATGTAAGCATGGAAATGCTACACAGCAAGACTTTTAGAAAGGAATAAGGCCTGCGTGTGCAAAAATTTAAATAGCTGTGCAGCAGCTCAGACTGTAACAAAGGTACATCGGTCATGTTACTTTACCTCCAGTTTGACAGTCACGCACCTCTTGACCCTTAAGCCTTCTCTGCCTGTAAACATGCAATTCAAGCTTTTCACATTAAAATACAAAGCCTCATAAACTATACCACCCAGCGTCCTGCCCTCCTAAGTTGTCACACACCGTACAGTTCTGAACTACTGCCTGAGCTACAGAATGAGAGGGGTAACTGACAAAAGGAAAGCCAGGTGCTGTAAGAGGCTCTAACAGGATTTATACTTTCTTCAAAGGTTACTACAAAAAATGATTTTTTATTCTCTATCAGTAGTGAAGAGGGATAACTGGAGATAGCCGCTTCAGGAGTTTTGACATTCTCCTTACTTATGCACTGCAAAGCCTTTTCTGGATTTTGTTGCTTCTTTTTTTTTTTTTTTTNCATCCAAGACCCCATAATGCTGCTGTTTATAGCTCAGGGTGAGACACCCCCAGGCACACACACACACCCCAGTTTGTTTTGTTAGGAAGACACAGGTTGGTCTGTGGTTAATCCAATCCATCCGTTCTCAAAGACTCTGTTAGCGGTAGTACATGGATGAGTGGTATCAACAGCTTCTATCCCTTCTGCCCTGTGAGTCTGAGATTCAGTCCTAGTTTCCTGATGCAAGATTCATGTAACTGTTTTGTACAGTAATTATGCGCTTGACTACACAATCTATCCGGTGTTTGACCTGCCAGTTATTTACAACTGAGTTTGTGTATGTATAGTAGAAGTTTTCATTGCTTAATCAAAAAGGACATTTAAATTGTTTGATAATACCAAAGAGAAGTAGAATTCCTAGGTTAACATTTGCTTTCTACATTCTCACTTCAGGGCAGCTGAAGTGATCACATATACTTTGATACACCAGAGGTTTATTTTTATACCCATGAGGGCAGCTACCATCATGTTGCGCTTCAGAACACAGAAAAAGCTCCAACTGGAGAAAGTTCATCCATTTACCTGTACTCCAAAGTGATTATGTCCATTTAAGTTTGTCATATTTATAATTATGGCTTTTATGAAATTTAAAATAAAATTAGTTTTCGATTAATTTATTAGACACAGTTCTGCCTGTTCGCTTGCATGTTTGAAGTGTGATTTACCTGCCAAGTCCGGGGGGTCACCAAAGGAAGAAGGCAGCAGCAAGATCTTTAAACAAACCTTGCAGAGAGGTGATGTAAATGCGTGGGTTGGAGGGGTTCCACACCTTTTCATACTTCCTGATCAGTGGTTTTACCCTGCTGGGACCCAAACCCAATGAGGACCTATGCAAGGCAGCGCACGCAACTGTTTCTATATCCTGCTGAACATAAAATTAATTCATTGCTCAAGTGCAGGGAGTTTGGGTTTCCAGTCAGAACTGGCAAGATGAGAGGAAATTTGATAGCAAGGGAGGTTAAAAAAACACCCAAAAAAACCCCAAACACCACCAAAAAACCCCACCCAAACAACTCAGGAAAACATAATGGGGGTTGACTGGAAAGTCTGCAAAAATAAGATATCCAACCACAAACACCTCTGCTAATTTTTCTAACTGTATGCAGCACAGACAATAGCTGAACAAAAGTTCAAGTAAAAACATTTAATACAATGTGGCACTTCTGTACTGCTTTTCATTACGTATTTAATACTGTCAGTCTCAGCTTTTCCCCAAGTGTTGGTCACATCAGACGTTGGAACCACTGAGTTCTTTCCTAAGCATTTATCAGGCTGGGAAATGCTACCAACAGCAGAGTTCAGCCTTCGGGTCTTTGGAAGATGTAAATTTATAAATATTTAAAGCTATTACAGCTTAACAGCTATAATGTGTTGAATCAAATTTTTATAAAACAGGTTTTTTTACCTCCAATTCTGCATGTCCTTACAGCAAATTTCAACAGCTTTAAGTACAGAGGCGTTGGGTAACAGAATACCTTCCTCTTTTCTGCATACTAAGGGATTTTGGAAAACTTGACTAAAGTTCTGGTCTCACGCAGTTCAGAATAAGTGAATCATGGATGCGGGGATTCAGGAAGCTGGAAGGAGGTAACAGTTGTCCACGTACAGCAAAGGATTCTAATACCAGAGTGACACTGGGCTGCAATCTTCAACTGGGAGTGGATATTTAAAGACTGCATTTGCTGTGGGAGAAGGTTCGGTTCTTAGTGCTTGAGACAGACTTAGCTTGCAGACTCGAAACGTGGAAAACGAAAATGTTTACTGTAGTGTGAAGAATTTTACATTAACTTTGAGAATAGATACACAAGCTGTGGCAGGGACGAAATACAACAGGACTGCAAAAACATAGAATAGAAAATACTTTGGGCAATACTAAAATTCCCATCAAATTAACAATATAAACTGACATCTTAGATAAAATGGTGATTTCAGAAATGCTTAGCCACCAAAACTGAAGAGTCCTAGGATTTTTACTACCACTTATTAGCATAATTACCAGACACTACTACTGCCTAACAGCTGCTGGCAAAACATGCCCGTGCCCTTTCTAGTTTTATTGAACACTTTCTCTAGGGCATACTAAAATCCCAAGTCCCTTTTACAGTTATAAAACCCCACACAGTACAACCTACAGAGAAGCTTAAGAACACATTGTCAATCTACACTGGCAATTCCTTTTCTTCATGCATATCTCAAGGGCGAATCCCTTATCATAACCGTCCTGAAAACATCTATGACTCCCATTTTTGAGGGGGAAAAAAAAAACAAACAACAAAACACTTAAAGTGCTGAAAAATAATACTTCACTTCTCAGGGGAGGGGAAGGACAAGGGGCCAATCAACTCTTTTTGGTCACTGGAATCGCCCTCAGAGTCCAAGCCAGACTCAGGGAAGGTGACTAGAAAGGGTCTACCACTGCTGAGCGTCACCATCCCCTTCCTGTCTGTCTGCCTCTTAACACCAGTTTTTATAGGCGTGACTCATCTTTATCCTTTCTGTGAGCACCAAGGGAAGAGTGAAGGCTTTCAGACCCCACACATGCAACAGCTTTCCTGTATACAAAATATTTCTACAGTTTCAGCGTAATACAGACAAATACAGATGTTTCAAGAATATGCCACTTATACTCGAGAGATCCACTGTATCTAAAGAGCATTTCATTCTACAAAACTGAAGCCAAACCGCTCTCTGCAAATGTCTGGCTTGAATTTCAGACCCCCTACTGGCATGAATTTACACGGGGAACATTACTAGTTATTGCTTCAGCCAGGCTGCTACAAAACAATTTACAAAGTCTATGAAATACGAGCACGGCTTAAACATTTGATAACTTGTCCGGCCTACAAAGGATTTACTGAATAAAAACTTCAGCCCTCCACATCAATTAGACTTCTTAGTGCAGTTTTCAGTTCTTAGAGTAAACGCTTAAGATTTGGCATATATTATTGGCACAATGTTCTTCAAACACTTAGAAGTTCATGTATAAATATTTATACTCCCATTAATCAGGACAGGGCACAAGGAGGACTCAGCCAATCTGGGCAGCTTTTCTGCCTGCGCATATTCCCTCTTTGATTTTCATGCACTGAAGGGAGAGCTGCTTCATTCGGTTATCCAAAGCCAGCCCCTCAGTGGAGCTGCTCCTGTTGCTGCTCCTATTCTTGTTCACTCTGTCGCTTGTCTTGTTCTCAGCCCCTTCTGCCCTATCCCCTGCAAAGAAAGGATTAAACTAGATGTTAAACCCGGATTTCATTCTGCAACTTAAGCTTCAAGCGGGTGCCTCTGCAGCTTCCTTTGCCAAAGCACGCACACAAAAAAATAACAACACAGGAGCAGGAGCAAGGTGCTTTTAACGAAACCGAAGTTGGCCTTCCGAGCCGCGCTCGTCTTGTGCACCGCGTCAGCAAATTACAGTGTAAGCAGCCTTAGGTTGGAGTACACAAGAGCGGTGGTAATCTTCTAGTCTGAATTTGTCAGCAAGGGCTGGCAGAGCCTGCAAGAGGTTCCTTTTGGCACGTTATTTCATTTCTTTTTTTTCCTGGAAAGCAGGATTTTCAGCAAGACAGTAATTAAAAAAAAAACCCAAAACAACAACTCAGATTTTCCTTAAAATAAACGTACCATCAGAATCCCACTGATCACTTATTTCATGAGAAACCTCGAACCCTTTCACTGAGACAGAACTGGGGAACCTCCCCAGCCAGGAGGAGAAGAATAATTAAAACATTTTAGATGTCATCGTTAACCGTGCAGGGCCTTCAAGAACTGCCTTCCCCAAGGAAGTGACCAGCGGGTCAGAGCTCAGCGAGCTGGCGACATGCCTAGGGGAGCTGAGAGGGTTTTCCTGCTCCCTTTATAAAGCTGAAAAACATTGGCCCCGGGCGTATCCAGCTGTGCGTACCTCTTTCAGCTTCGCACTCGGGGGAGGATGCCCCACTGCATTCGCTTCGGGGGCCGAGGACAGGAAAGATCATCCCGAACTCAGAGAGGGATACAGGGCTGGGCAGATCCAGGCTTCCAGGTCGCGCTGCAGGAGGAAACTGAGCGGGCACCTCACAGGGACTCGTAGGACCAGAGCTGAAGCTGGACACTGACTGAGTTTCTGAATCTTCTTCGGATATCAAGCTGCTGCCGTTGTCATCCTCAAACACTTCTGAAGCCACTGCAACGTTCAAAGAATATTCCAGTCAGCAAACCTCCCCCCCTTCCCGGGCAACGGCAGCTTCTCGGGTTTGCACCTTCTGTACGTGCATGCACTGCTAACCCACCGCCTGCCTCTTCTCGTACTCTGCCCCCTTTGCAAAGCCTTAATCCGGCATTTCACACATGGACTGCGAAGGCCCAATTCTGCTTTGAGGAAGAGCACACCTGCCAGCCATGCCACGCAAGACAACGGCATGGGAAACAAAAATGTAGTAGCTCTAGACTAGCTACTGCTCCTTATGCCAAGGTGCTCTTGGATTTTTACTGTCCCTGCTGCCCCCCACCCAGCTGGCCGTGTTCACTTGTGGTCTTCGGTACATAGCCAGTACCCTGTGCCCACCTCAGCCAGCACCATCCTGATCCCAGCACAGACTACTGGTTCTTCAAGGCACTAATTAGAAAGACGTAGCTCAGGGGCAGATTGCTTCCACCTTATCTTCCCACTTCTACAGTTAAAATCCAGCATGAACTCCCAAGATCTCTTTTGGGATGAGGATGACCAAGCAATGCCAAATTAAAAAAAGCCCCACCCACATATATCATTTTCCCCACTCATGTTTGCTCAGATCTGAATTCTAATTAAAGCAAACCAACTCCAAACTGTCTGGCTAGATTAAGCTGTGGGCTCTTTGTTAGCAACAGGAGGAGGAATCCATTAAAGAAGGTTCCATTTTGTGCAACATAGGCGTGTAGATTTTGCTAAAATTCAACATTTTTCAATCTTGGCTCATTGCAGGAAGGGAACCTATGAACCAATGGCTTCTGCACACAAGTAGCCCCATTGGGATCAGAAGGTTTTTTTACATGCATCAGCCTCTACACAACAAAAGCGTGTGCTGTAATCACAACGGTCTGAAGAAGTCCCACGAACAGCAAGACATTTAGAGTGACCTGAGGTTATCTTCAAATACGCCTCCTTTCCATTCCTGCCATTATTAGAGAGGCTCAGAACCACCTTGAAAGAGCAGCGGGAGCAAAGCAGCAGCATTAACGAAATGGCTCAAAGGAGACGTTTCAAAGTAGTTCTTCTGTTAGCCCGGCAGCCTGGGGCTCACGCGCACCACCCGGACATGAAGGGCGCCAACAGAGGCAGCTACCGTCATGGTTCTGCTGTATTTGCAGATTGCAGAACCGTACTTACACATTGAATTGACCTAAAAGGCCTCAAACATAAAACGGATAACAGCATTATCCACCCTCCTTAGCCCACTCCAGAGCACTATGCTCAGAGACAGTTTGTTGTGGTTTGGGTTTTGTTGTTTTGTTTTTAAGGATGTCAAATCCAAGACTGCAGAATGGCCTTTCTTCTCACTTGCTGTGTTTTATCAATATACAGTGAGCAATACAAATAACTTTGCAGGGGGTGAAAGCAAAAAGAAAGGTTGGGCAAAAAAGATGTTTGCTATTACAGGAGTGCTCTGCTTGGCAAGAAGCACTGACACCAGCCAGCCTACAACAAGCACAACTTAAACTGTAGCTTACTTAACACCATCTAAACTTACCATAACACACAGGGCCAAGAAACTCTTGCTGATGATGAGGTGTTTTATTCAACTCCAGCAGACAGAAATCAAAATATAAAAGGGCCTTGGTGGAACATCCCCCCCAACATGTTACAATGCACGAGAGCTTAACCCGTGGAGGCTATTTTGGTTATTATGTCTGGCAGGCTGCTCATCCTGCCCTGTCGTAACCCAGTTCTGCGCTGGCACTAGATGCAACCTGGAGTCCTTCCACTTATGTCACTTATGTTATGCAATTCAAAGAGAGGGATGAGCCGGTGCTGCAGCCTCAGCAGCGGCCAGGAGGGCCAGCAACTGGTTGCTCTGAATTAACCTTCCTGGATCTTTCTGCCCCTACATACCAGGCCCCTGAACTCCTTCAGCACAAGAAAACCCTCCAACTCAGTTATACCTAAGGCTCTTGGGAGGCCTTCTGCACAAGGAGGGGGGACTTGTGGGTATCCAAAGAGGCAATCCCTGCCTAATTCAGAAAGGCTCAACCTTGGGACTTCAGGGTGGCAGAAGATATGCAGCCATACCGAAATCCCATTGCATCAGCTGGCCCAGACACCGCACTCGCTTGCTGTGGCAACTCAGGTCCCAGCTGCACAGTACCAAGTAAGAGAGCTCCAGCACATCACGTGAAAACTCCTGCCACTGCAGAGGATGGAGGCCAACCCAGGGCTGCCTCCCAGTTCCCCCAGCTGTACCACGGACCTAGAAGGCCTCAGCGCTGGTATGCAGCAGCGGCTACGAGGGAACTGCACGTTCAGCCTTCAGGCACCGGAGCAGTGTAATTATGAACTCCTGCAATCCTGACCTAGACTTTTCCCTGCAGAAATGGAGCTGAAACACAAATTAAACTGGGATTTGTGGGACTGGGCAGCAAAAAAAATACTTTCTGCATCAAGAAAGGAAGAAAGGGGAGGAAGGAAAAAGTAGGCCATATGCAATGTCCATCTGTCCACTATCTATCCCAAACATAGAACAAAAGCAAACTCACAATACAACAGACCATTCCAGTCTTTGCAACTGAAGGTCCCCACATGCCACCAGAAAGCAGAGGTTACACAGGCTTAGAGCTTGCTTGGTGGTTGCTGCTGTCACCCAAGAGGAACATCTCCCATACAGAGCCTCTCAGTACACTGCATTAGCATCTTGCTGCTTCTTCGCTTCCCTTGTTCGCAGCACACATGCTCTGCTGAAATCACATATTGGCAAAAGATCCAGCAGTGCAAAGGAGCTTATCCTTACACCCCTCTGTGCGAGCATCACGCCTTTCTGTACTACTGTAGCTGCAACTTCAGTCCCTCTGCCGCAGGCCCAGCCCTGCAAGACAAGCGCTTGATCCAAAAGCTCTGTTTCCAAACAGCTCTGCCACCTCAGCAACCTGGCTGAATGATCTGCAACAGCCTGTGCCCACCCCAGGCAAATCACCGACAGCAGCATCACTGGCTTAAAAATTAGAAGCGTGCTTTGAAGTGCATTAATTTTGTTCCTTTCATACAGCACTGTACAAAAAACAACAGTGATGCTAAGGGAACAGCTGATGCACTTCAACTCATATCCCTTCCCGTTGAAAATTGGCTATTAAAGAATACAATCAACTCCTGTAATAATGAGAAGCGTTAACAAGTTAGCCACAGTCCCACAACAGCCAGCAAATTTTAAACTGCAGAATACACAGAGCAACCTTCATCTCAGCATTTCTTATGATGCCCGTGGGATATTCCCAGGCACGGGAGCGCTTTGTACTCACTGGAGACGGTGTCCGACTCAGGTTTACTTGCTGACAGGTCTTCCACAGAGGTATTGCTCCCTTCAGCACCCACGCCACATCCTCGGGGCCCCATGGCAGTGGACCGTCTCCTCTCGTGAATCTCATCTGAGATCATCTCCAGGTTTTTCAAGGCAGTCTTATACTCTCCCTTTGCCAGGGCCAGTTTTGCCTGCAGGTCATCCACCGTTTTCTTCAGTTGCTAACAAGGAAGACAGGTATTAGATGGGCTTTTGTTATGAACAACGCACAGTGTGCACTTCTCCATTATGTATCCACGTGACGTGGCTCTGCGCAGGCAAGCTAGCATAAACCAGGGGTGGTATTTAGGTGATGGAAGAGTTTGTGATTCAAGAGCACCTCAGCGCAAGCAGTGGCACTTGTGAAGGAGAGAGCAGCAAGGCAACCCACGGGAGCCAGGGGCTGGAACTGCCTCTGGAGTGTGGTACTGGCCCCTGAGTAAGTATAGAGCACAGGTCCCCCCATTAACATGCAGGATCTCTCGTTAACATGAATGCAGCTCTCAACAGTATGTTGCTGTTTATCCCGCAGCCAACCCCTAAGGGTTTGCTGTCAGCCCCTGCCTGCAGGGCACACCACGGCTGTAGGTCATCCCTAAAGGGGCTAAGCCTCACTCTCCTCTGAGCACCAAACCCATCACTTCTTGGTCACTAAAACCTGCAGACCAGAAAGCAGCAAGCCTCAAACCCTGCCAGCTATAATACAGTACTTTCTGTGTCCCCAGGCACAAACCCCACTCTACAGCAAGGGCAAGTGTTGTACACCCTGTCTCCCAAAGGTAAAACACTGTTTGTGTATCTGTAGCTGTCTCAAGTCTGTTTTATATTGTACATTAAAAGCAATCTGTGCTATCTTTTGTATTATATTTTACACAATAACCCTGCTTCAGGAGGGTACTCAGGAGCTGTCACGGAGAAGCAGCAGGCCCCCAAACAGCGTGCTTTTGCCCATGGAGAAAAGGGGATTTCTCAAAAGATGCCTCTAGCCAGAAGGGTAGCACCCAGCCTCGGATGGGCGAGGGCTCAGCTCCATGCAGCTGCTGACCAAGGCTACACACAGCAGGCAAGACAGAGGAGCAGAGGGCAGCCCAGGCCTGGATCCTGGCGAGGAAAAGGTGTGTGCTAGAGTCTCTGAGGCTTCCAAAGCGCTGTTACATCTCAGGCAGCCCAGAGAAGGGCTCACAAAAAAGGCACATCCCAGGCAAGGAATGAGAATCTTCTTCTAGCTAGGCTCCTGCTGACCTACCACCCTGCTGGAGCCTTCCTGTGCCTGTGGCCAACAGCGCAAGGCAACGTGTTCCACTTAGACCCTGTGCACATCCCACACACCTACAGCACCAGCTACTACCCTTCAACACAGAGGAGCCAGGCTCCCAGTTTTCAGGGGCCACGTGCAGCAAAAGTCACTCAAATAGAAAGAGACCAATCCTTGCATTTGAATTTTTAGTGCGACTTTACTCTCCCACTCCTGGCAGCCCCAAGACTAAAGGCTGTAATAGCAGGGATTACCATCCCATGCATACCCCAGGGCCTCTGTGCCCTGCAAGGCACGTGCTGTGCCCAAGCACTAACTAGACATCATTGCACCACACAGAATGCAGTGTGGAGATGCCAAAAAAAGCCTTGGCAGCCTATCCGGCCAAACCCAAAATCCCACTTCTGCCAAACCCAAAATCAGAAATTCACATCTGCGTGATGTTTGAGTACTACAAGCAGGTTACTTGTTCTGTTAATTGACCCAACCAGTGAAAAGAGCACCCCAAGCACAGTTAAACAGTCTGATGCATAAAACACAGGGAAAAAAAAAAAACAAGCCCAAACAAAAAAATCCCAGAGACTTCAAACTACAAGAAGTAAAGACAGTGAAACTGCATTTGTTCGGTTCTGGCAGTAAGCAGCGGTGTTCAAACTCTTATTTCACACACGGAAACAAAGCCTCTCTTAGTCTTCTACCTTTAAAACGTGCTTAGCAAAATTGCTCAAGAGGTTTTGAATTGAATTGGATTTGTAAAGAAACACAACACAGTTGTCGGAGCCCTTTAGATGTAATTTCAGAATTTATCGTAAGCAGTAAAGAGTTTCAGATGGATCTGAATTACATACGTACCTCTAGTTGGACATAGTACTTTGCCTTGAGTTCAAAATAAGGTCTGTGGAAAAACAAAGAACAATTGTTTACAATCACTGGGACTGAATGCAGAGCACTGGAGTGGGAGTTGCTCTGTCTGTAGCATTAACATAGCTATTTTGTGTTTCACTGTAATCCCAAGAGACTACTATCTAGATGATAGAACACCTACATGTGCTCTCAATGTCTCTATTTCCCCCCCTCTAATGTATCTATTTCTCACGGGTCTTTTGACCTAAATACAAATTGCAAAATTCCAGGTTTTGGACTTCACAGAGTCATTCCTTCAGACCTAGATTCTGCAAGATATTTAAACACAATGTCCAGCTTCAGGCGTAGGCATCCTCTGGTATCCATCTAATTTTTGAGCCCACAGAACACAAATTCCCCACAGAAGGTGAACCTTAGACTTCCCAGTGTTCAGATGTGGGGGTGGAGGGGCAGTTCTTAGTTTTTTTCAGTGAAGGAGAGGGGATGAAGGGAGGTCAGAGCACCACATGCAAGGCACAGCACTTCCCACCAGTGGCCCCACCAGGCACTTCCCTCCCACTGCATGGCTCTCCAACAGTTTGCTTGGCCATAGAGGACAGTGTCACACCCAGTCTGCTCCCCATTATAGACAACAGAACTTGCTTATGAAGTTGCAGGAGGACAGGAGCACAAGAGGTGCAGCACAAAGCCTAGAAACCACATTCCAGCTTCACAGTTTTGAAGCCCACAAGCCGATATCATCTGATATAATACTGGGCAGCAAAAAAAGCCCTGATTTGAGCAGGCATGTTTACAGGTAGCAGACAAGAAAGATGCCATCGAAGCCAGGAAAAGGACACCAACAGCCTGACACGTAGGAGCTCAAACGTAAGCACTCTTCCTCACTCATAGCTGACACAGAGCCGGGCGTGTGATGCCGGCAGAGAGCAATGCACTGGCAGAGTAGGGACTCGCGTCTCCTCGGGTCACTTCATTCTCTAACATCCACGACCCTGTAACTATTGAAACCTGGTCCATGACACAGCAGGGCCGGTGAATCGTTCACTGATGCAATCGGTGTCCTACACCATCAGTTGTCTAAGTCCATGACATTGCATAGTCAAGCCAAGTGCTTTTTAAGTAGATGACAGGAAAAGCGAAAGGCACTTTGCCCAAGTCACCAGAGCAGAAAGTGACTTCCAAAAACCAGCTAAGACAGGCGAGTTCATTATCCGACAGCTCAGAGGCACTGAGCCAGAAGATCTGGCGACTGTTAAGAACGTGCAGCCATATGCACATTCATAGCTTACAAGCAAGTAAGCACCCAGAAACAAAATTAAAAGCAAAACCAAACCAAAACAATCCAATAATCATCCACTCATCAACTTTACATGGCAAATCATCTAAATGACTTTCCTCCAGGCTGTCCCAGTCTTACTTTCAAATAGTAACGCTTTAAGCATCTTAATCCAGACTGTAGTGAGGAGCAAATGCAAATAATTTTTTGCATGGGAAAGAGCAACTCTTCAGCATGTTTACCCATGCGTTTATGGAGAAAGAGGATGGACAACACAGGCCTGAAAGGCCCAGGCATTACAGCCAACCCTCCTGCACAACCCAGGGAGAAAGGCAGAGCGGTTTGCTGGTATTAAATCCTTCCTGAAAAACAGCCAGCTACACCCTACAATACAAGCAGCCACAAACTCAGCAGCCTCATTTCCCAGTTTTATGTAGCTACTTGACAGCACTGATGTTTTCAGCTCAGTTTCAGTTTTCCTTTATGCGAAAATTGCAACACTGAGAGACAACTGACCTTTCCAACATCCCTATATAGTATGACTTCAAATACACCCAAGAGAAGCCTGTTTGTGCCATCAGGTATCTTCCACTTTAATACTAGGTTAGAACTGGTGTTTCTGTACACCCCTTATTAAAGGATCTCCAAAACACCCTACCTAGGTGGTTTATGCTGCAGTCAGCCCTGCTGTGAGACAAAGGAATATGTTGGGATCCTTCCACACAAGTGAAAACCAGCTTGTCCAAAGGAGAATGACAGAAGACAACACCCCCATAAGGGTAGTTTCAGCAAGGAAATGAAGACTCAGAAGGCAAATCACACGGGAGGCAGCTGGGGCATCAGGCTCAGCACCATCATAGCTATAAAAAGGTATGTAGGACCCCACTGACAACTTATCGGGGCCTTTATTTTAAATCTTATTGTAGGGAAGGAACTCCCAGAAGCCAAGCCACTTCTCAGATATTGCTCTTATCCAGAGGAATCTGTCATTTAGCGATCTGATGATGTTTTTCACAGTCCCTGTGCAGTGCTAGACGAACAGCATGCAGCTCATTCTACCAAGCCACACTGCTACACTGTTTCAGCAAACATGCTTGAATCTTCCTTGAGAAGTGCTAATCCTTTCTTGAATTGAGCAAACACCAATCAAAATAGATTTTTTAGTTGACCAATTTCACCAAAAAGTCATTTTTAGATGGAGGGATTAAAAGCTAAGTACAGCAAGCAGATTGTTTAGACAAGCTACAGTCTGGAAATATAAAGAAAACGACTGTGAAATATAAAGAGGATTAAGAATTGGTTGTAAACGGGGCCAAAATTTTAAACAGGTTCTGAGCAAAAAGCTGTTTCACTTCCCCGCAATAGAGCAAAACTGCACATCAAATGCAGACACGTTTATTAACGACGCTTGCTGCTTAGCTATGCTCTCTGAAGTGTGTTTTCTTCCCCAAGAACAGCTCTCGCACGGCTTTGCTACGGCAGCATTAGGAAGTAAACAAGTCTGATGTACAGCACGCTACACTGATGCAGTCTTGCACCTTTCAGGTTTCCGTCACTTGCTTTGTTGCTCTCCTAACTAAAAATAAGAACTAAAAGGCAAACAATCCTAAGCTGCAAAATATCTATGCACAGAGCTCTGCAGCTCTGTCGGCAGCATCTATGTGAATCCCATGAGCCCATTTCTCAAGTCACATGCCACCAAAGGATTCAATGCACTAGAACAAGAAAAGGAATATGCCCGAAAAAGGTTTCTTATCCCGCTTAGTTCACCAGTCAGTCGGGTTCTTCAAAAGATGCTTAGAAGGACAACAAACAAAGACAAATACCAGTGCCAATTGTGCTGTGAGGCTGTTGCACGCAAACAGGAGCCCAAAGGGAGAGGGACAAAGGGCAACACACTGTCACAAGTCTGAAAAACCCCACAGAATGGGTATTTCCCCCAAACAGATTTCACCACTAAACTCGTCTCCAAATGTAAAACGTACTTTGATTTATTGATGGCTCTTTTCAGCTTCTTCTCCAGTTGTTTCATCCTTCCCATGGCAGCATTGTATTTGGCTGCAGTCTCCTTGTGAACCAACTCACTTCTTGTTTTGGTCTGTTCTGCCTCCATGACCTTCAAGAGGGGAAAAAAAACAGGTTGAGCAGCAAGACACAATGATCCATTTCTTATCATTTTAATTAACAGCATCTGCATAATCTCTCCAATCAGCTCATGTCAGGAAAGTGGGGATATAGAAAAAAATACTTTCAATGAACCTACTTAAAAGTCTTTCCTGAAAGGAGCAGCAATATGTCAGATTTGCAAACGCTGTGTTAATTATGACAGAGGTGTTGCAGCTTCTTGCCTAATAGCTCTTACAAAAAGGTCTAGAAAGGCCTCAAATTTGGGGATCATCCATTTTTTAACCCAGTCAGATATTCAGGAGCGGAGCAGCGAGCGTTGTTTCTGTTCCCTCCTGCTTCTCTCACAGCAGCCTGCCTTTCCCAGCAGGCTGCTCAGCCTCCCAGCTGCAATCCCACCAGTCTGGAAAGGGCTGAAAACCAACCGCAGCAGTAGGAGGACTGAAACGCAGTCCAGCCCAAATCACCAGTCACCAGAAAACAGCATGTCCAATGACTGCCTGTTTGCAGAAGTCCAGGAAGCCGGCTTTTCTATTAAAACACCTGACCAGCCTCAAATCACAGTTTCAACATCAAAAACTCACAGAGGTTTGAGCCCTGAGCTGACATCCCTATCATGCCGATGAGGGAAGCCATGCTGATGACCAGCCCACTCTCCAAGCAGGCAGATGCTTAACATGCAGCAGTCCCAGTCCCATCACAACAGCCGTTTTCCACGGCCAGCCAGGGCCTTCCCCAGCCAGTCGGGCTGCAGCCCTGCACACAAGCTAGCAAATTCTTCAAGCAATTGTTTCTTCAAAGCTTTATAAACAAATGCTCACTGCCATGGCTTTTTGCAGCAATTAGGAGTCTACAAAAGCAACAGGAAAAGTAAATGTCCTTCTTTCCATTAGCTGCTCTGCTGGTGTCCCATAGTCATGCTTTGCCAGTAATTCTATCCAGGGTACTTTTATTGTGCAAATTTGAAATGTTGGAGGTATAAGTCAGAAAATTTGTAATGCACTAGCACTCAAGATCCAGACAGGGAGGTAAACAATATGTTTAAAGTAAGAAAAGTGGTGACACCTCTCCATTGGTCTGGCAATGAGGAGAAAGCAAGCAGTTTTGAGGCTGCTTCTCTTGCAGCTGTGAAGGTATCCATACAAAAAAAACAGCAGGACTTGATTTTCTCCAGTACGGGATTTTGAAATGTCTCAGCTGTGAAACCAACTACTCCTCAACTTCAAGGAAACTTGCTCCAACTGGCTCCCATCATCAGAACGTGTGTCTGAGCTCTCAGATCCAGAGAGAGAGGATATTCACAATATCTTGATTTTAGAGCTTTGTGGGTGAGGTTATTTAATGTCTTAAAAGTGCCCTAGCCCTCAGGCTGAACTGAACAGGGAAAAGAGCACAGTCAACTTCGACTTGCTTGGAGTGCTGCTCCTCTCAGGAAAACTGTCGTGTTGTCCTTTCTGATGCCTAAATGAAAGTGTGAAACTGCTACACTCCAAAGCTGAACTACATCAGCGTCAACTAGAAGCTCTTGCTGCCACAAATGGAGGCCATGTTTTGTTCATCTGCACACACCAGTTATTATTAAACAAAGAAGTTGCTACAGAACTTTAAACTATGAGAAAGAAAGATTTCCAAAGGCTCTTATGATTAGATATAAAATAATATACTCAACTCCAATACCCTTCAACTATTTTATATATAAATAAGGTATCCACTTTCAAAGAAAGGTCAAAAAAAAAAAAATCTGTCAGATTCATAACAGGCTCTCTCCTGCATCCTGAAAACAAGCTGCAGCCTCTTATCTTGAACAACTGTTGGAAAGCTAGGTTGATGCAATGACTTTCCCTAGTGACATATGTTAGACAAGGCTGATTTTAGTGTGGAAGTGTCTTAAATTAAAATGCAGTCTCCAAAGACTGCACAGAAGCTGGTTCGCCTTCTTTGTAGTGTGGCAAGGAAACTGCAATTTAAAAATGCTGGAAGCTACAAAATAATGGAGCGTCTGGAATTTGCCAATGCTCAATTAAATGTCAATCCCTCGCATCCATTCTTGGGGCAAAATTAGCATCAACTTTGATATCTGGGATGAACCACATGATAAGTACTACCAGCATCAGGGTCGTAAAGCAGGTTAGGTGTCCAGTACCACGCTGATTTTGCACATCGTTCATATCAAACATCACAGAAATCCTGAACCCTGCAGAACTAGGATTTCAGGATGACAGATCATAAACACCTCAAAATACCTGACAAAATATGGAATTTGCTGCCAGCCATATATACCCACGTTCCTTACACTTTCCAGAAAGGAAAAAAAAAAAAAAAGGTTGTAGACTTTATCATTTTGAGAAATCAGTGATGTAAGGCAAACCATCTCCCCTCACTCCCTTGTTTTCTCATGGGCATTCTGTGATTGGGCCCACATTACCCACACATGTCTGCGGAAAGGCCAGAGACAGCCCGTTCCTTTCCCCTGGGGACAGTGGCTCAAGGTGCACGCCTGAGGCGGAGGACAATACCTGGCAGACTATGCAGTATCTCTGTGGAAAACCATCACCTGCCAAGATGCATTTAATATTTCATTCAGACAAGAAGAAACAAAAATATCATCCACCCCTCCACAAAAGCCAAATGGCCTTCAAATAGAGAAGCTGTCCATTAGGGCGGGTAGACAGACTGCAAGCCACGCTGACACCTTCTCCATCTGGGAGGTTCAGTGTAAGACCAGCTAGGGAAACCCCTCACCTTTTAAAAAGGTTTTAGGAGAAGATTAATAAGGCTTGTGTGGGAAAGAAGTACTTTTTATCAGACCCAATAATAAGGTTGGGGAAAAAGTAGTCTTATATGGACTCGAAAACAAGCTTTTGGTCACAGTTACCAAATAAGCCATTTTGCCTAAAAAAAAGTCACTGTGTTTCTACCACCAACCTTGCCTTGTTGATCACAGATGCAACAGCAATGCTTAGAAAAAGGCAGAGACAAAAGTGAAAATGACAACTGTTCAGATCACGACTGCAAGCCACACCTCTCCTCCTAACATTGTACCTGCCATTGTACCCTTGGGGCAAGCAGAGGACTTACTTTTAGACAAAAACATCCAGAGTGGGTGAACTTCTAGGATGCTCACACATTCACTGGGCATTTCTGTAGCCCACACCTGTCCTTAATTACCAGATCACCTATTCCAGGCAGAACTCATTCTCCCAGGTAGCACATGCTACAAGACATAACTATTGGAAAACAAACAAACAAAGTAATCCAACACCGGTATCAATCAATTCCTCTTCTCTCCTTCCTCACCCTCTATTTCCAACCCAGATGTCTGGGAAAGGAAGGCCAGTGTAGAGCATACATTTTTAGTGAATCAGTCTGTACAAGTAGCTTTGTTTCCCCCAAAAGATTTGCATAATCTGAAGTAAAAAATGGACTCCAGGCAAAATTTCATTAATAACAACACATGCAAAAGAAAAATTTATCAGTGAAATTAAGCAAAGCTGACCATCTAAGCCAGAGAATTACTCTAGACAATGGTTTCTTTCTCAAAAAAAAAAAAAAATTGATGGTTCTTCTAGGGGAAGAATTAGAAATAAAAGAGGTAAGGGACAATGCAAGATCAGTAAACCAGAATGACAGAATCAACAATACAAGGGATTGCATTTAACCCCTGCATTTCCAGGGTGAAGTGACAGAGAGGTTAGGGCAGGGAAGAATGTGCATATTTTTGTTGTTTCTTTCACAGACTTTTCTTTTCCCCCCCTTTTTCTCCAGGTATTTCTGTCTGCAGGAAGCATTTCTTCTCTCTACATCATGAAAGTACCCACGCATTTTACACTGACAGATGGTACTTCATGGTGTAATATCAAAGGGAGCTTCACAAGCCAAATTAAACCAAGAGGGAGCATGCCTCCTCCCTCTTCACCCTCCCCTCATCCCTTCCTTTTTCAAATGTCTCATGATCAAGAGCCAAAACATTTCTTCTCCCTGCCAGAATTTATGAACTGAACATATCTCAGGAAAGACTGTAAAAGCAGAACCTTTTTAAGGTTGCAGATTGCATCAGCAATTAGAAATTAGCAATTTCTCTTGAAATTCATTAAAAATCTTCCTTTCTGCTCCAGCTTGTCTCAAACTCGAGGTAACACATCTGTCAGCACTTTCTTTTTGTACACATGAATGATTTTCAACAGGAGTATAAATGTGAAGATCTCTCTCGTTCATCACTCCAAAATCCTCCATCCTTTGGCCCTATTATAGCCCTGCTCTCTGCACCCCAAACCGCAGCATTATAATTCAAGGTACTTGCAGATAGGCAACACACTTCCACTTCTCAAAAACATTTTCTCCAAATTTTAAACACAAACTGCAGTTACTAAAAACCTGATAAACCAATGGCTATCAGTGAACAGTACTTTTCTTCTCCAGGGATCTTAAGAGCTCAAACCTATCTAGCTAGGTGACTACATTTCCATTTTTATCAACAGAGAATTTGTCTTACAATGAACTTGCCCCTCTGGTCACATGAATTGTTCTCCAGACAACATCAACTTATTGATCAGACTTCCTTTGGCCATAATGGAAGTTTAGGCAAGTAACTGGGACGTACAAAGTAATGTTCTAGACACCTGAAACTTGTGAGCTAAATCCCAGCCTAAGTGTCATTACACTTATCTCAGATCTGTGGAGAAACGGACATCTAGGAAAAAAAAAATAACCCAGAGGGATTTACCCCAAAATACACATGAAGTTAAGAGTAGAAGCAGGTAAAGCATCTGCATGATGTTGCATCTTCACAGGCAGGCAGGCATCCAGCTCCTATTTAGACACCCAGCTTCCTTTGGAAACACAGCTCAGACTGCAAGGTGGAAAAATTGCTGAGTGACAGCCTGTACTCCCTGTACTTATTCATGCTGGTCCTGTCTACTCCATGAATAAAAACATCTTCCACATGTTATGCTTCCAACCTACCCAGGATAAGCAAAATTTCAGTAACTCTCCCATTTCTCATCAGTTTAATTACATGATTTTCTGTATCAGTGGCTACAAAAGCCTTGTTTACAGTAACCTCTTAGACTGTCACATTAAAAATAGCATTAATAGCTTTTCAGCCTATGAAGAAATCAAAAAGGAATTAAAATATGAAACCCTTATTTCCATTTCCTCCCAGTGAGGGTCTGCAAACAGCATTTCCTGTTTGGTACTCTGGAACCCAAGTCTTTGTCTGCATCCATTGGGTCAAGTGCAAAAGTAACCTGGCAGTATTTCCATACATGTATGTATACAAAAAAAAAAAAAAAAAAAAAAANTCATTTGTCCTTTTGCCTACCCTTTTCCTTTATGCTCTCTCTTTGCATTGTCAGCTACCAAGCTGCTAGAGGGCTCAGGTTTTGTTCCAAAATTCAAATTAATTCAATACAGCCTGCTACCACTGCCTAAGAATAGCAAATAAAAACACTTTACCCTTGCCTGACATTTATATCAATAGAGAAACAAATTCATTAGTAGCCCACTTCTAACCTTTGTCACAGAGGTCCTTTTCTACACTTGATTCATTGCCATACAAGGCCCAGTGCAAGATCATTCTCTGCCCAGTACAACTGTCATTTATAAATACATGCAAAAAAGCTAGCAAATCCAAACAACTAGAGTGCAAAAGCTTTCTCCAAGATTGGTTTTAGATGTGGAAATAGAGGAATTCTGTTTCTTAACCCTCAGCCTTCACACTCAGAAACAGTTTTTTCCATTAGTAATTTCTAATGCAATTAATCGTTAACTATCTCAGTTAAGAGCAACGCTGCCACAGTCAAGAACTTTTGTTCTAGTAGATCTCATCCTCCAACCTTTTTTCATTCATAGCTTGGTAAGAAATAATGATGTTTTCTGCTCCTTGAGACCCCAATTACTCTGTTTACCTCACTGAACACTCAGCACTTGACTAATTGCATGCACTGAAACCAAGGAAGTATTTACTCTGCTCCTAAAGAAGTTAAAAAGCTCAGTCAAGCACTCCAAACAAATGCTGCATCTGTTCAGTCAGGACTTCCAATAGGATCACCCCTCTTGGCTCTTGCCCTAGCCTTCAGACCTCCAGTATGGCCAGTGAAAATCATGAGACAAGTTTCCGTGTAACTCTTTCAAAATCTGCTGTACCCTGGAAAGGTGCAGATAGGTGCCTTCTGGGAACTGAGCTTACCCTGACTATTTTAAGCACCAGGAAGAGTTGGGTAACGCGCTTTCCATTCAAGGAGCCATCAGCTGCTCTATACAATCCAGTCTGTGCCTATGAGGTTTTATAACTGCAGTAAATGAATCTAAGGTTCCTATTTACTGCTCAGCTATAACCATCAAAGACATTATGGTTTGAATCAGTCCTCTGACAAGCAGATATTCTGCATTCAGTGATGATACATATCAACACCACCAGCATGACTCCACCAAACCCTGTCAGCAGCCGCCTTCTGCTCTAAATCACTGGGTTTGCCCATCTCAGGTGTACTCCTCTCGCAGACTGTCAGGGAAGGATTAAAGGTTGTAGAAGGACACAGGGATCCCCTTGAAATATCCAAGGAAAAGAGGAATCCATCTGAACTCTCAAAATTGCTAGCATTTCTTTCCTCACACACCCCACCACAAATTTGTGTTACGCCAGCTAGAGAGAGGCAGCTGATACGTGGTTGCTGTCACTCTCTGCCAGATCTCAGCAGTTTAGCAGTCAGGAGGTCTAAGCAACTCCTTAGATGCTTCCAGTTTTCTCACCTATCTATTCTGAGAATTAAAAATTGTGTATGCATTTCTGGACTTTGCTCATATTGAACAGGGACAACAACTAGGCAAAATGCCAGCTGCTGGAGTTCTGGCACACATGCACTGCAGAGGTGGGGCTCTCTTCAGAAACACACAGAGGTTACCAGATCTGCAAATACCTAACGATAACAGGGACAATAACACAAACAAGAGCCTGGAGTTTGTTTTCTCTTTGTTAATATATACCAGGTTTTCCATCTCTCCCCTACACACAGCCAACATCCTTTTTGTTCCCGGTTTCTTCATCAGGCAGCTGGTTTTTACAATTCACTCTGAAATAAGAGGCTTTCTTATAACTGAGAAGCTCCTGCAACAGAACAGAGCTACTGCATTGACGACTGCAAGACAATACGAACATTGTATGGCACGCTAGCGTATTTGGAATAGCAAATTCAGCTTCACTGGCATACTAAGGGAACTCTGACAGAACAAAGGTTTTTAACTTCGATTTTTGGTTCTTTCATGTTAAAAAAAAAACTGCTTTTTTTCTTTTTTTGCTCTCAACAGACAGGAAAAGAGAGACACGGCAAATGACAAGAAAATTCTTCTTGACAGCTGCTAAAACGAACACCACCTTTCATTGTTAGACGGTGCATATCTTCTGTAGATCTAAAAAGACTTTACAAAGGAAGTAAGACCTTGTCTAAATTTGAAAGTTAATTCAGGATAAAGCAGTATGCAAGCTTAAAATGCAACACACATTTCTGAGTAATTCTACATTCAAACACCCATTTCCAATGTGAAGTGCCTTGTTCAACTTACTCCATACTAAGAACAGGTTATACTAAAAGTGGAACATGTTCCCGTTTTCCCAGAGTAAGACTTTCCATAACAGGTGTATTCAGGAATAGCCATCCCTATGCAATTATTCTGGCATAACTCCAAATACAGATATGCCTTAAGACTCTGTTTACCCCTATTATATAGATATTTTTTTTCTTTAGAGAGCTACTCCACTAGCTACTAGCACAGCCAGATGGAAAACTATCGCTGTCCCAGTAGCTGCCCAAGACCCAAATCGTTTAACCTCAGACTTGATAATTTGCTGTAGCTTCATTTCCTACATGTCATGTATCTGGACCAATACAAAAATTTGGTTTTTCAGAAACTAAGGCTCATGCACCGCAGGAGAACACGAAATATGGAAAAGACAGATGCTGGGACAAAGTTTGTATTACCCTCTGAGTAGCATGGTTGAGCATCTCTTGCCATGCAGAGTCAAACTGACGTTTGTCATCTTCCAATAGCCTCTGCTCAGCAAGCGAAATGGTCTCTTTTGCAGCACGCAGCACTTCAGTGGCCCTCTGAAAATCCTGAGTCGCCCTCTGAGCTTCAAGCTGTGCCTAAAAAAAAAAAGAGAAGCTGGGATCAGAGACAAAGGAACCCTCACAGCCACATTTAGAAGACCTACCACATTAATCCCAGGACTTTAAAAACACCACGCCAGCATAACTGTTTCCCAACCTTTTACTTGGAAGTGACACATATTTCCTCACTGGAGTAAATACTGCTAAGACAGCAGTTCCCACCCAAACAGCTAATTTGCAAAGAACTGTCTCATGGTGTTCCTAGTCAAAAAACGCACAGCTGATGGACTACAAATAAGCACCTGGCTGAGAGATAAATACTTTATGATTGAGGTTTAATCACTGAGAAACAAAACAAAAGAAAATGCAATAACAAACTTGCAGCATGTCAAGAATACATTGAGAATGGCACTCCCTGAGTTTACTTAGGGTAGATTTTTATCTGGTGCACCATTAATCACACTAAGGAAATGTTTTGGAAGTACTACATTGCTATAAAGCATAAACAAGTTTTCTGAGAAGGTGGCTGCTAATTCTTTGGACGTTCTTCTCCTTTGCTATCGCTGGGACACAACTGGTGCAGCAAGTCCCCAGTACACAGGCACAAAGGTAACCAAGGGAATTTGCAATGCATGTAAAACACAGATAAAGGCCTTGTTATGTCCTTTGGAAACTGCTACTGCTTTTCAGCAAAATAACATTTGAGCTTGAAGGAAGCACTTTCAAGTGTCTGCATGGAAGCTGGGGACAACTATATGGTTCTTGCTGTGAGAGCAAAGACTCCTCCAAAACAACGTAAGACCTTCCCAGCAAATCAAGCACAGCTTAGAAGCCATCTAATCAATGAGCTGTGATCTCTTTTATTCTGGACCAAAAGAATTCTCCAAGACACTGCATTTACAGACCACCTTCATCTCTTCTGAAGGTTTTAACAAGGCTCTCACGATATCGAAATCCCACTCTGAAGAGTCCTCAAGTAAAATGCTCACATGCCATCTTGCAGGCTTGGTGCCACCTCTGTTTTTCACAGCTGAGTGGCAGCCCTCCAGGGTCCCTAACGCAGCAGCAAACCCTTGCCTACTCAGCCCCAAAAGGGAGAGCAGCCAACAAAGCAGAAATAATGCTAGTCATACTGCAGGTTTCAGTAGTAGCATGGTGACAAAAGTCATAACTGAGTCCAGCAGTCTGCAGCGTTGCACAGCGTTGTACCAGTGACAAGTCTTAAATGTTCAAAATAGGTGTCTCTACAATGAAAAAAGAATACCCATAAACGAATTACTGGTGTTGGCTGGGTTTTGGTTGTTTGGGCTTTGTTTTTTTTAGTAAGATAAAGACGTCCTCTCTTTTTATAGTTATCACTGAATGACTAGCAATTTTAACATTCAGGCTTTCAAACACGCAGGTTTCACATTGTTTTCCTTCACCAGAAATTTTTAATTTCTGTAGCTTCTGTGTTCATTTGCTGTCTCTTAACGATATCAGCACTTTACCGCCCTAGAGTCCTTTTGAGGTTGATGCACAAATACCTTGTTTAGCTCAAAAGTAAAATCTTTACCTGAACTTTTCTACATTATATATTTCATAAATTTCTATTTAAAGTAGTATTTTTGAGATGTTTTGCACTGAAACACCACCCTTCAAATGTACACTTCACATTCAATTAATTGAACATCCAGCACTGTGAAAGCAGTTTCCATTTACACTTCAATGATTTTTAAAAATAAACTGGAATTACCCAGTTTATACCTATGGGAAATGTCTTTGACCAGACACGACTGACAGAACAAACTAATGAATAAAACTTTACATCTCATGATAGGCAGAGAAGGAGTCTGAGGCTGAAACAGGGGAAAGGACTCTGACACACAGAATGCTAAACTGAGGAAGATGAAGTCTTATGAATAAAGGAAAAGGTTGTAGTGTGAAAAAACAGTGCTCATTTGGGAAGTGGCTAAAAATCCCTGATACATAATGGGAAATAAGTAGAACAATGATGCATTTCTCCAGCAAGCAGCTGGCTACACCTCCTCAACACCAGCTGCATCAAATACCTTCACACTTGAGACATCAGTTATTTGTAAAGGTAATGGAAAAAACCCTTCCCTCCCTGCCCCATGGTAGGGCAGATGGACTCCTACTTTAAACACAAGTCTCAAAAGGAAATAAAGCACACTAAGTTTCCCTCACAATGTCCTGAAATAGCAGCAAGCTCTTCTTACTTCCTTCCCCCCATCACACAGAGAGGTACTTCACCCCAAAGTGACCGTGGAAAAATAAGAGTTATGTGTCAGAGGTCCTTCAGCTACTAGCTGGGGAGGGAAATCAAAGTCATCACAATCAGTGCAGTAATTTCCTTCCGACCAAGGTCCTTGATGCATTTCCTCCTGAAGTGACTGCTGGTGTTTTCCACACGAGAGAAATTCATCTAACCATGCCCTATGCTGCTTTCAGGCAGCTTACACCACACCACACCACCCTGCCTAAAGCCTTTGTGAAGAGCCAGGGCATTAAAGTGTTAATTTCCATGCAGGACTGCACATCCCAAAGCAGCACAGAGCTTTGGACGAATATTAGTGGATAAACAGCTTCCTAGCATCAATTCATTGTCAATATGACCTCTTAGAAAGTCTAAGAAAAAACCCCACACATCTCCTCATCACCCCGGACACCAGCTGCCTGTTTCAAATATATTAACACATTTTATAAATTCAGAATATGCCTGACTAAAGAACATTTTAATTTAGCCACTAACTAACCTAAACCATGGTACCCTCCAAGTACAGGAAAGCCATTGGAGGATGTTTAAACAAGGCTCAACCTAAGCTTCCAACAAAGGACACAGCAAGATGCCTGAATCTTAGTCCCCAAAACATCCTCTGCCGAATTCTCCAAAATTTCACAACTTTATTTTTTCTTCCAGTAAGTTTGACCTATGCTAGTAAAAGGATCAAATGCAAATAAAGGCCAAAAGTTTTCCACAAAAATAGTCCGAGATGGGATTTTAAAAAGCGCAATAAAATTCAGGACTCCAGTAAGAGCCTGCACCAAGTACTGCAGAACAGTGCTGAGGATGTTGGGAAGAAGAGCAGGGCTGATTTTCATGAAAGACTCTATGAGAGGGAGCCAGGTCCAATAACTTCCAGGCAATAAGGCTGTGAAAGCCTAGCCCCAGTGAAGGCTTCAGCTCCATGGCTGCCCTGCTGCAGGAGCGGGCCTGCCTGCGCAAGAAACAACTTACAAATGTAGGAAAACAGACTGGTGACCCATTCCTAGCACAGGCAGAACCGCACCAGCAAGTAACTGCTTTCGAAACTCTAGTAAAACCAGATCCCAGGGGCAATGCGAGCACAGGAGAAGTACAGTTTTCTCACCGTATCTGCATCAGCACTTAACAGTTTCTGTTGGCACAGATACCCGGGTCAGGGATCAACACATCTAAGGCAGCAAAAAGTCTGCAGAGCGTTAGGAGCTGAGTTACTAAATCCCCACAAAAACAACATTTAGTGGCAGCTTGCAGTACTGGTATCTCTTCTGATGAAGCCTCTAAAGCACAATTGGCTGAATTCTTATGATAAGAAAGCCAGAAACTAAATTTACAATTCAGCTAGATTTCTACTTGCACCTGGACCTCCAGGACATTGAGAGCTGGAGCTATTAACAGGCAGGCCCATAACTCTGGCCACATTCAGCTTCACGCCCCATAACTGTGTGGGCAAATGGAAAACTGAAACAAACCCATACTTAAGTACTCTCTCCCAGCTCTATTTGTTGAATGCTACTCTGCAATGGCAGTTTGGAAACACTGCTTCGGAACACAAAATGCTTTTTGGTTTAAGCAAAAGAGTTAGTCAAACAGCAATTTAGCTTCAACAGTTATCTGAAGTCAGTCCACAGTCTTTTATTTTAAGCAACTTACTGAAAGCCTGGGAAAGAAAAAAAGCCAAATGCTGGGGTAAAGAAGGATACATTAGTCATTAGAGAAACATCAACAGGTTTGTGGTTTTGCCAATGTGAAAAAGGATACTCAAACACTTTTTAGTTCGTACAGTTACTCAATAATTAGCCTTCCTTTAAAACTGCCTCCAGCACGTACAAGTTGTTCTGCACCATCACCGACAGATTGCTCTCATGCTCTCAGTCTCAAGCCTGCAGGTCACTCAGTTTGATGGAAGAGAGTGTAGCCGTGTTCTTCATGTGCTTTTAAAACCATAGAGAACAGCAGGAGCTCACATCTCCATCCAACCTCCTGACACTGAGTATGAACTTCATCATTTTAGACAGTGGCTGTTTCTCTCAAAAGACCAGAATTGAAAGTTCAAATGAATGACTGAAAACTAGGTTATTTTGCTTTCAAGCACAAACTGGTGTTCAAATCGAGAGATGTTTAGCCCTGGGGTAGCACAAGAGAAAATGTACTAAGGATGAGAACAAAAATCTCTGAGGGAGGTTGGAGGCAAGTGGGATGCCAACTTTCTGCCTGTCACCCATATCGCTGGTGCTTGGTGGAGTCTACCCAATATAAAAGCAAGCATCTCTCAAAAAAGTCAGAGGGAGCTAGGCCAGTGAAACCTCTTATTGAAAACGAGAAAGCCTTGACACCTTGGAACTAGGGAACCTGTGCCCCAGCTCCCACTGCCACAGTGACTGGGAGTTCATTGTGCCTCATCATCAGTCCTTTCCACCAGGAAACTCAACTGAATGTCTTCACCACTGCAGAACCTTCCCCTATTAGCAAAAAATATAAAACTGGACCCCTTGAGAAATCATGGAGTGGTTCAGGTTGGAAGGGACCTTAAAGATCATCGAGTTCCAACCTCCCTGCCATAGGCAGGGACACCTCCCACTAGACCAGGTTGCCCAAGGCCCCATCCAGCCTGGCCTTGAACACCTCCAGGGATGGAGCTTCCACAACTTCTCTGGGCAACCTCTTCCAGTGCCTTACCACCCACAGAGTAAAAAATTTCTTCCTAATATCTAATCTAAATCTACCTTCTTCCAGTTCGAAACCATTCCCCCTTGTCCTATCACTACATGCCCTTGTAAAAAGTCCTTCCTCAGCCTCCCCTTTCCAAGGGGAGTCACAGAGATCTCTGCTAAGGAGAATCCCACCATCACAGCAGTGTCTGTCACACGCCATCCACACAAAGCGCCAACTCTTTCTGCCGCTGTGTTCATCCGTCCTCTGCAATTCAGTACTCTACAAGCAACCTGCTACAAACAAGTCTCCCACAACAGTAAATCCCTTCCCTAAACAAGCAGCATGCCCAGAAGTCCTGCTCTGCCCACTCAGCCCCCTCCTCTATACCTCCTTCCTCATGGCTGAGAGCTTTCTCTTCGCCAGTATCCACCCTGCACTCTTCCACACAGGTGATCTCCTCTCACCAGCTCATCTGCTGCTGATCTCCCCAGCTCCAATATGTACAGCCAGCCCTGAACTTCCCAGCCAGCTCCCAAACACTCAGAGGTGACACGCAGTAGCAGCAGTCGCAGAAGCAAATGGAGCACTGCGATATAAAACGTGTCAACTTTTAAAATAAACAATGATGAAAAATTAAAGGGGTACTGACAGGGTTCATAATTGCAAGTTATTAACATATTCCAGAAAGGAGCTCATTGGAGGGGGGGAAGGGGGGAATAAAAGCTGCACCCCCATGGGCAATCCTCTGCTTAGTCTACACGGGGCCTTGCACAGAAGGGAACCATGCACAACAGCTGGATTATGTTTTTAGCTAAAGATAGTGATGAAAACAAAAAAGCTAGGCCGTGGCAAGCTAACAGAAGAAAACCAAACCAGGCACTTTTTAAAATGCAGTAATTCTTCTGGAATTGGCAGCAGCATACAGACAGATTTTCAGGCCAGCAGAGACACATTCACTTGTCCACTTTCAAAGCAGAAAACCCTGGACTCTTTAATTATGAAATACAATTATCTGCTTAGTCCACACAACTTTTATTGCCCCAATCCCCCTTTGTAGTCAGAGCCCTTGCCCAACTGACCTAAAAAAGGATTTTTCCCACCCTACCACACATAGCTTGAGTCTTCTGCATTAACATCAAACAAGACATATACTCCTCTTCCTCTTTTCATCTAATCTCCAATTTTTAGTTTTGCCTACCTAGTTATATGGAACTGCACAATATCACTGCCACGGAAACATGATGCGACACAGCTATAGCATTCCTCTGAGGTTGGCTGACGCCTAATACGTGCTGGTAGGCACTGCCGAGCCTCTGACCTGCATGTCTCTGACCTGCAACCTCTGCACATGTGCACGCAGCTAACGATCAAGCCAGGTTGCCAGAAATAGATGCAGAGGGTACATTTTGTGGGACCAAGCCCGCTACAGAATTTCTCCCCTTGGCCAGCCTCCCTCACCAGAGGACCAGACCACAAGTGCCGGTAACGTCACGAAAAGGG
The DNA here is from genome assembly GCA_008711295.1 of Anarhynchus alexandrinus. NCBI lineage: Eukaryota > Metazoa > Chordata > Aves > Charadriiformes > Charadriidae > Anarhynchus > Anarhynchus alexandrinus. The sequence continues at coordinate 4,554,388 of VUYV01000059.1, forward strand.
CATCACCAACACAAACAGCAAATTTCCCATTAGAAATGACAGTCAGCAAAAGATCGGTTATTTTCAAATATTTACAAAATTGGCTTCTCCTTTAGCCAGGTGAACCTATCTCATCCCATACTGCCAAGATCTTGACTCCCACACTTTCTTTCAGCATCTCTGCTGCTTCTGTTGCCAATAGAGGCACGAACAACCCCTGTTTATAAAAATCACTGTAAGCTGGAGCGTGAAGGGAACACACAGCTGCTGCTCAGAACAAGGCACCGGCACATTACGTGCTGGCCCAAGGCCTTTGCTCTAAAAGGCACTTGTTTGTTAATGTGAAACCAATGTCTCTCCCACTCATTAATCTTTAAAACAATAGTTTAATTGCTACCAGCAAACACGTACTTGCTTACTACCAAATAGATAATGATTAACTGTGTTGCAGTCACACTCTTCAGAAGGAAGCAACTTTCAGATGTTTCCATTCTGGGCCCCCCTCATTCATTTAACAACATCCCACGGTTAATTTGCTGTGCAAAGCACATCAAGGAACATGTTTTAAAACAGGAACTTTCCTCCGCCAGTCGCCCACCAGAGTTGCCGTAGCACTGCCTGTCTTCAGGGATCACTCTGACTGCAGTGACTGCACCGCAGCATCCTGCACAAGCTTCTGGCAGGGATGAGGACAGCAGGATCACCACTCCTTGACCAGGGCATACCTGTCTTGCCCACCACTGCAGTGGGTTCAATAATTCAGAAGCCTACGAGGTGAAAGCAGTTAAGTGCATTCACAGTAACTAGCCGCTGAGTGCTGCTATTTTGGCTCCAGTTTTCCTCAACCTGTTTCAATGCAGCTGGCAGCCAGTAACAGGAGCAGCCCAGATGTCAACACAAGGGCCCATAACGCTCAACATCTTAACAACCACCTCCATACCAGCACAGTTCCACCCCCAGCAAATCTGCGGATGATGCTAAGTTAGAGGAGATGGTTGAAAAGGCAAATGGCAGAACCTTAACCCAGATGGACCTTGTGAAACTCGACTGGGCCAAGAGAAACCTCACAAGGTTCAACAAGAAGTGTGGAGTCCTGCACCTGGGGTGGAATAATCCCATGATCAGCAGAGATGGGAAGATCAGCCCTGCCAAAAAGGACCTGCACATTACAATGGGTGTCAGGCTGAAGAAGCTGAAAAGGTGCACTCGTCGTAAGGCAAACCATGTCCTAGGCTACATTAAGAGGGCCACAGCTGGCCAATCATGGGGAGTTTCCATTCCTCCCGACTCAGTGCTGGTGAGGTTGCCTGCTGAATACTACATCCAGGCCCCCCAGTTCAAGAGGGATGTCAGGACAGGGTCCAGAGTTCTACAATGACTCCTACAAGGAGTGCTGAGGGATGTGGGCTTTTTTTCAGTCTAGCAAGGAGGAGACTAAAGAGTAACCTAACTAGCTGCCAGCTAAAATTTGAAGGAGAACTGCAAAGATGACAGAGGCAAATGAATACTTCTCAGCAGTATCGGGTGATATAACACAGGGCAACAGCCACAGATGGCAACTTGGAAGTTCAGGTTGCACATTAAAAAAGTCTTTCTTACCAGGAGGGCAGTGTGACCCACAGACAGGTTACCCAGAGAAGTTATAAATCTCCATCTCTGTAGGTTTTCAAGACTTAGCAAAGCCATAGTTGATGCAATCCAGCAATAGTGACAGTTCTGCTTTAAGTGGGAGGTTGGATCAGGTGACATCCAGAGGTCCTGTACAACCAGCATTTCTATCAAATACCACCGTTTTTTCCTTACAGTTTCTCAAAAAACAAAGAACATAGTTGCAAAAAAATTTGCAGTGATGCTGAATGTTCTCCTAGATTCTCAGACCCACGCATTTATTTTCTTGAATAATCAGAATAGTGATGCAGTTGGGGGTGGGGGTTTTGTTTACTTTTTTTAAGGACTATGACCTTCCTTTCCCCTCTCCCTACAGACTAAAATCTCCAAGCCAAACCAGAACTGAGAGGCAGTAAAAAACCAGAACCCCCCCTCTTGCTATAGGCCATGTACAGATGCTTATAAACAACTTATAAAATCCAAAGCCTTGGGAGTGACCTCATTTTGGCAGATCTATGAGGCTTTTTGTGAGCTATATATTAATCTGTGATGATTGTTTGCATTACTGACAGAAAATACAGTCTCTCAACAGTCTGAAACACCCTTATATTCTTTAAGCTGTTTATTGGAAAGCTATAAAATTGTACACAGGTTATAATTTGCTTTTTCAAAAGCAGATTTGAAGATTTTTATTTGGGTGGAGAAGGTGAAGGGGAGGAGGAGGTGAAAATAAGCCTTGCTAGAGCTTTTTGGAGCAGAAACCATTTCCTCCCTGCTGCATAACTAATGAAATGCCTGTGGAATACAATGACCAGATGTCCCTTAGTCTCTGCTTTTGATTAGGTGTCTTATTCTTATGCTGGGCTTTTTGGTCCCATCCAGGCATCCACCCCTCTTCTAATATCTTAAACGTTATAGAAGTGACCTGACTCCTGGCTCTGTTTTAATTTCTGGTAAACCTGTAGTCTATAAAAAGGCCCAGGAAATCAGAGTAGACCTACAAAGCATGTTCTGAGAGACATCTAGCCCTGTGCTAAAGTTAGGCAACACGTGTAACTCCCTTAAGACAGGATCACAAGCCATGTTCCAAGAGACAAAAAGTCCATGGCACAACCAGCAGCTCGCTTCGTTAGCTACTTCAGTTACCAGCATACAGACAGTTGGTGTCCTCACAGACAGAATCCCACCTCCCTTCTTTAGGAGCTATGGAAGGAAATGAGAAAGAAAATATCTAAACATACAATTTCTTTAAATGCTGTTAAGACCAATCCTGGACTGGACTGAACAATCAGCTGCCAGCCCTTCTCTGTTCTCCAGTGGCTCCAATCTAGGCTGTACACTAGGATCTTGTGAAATAAAAGCAAGAATGTCATCTCTGAGCTGATCATCGCCACTGTGCACTCAGTCATTTGAAACCTACTGGACTCCTTGTTGTTTTTAATTGATCTAGCTCCTTGCCTCACAGGAGTAGGGAGACGATGCTCATTTGGGCACAGAAATTGTATGGGACATACTACACCAAGCCTTTTGGCTCTCCCTCGTTTTTCATTAGATGGTGAGATGCCTGTCTGCTTGGAGTCACTCACACTAACTAATGAGTCTATGGCACCAGAATGCAAAAAAATTGTTCATCCTAATATCATCCAGACACAGCCTTCTTGGGCACTCACTGCCATCTGCTTGTTAGTTGTGCACTTGTTTGTGGCCAAAATTATAAAGCTGCTACCTTCTGGAAGACAGGATCATAGAATACACCCAGGTTTTTCTCTTCAAGGTAAAATATCTTATTAAGAGAGAAAAATATCAAGATAACCCTCCCCCTCAATATACACCTGCATTCTCAGGGCTTAGGCAGTGACTCAGCGAGTCTAGGGTTTACAGCTGGTTTCTAGGTTTACAGAGGCTCTGCATGCTCCTCTGCACCTGGCAGCAGCCTCCTTTGCTGAAATCAAATATAGAAGCAAGGAACAATCTCCCACAAATACATGCTGCAAGATTTACACAGCCTGCCTTAGTGGATTTTGCTAATTATCCAAGATAACAAGTGTTCAGTACACACAGATGCAACAGATATATTCAGGAGAAACACCGGATTGTTGTTTCGTCTAATAGCCGCCAAAGCAGCAAGTGTTTGTTCGTAGAAGTTTCTAGAAGGTTGGCAAGGGATTGGCAGCCTGGTTCTGAAAGCACATCTTGTGCACACATCTATACCAACATAAGCAAAGACAAGGCACATGGGTAGGAGTTTGACCTGGGTGATGGGCTGTTCTGGACATGTTCTCCCAGTCCCCAGAAAGCCTCATACCCACCAGTGACTGCCCATCCTCAACAGCAGGGACATGCTCTGGAAGAAAGGCCCAGGCTGACTTTGTACATCTTTGACTGCATGCTCACAGTTACTTTTGAGACAGTCATTTTCCTAAGGGACCTGTCTAAGGTACTTAATCTTTTGACTCTTCAATTTTTTTCCTAGTGGAATTATACCACTCCATAGCACGTGTGAGTAACAGGCTTGCTTTGCTTAAAGGAAAAAGTTGGGGGTGGTGTCCCTTGAAGGCTGAAGGGCTAAGTCCATTCCTTGAATGAAAAAGTCTAGGTAGCAACAGGAACAGACAAAATTTCAATTCCACTTCACAGCAATAAAATCCTCCTTTAAGGACAAACCATTAGCACCCTTTACCAAGTGAAAAAAAAACCAAAACCCAAAACTACACAACCAAAAAAACCCACCAAACATCAGAAGCAGACACAGCAAAAAGAGATGGACATTTCTTCCACATCCTGGCAGCAAAATTTATATTCTAACAGTAGAACTGCATGATTGTTGCAATTAGGAGAGATTTTTCTTACAGAAACTGAGTCAATACAGAGCTGTTCCCACACATGCCACAGAGGAATTAGATGCTTCACATAATCTTTTCCAGCAAGAACAGACAAGAGCTCATAAATTCATACTGTTTTACTAGAAGTCATAATGAAACACACCCAGAAGGCAGTAACCAACATCCCTATCAGATTTGTTTTGGCAGCAGCCCCTAGCATGAGCATTTATCATTTCATAACAAACTCCCACCTATTTAGACCACTACACACAATAAAGATTGGGGTGGCTGAACAACTTCCCCAAAGTTGCAAGACTGCCTTCAGCAGTCATCCCTGGGCAATTACCACGCAAAACAGGTATATAGGATATCACCCTGACCTCGAGTCACCCGGCTGCAAATGCCAGCTACTATTTTTAACAGATGAACCTGTCTGTGGCTTACAATCTCCTGAAATAGCCTTTACTAGTGGCCAGAAAAGATTGGGAGGGGAAACAGTAAGAGAGAACAAAGCGAGGCAATCTTTCCTTTAAATTATCAGTTTTTCAAATGCTGTAGGTTTGTCTTTTGGCAATAGCTATGGAAAGTGCTACAGCTATGCAAAGGAACCCACAACATAAATTTCCTGGGGTTTTTCCAAACTGAAGAGGATGCAAAATGATGTTAATCAAATCTTCAGACAACAGCAGAGGAAAAAGGAATTAATCTCTATTTTCATATCCCAGCACCCTTGTAGAAGAACTGTTTACACCTTCCCATCAGTTCCAGCATCTGCCATTGCATCTGTGGCTAAACTAATAGCCACATCACCTGTATCACTTCTTTCTGCCTAAATCAGCTGATATCTCACACACAAAAAAACCCACCAAACCCAAACTTTCCTGCCCTAGCCCTCTCTTTGTTATTTCAAAGAACAGAGGGCATTTCTACACCAACTTACCCCAGTATTCCAGTATTTCAGACCTACTTGCCCAACACTTTAGTATTTCACAACAGGAAAAGAACAAGAAAAAAACATTGTTAAAGCCCTTTATAGTCAGATAGGGGTGGCATCACATTCGCAGACCCTGGTGCTCATGGGCGACTTCAACCACCCTGACATCTGTTGGAAAGGCAACACAGCCAAGCATAGGCAATCCAGGAGGTTCTTGGATTGCATTGAGGACAACTTCCTTCTCCAAATGGTCGAGGAACCAACGAGGAAAGGAGCTATGCTGGACCTTGTGCTTACCAACAAGGAGGGTCTGGTAGACAGTGTCAAACTCATGGGCAGCCTGGGCTGTAGCGACCATGAAATGGTCGAGTTCAAAATCCT